>JAHRHZ010000089.1:6345587-6385632 GCA_024137785.1 Ginglymostoma cirratum
ATGCTGCTTGGCCTGCTGTGTTCATCCAGCTCTACACCTTGTTATTTCAGATTCTCCAGCATCTGCAGTTCCTACAATCTCCTCAGCACATTTGCTAAAGGTCTCTTTTGTATCATCTAATCCTTGCAGCAAGTGGTTGAGAAGAGGAAGCTATCAGGGAGGTAAAGGTCTTAAGAGGCCATCTCAAATACTATGGTTTCTCTTCTTAGCTCAGCTTGGTGTGGGGTTGGTGGTGGGGGGAAGGAGGATGGAGGGTTGGGGGATAGAGTTTCCAAGTTCTTTAAAAGCTGTCCTGTCCCACTCCTAACTTTCGGATCTATTCTTGAACTTGCACCTGACGCTATCACGTAGGTGAGAGTCTGTGCCAAACCTCCCTGCTGCATACAGGGGCTCCAGCATGACCCTGTCTATTGAGTTTGTTCCACTTTCTCGCAGCGCATGCCCACTTCAGTTGGCGCTGCCACTCTGCTGATTCTCTGGTCAGTGGCATCTTCAGAATGAACACACAACACCTCTCCCCCACCATGCAGTGATCAGTATGTCGGTGGGATCACTGGCAGATCAGATAGCTTGCTGTAAGATCTGTCCACATTGTAGCAGCATAGAGCCAGGATTGTTATTCATGGGGATAATAGACATAAAATGAATCCCACAGTTCTTAGTAGTGGGGCAGCTGCACATCCAGCAGGGGGGTGGTTGGGGAAATGGAGCAGTGACAACCAAACACACCTTGCAAGAGAGATGTTTTTAAAGTGCAGCAGGAAGATGGAGTAGTGTTGGAAGAGAGGTGTAGTGACTGAGGTTAAGCAGAAAGAGTGGAAGACCAGCAGCAATCCTGAGCCAGAGGAATGGAGAGGTCTTGGTTGGCACTGGAGAAGATTACTCATATACTTTGGGGAGAAGCCATGGTTAGATTTGAAACTGAGGATGAACTCGATCCCTGGGCCACCAACAGTTGGAAGAGGACAAAGATGGCTTGGTGGAGGGGGGGACATCATTAGGCAAGTGAGAGCATGGGCAAGAGTGTTTTGTATTATTTGAGGATTGAAGGGTGGAAGTGAAAGGAAAGCTAAAGAGAACACCTCAAAGATCTGATGGACAGGCACAATAGAAAATGAGGGAGGCTGATAATGTTTTGGGAGCTGCAGAAAGGTGAATTCTTGAGAGTGTAGAACATTCAGGTCAGGATCCAGTAGCCTTGGGACATCACTGGGCTCAGCCTGAACAGCTGCAAGGAGTGAGTGCCAGAGGCAGCTGAGCATCGGCAAAAGTTAGAGAAATGGACATTAGTTTGGACAGACCAATGTGAACAGAATAGTGCAGACATGTGTTGATCAAGGTGCGTAGCTGCATGGATGAAGCATTGTATGTGAAATGAAAAATGGAATATTGTTGGCTGGATTTTTACTTCAGCCAAATGCCACCCCAAGTTCTCACATTAAAGTGGGAGAAGATCAAATACAAGTTCAGATCAAACAATGGAAGCTCATGGGGCTTGTTTGAAACACACTGTTAGCATGAAAGGAACCCAGAGACTGTCTGTTCCGCTCAGTTTTAATTTTAGAATCACTTTGATAAATCGAGTACAAAGGATTTCCTGTTAAATTACATATCACTTATTATTTAACCAATATTCTGCCCCTTTATTAACTCACATTACAGCCCAGGAGGCTCAAATTCTTCTTTGCAAAGCCTTCACTGAGGTGATGGCCTAGTGACATTATTGCTAGAATATTAACCCAGAGACCCAGCTAGTCTTCTGCGGACTTAGGTTCAAATCCCACCATGGCAGATGGTAGAATTTGAATTCAAAACAAAAATCTGGAATTAAGAATCTAATGATGACCATGAAACCATTGTCGATTGTTGAGGAGAAAACCATCCGGTTCACTAATGCCTTTTAAGGAAGGAAACTGCCGTCCTTACTTGGTCTGGCCCACATGTGACTCCAAACCCACAGCAATTGACTCTTAACTGCCTTCTGGCAATAAATGTAGCTGAGCCAGCGATGCCCACATCCTGTGAATGAATTTAAAAAATGTGGTGGCTTGGCAGAGCCTTGAATTCAGCTTTGTGTTAGAGGCTGAGGTGGGTGGGGGAGGAAGTACTGCCTGAACCTTTGGGTGGGGGGTGGAAATGCAATGTAAAGAAATGTCTTGCCCTGCCAAACCTGTGCAACAACCTGCCAATAACTTGCAAGGGGTCTGCGATTATTCCCGACCAGTAAAGTGCGCTTTGAAATTGAAATTGCCTGGAACAGCTGAAGAAAGATGTTCAGACTTCAAAGTCAGGTGCTCAAGCTGCTTGGAGAATCAGCCTAATTAACTTATTTAACAATTTAGTCAACTGCATTCGCTGTTCACAATGTGGTCTCCTCTATACTGGAGAAATGAAGTGTAGACTGGGTGACCACTTTGCAGACCATCTACGCAAAAAATGCCCTGAGTTTCCAGTTGCCTGCCATACACCACCCTGTGCCCTGGCCAACATCTCTGTCTCCAGTTTGCTGCAGTGCTCCAGTGCAGTTCAGTGCAAGCTGGAAGAGCAACACCTCATTTTCCATTTGGGAACTCGGCAGCCTTCTGGACTCAATATCAAGTTCAAAAATTTTAGGGCTTGAGGCACCTCTCCAATGTCCTTACCCCAACCCTCTCACACCAGGCCTTGTTATCACATGGTCTGCTAAAACACACAACTCATTGTTAGCCACTAATAGTCCCCATTAGTAGCTACTCATTCTCCTACGCTTAATGTTATCCACTCCTTTGTCTCTCCAACTGTTCTTCTCTCTCTTTGGGCTCTATCTCCACCTATTGTTTACTCCTTACCTCTTGCCCCCACCCCCCACCCTATCTTCTGTACAAAAAACAACTTTTTCTTAGCTACCATCAGTTCTGAGGCAGGGTCACTGGATCCAAGACATTACCTCTGATTTCTCTCCACAGATGCTGCTAGACTTGCTGAGCCTTTCCAGCAATTTATGTTTTTGTAATTTATTTAACATCCTGGGGCTTTCATCTGAGGAACACATGGCAAATCTCAGCTGTTTGCATATTCCAACATGGGCAACATATGTTTAAGTGGATGCAAGTGCTTTATCTAAGAACTTCTATGTTTTAACAAATATTACTTCCAGGCTTTTGGCAGCAACCTTGGAAATGACATTATTGACCATTAATTGTCAGCATCCTTCCTCAAGTGCTCTGCTTTCCTGTACTGTGCTCATTTCATCTGGAATATACCTTCATATTTTTAACATTTGTATTAATTGTCTGGTTACTTAAACTGCTACATCCGGATGGCTAATTGGGTAATTTCAGCAATGTTTTGTCATCTTCAAAGGCAGGGTGCCAAGTGAAAACAATGATATCTAGACTGGAGGTAAGCAGCAGAAACTCAACACTTGCTTGAGACTTTCTTTCCCACTTTAAGATGCAATGACTACTATTGCCCTGCTCTGAGCAGCACTGTGCTCACAGACATACACAAAGCAGCCAAAGTTGCACCAAAGCTTTCCAAATTCTAGGCGCAGCCTTTCCTCACAGCCCACACTACATATTTTCTAATCAGTCTGTCAGAGATGTCATTACATATTTCTGGAGCAAATGGCACTTGAACCCTGGCCTTCAAGCCCAGCAGTAGGGACAGTAGCACCGCTCCACAACAGCCCACATTTTGTGGGCTGACTGCTGTGGTGATGCAACATACCTATAAACATACTGTGTCAACAAGCCTCTGAAATCTCTGTGATGCTCTGACTCTGGCCTCCTGTTTATTCCCAGTTTCCTTCATCTCACCGTAGGCCATCATTCTTTCAGCTGCCTCAGCCCCAAGCTCCAGAATTCCCTCCTTAGCCTTACCTTCAGAACACTCCTCTGAAATTTCGGCCACCTTCCCTGACCTCTCCACATGAGGATCAGTGTCAAATTCTGTCTGATTGCTCTCATGTGCAGCACTCTGGGATGCTTCACTACCTTAAAGGTGCTATCTAAATGCAAGTTGTTGTTTTGCTAATGACTGAAAGAAGAGCCTTGAGCCTTGAAGCTGCCAAGACAAATAAAGATTCTGATATAGCTAATTAGGCACAGCACCAAGTACAGTTATACCAAACCAGATGTCTAGTCCATGCACAACTAGGCTGAGGAACTGGAGGCACAATGCCCACCAAAAGCCTATATTCAGAGGGTACGGAAAAATTAGGTGTGAGAATTTGAGTTGAAGATACCACACTGCAGTCGTGCAATCCTGCTGAATACGCAAATGTCTTTCTAAGTTGAAGATATTATTGTTCTCTCACATTTACAAAGTAACTTATTATAGATATACAGATATTTGCTTTTGTACATTTTGATGCAACAAGCTGATTCCCCTCTGCTGCAACCTCAGACCACTTTGATTGCGCTTTTCCAGCCAAAATGATGTGTGCCGAAGGGACAGGTTCCAATCAATGTAAAGACTCTTCCCAGAGAGAAAAGGTGCGAACAATCTGAAATGCAGTGCCTGAGACTGTGGCTCTTACAGAGAACAATGTGGATGCGGTCTCTTTCTGTGCTCATAACCATTCTGCTATTCTATAAAGGTAGTGGAGACTGGAGTTCTCATTACATAAATATAGACTAAAAACGTTCAAACACAGGACACATGCAATGTCTCATTTGAATGAAAATAGTGGATTATTATTGAAGTGGACGACTGATTCTGATTCTGATCACAGTTCAACATTCTTAGAGCGCAATTAACATTTATAAATCATTGCATCCACTGTTTTAAGGCTTGACCCTTATACCCATGTATGTTGTGCTGAAATGTACAGATTCTAAAGTGGAATGAAGGACATCAGATTGATACAGGTAACCACGGGCTCATTGCTGTTGTTCCAAGCCGCACTCTTTGGTGTTTATGCTCTACTGCCGCAGTGTTAAAATGAGTCTTTAAGAAGTCTATTCCCACTTTCGTTCTGCATTCAGAACTTGTTCTTGTAACTTATACAGGGTGATGTAACACGAGGTGCTTTCCTCCCCATTCCTTGCTCCTCCCAAAGTGTAAACACCATAAATCACACATGGTGTATGTACAATTTTTCAATACAATTTTTAGCCATGAAATATAACATTGCTGTGTCTCACTTTCATGGCAGTTCATCTTTATCATGAGAGAACTGTTATCGTTCATTGTTTCATTTTAAATGGAAGTATCTTCAGAAACCTGGGCCTTGGAATTTGAAAGGGACATACTGAAACTAGACACAGCTGAGAATAGCTGGCCAGAAACATTCCCAGTACGCGCGCGCGCACACACACACACACACACACACACACACAGGATACCTGTCTGCAGATCAGAGATGTTAAATACGTCATGCACAACCAGACATTTCCTGAGTACTGTGTTCTTACAGAATATTATGACATCTAGCAGTAAGGAACCTTTGGAGTTTAGGCCTTACACAATTGTGCAAACTCTCCGCCATGCTCTGGATGCCTATTGGATTTTCAACAGCCATGTTAATTAATGTTTCATCCAGCACATAATTGAACCTTCTGCCCAAAAACTGCCATCCTCAGCTTGACTTACAATTCAAATTGGTTAAATGATGATTTGCTAAGACTTACAGGGAGACACTTAAGCTGTTGCTAAATTGGGATTCTTTAAAATGAATGCTTCATTTTCCACTGGAGTTTTCCTCTTTGTCAGAGGGCCTATGAACTCTTCCCCCATCACATTTATTACCTTCTTTCCTCACATTTACTACCCTCCTCATACCCACTCTCACACATGCATTCACTCACAGATACACACATGTACACACACACACGTTCTCACTCACAATCACAATCACACACTTACTCCTATACATAGACACTCACAGATACACACAGCCACTCAAACACACACACTCACTGATGCACACTCACATATATACACACTCGCATATTTACATTTACACACTCACACATACCTACTCATAATCACCCTACCCCAAACATGTGCACACATACACATATATACACTCCCAACCATACACAAAATGCACACATTCACATATAGACATGAGCTCAAACACCCAGTCACACACTCAAACACCCATGCATATACATGCACACTCACTCACTCATACTGACACATACACTTACACACACAGATACTCATACATACACACACATTTTAAATTTTAAATCGGGCACTGATTGACTGTGATTGGTTGGGGCATTGCCTTGAGAAATGAACCAGTAAAGGGCTGTCACTTATCTTGTTGTCTTGAAACTGGTGCAATGCGTGCATGTGTAGTTTCTTTCTGCAAAGAACAGGGCATTTGTGTATTAATACATGTCACTTCCAATACACACAAGTATACCACCCTGTGAGCCTAACTGACAATCCTAAATTGGTTGTCAGTGTAATTCTTCACACTCAGGATTATCCAGCAAATGTTATCTAATTTCACAATGTTAGGCACTGTGTTGCAGGTTTTGCAAATGTGGGTTGATTGGGTACAGTCAGTACCTTGCTTGTGGCAACAAGCCAACGGGCCATGCTGCCTGATATGATCCATCGGTCTTTGGGGATGTATGGCCTACATACCTAGCATTACACTGGCGCTGAAGTTCACATACAACATTACCCATTGGTGTGACATTTTGGCTTGATGGCAGTATCCTGTTGGTGGTGAACATCACTCGTGTTGCTGATGCATGGTAACAGCGTGAAATAGCTGACTTCACCTGTTGCTCTAACATTTCAGATACCTCACCCTTCCGGGGACATCTGAGGTAGGCTGGGCACTTTTCAACACCAAGTGAGACTGCCTCAGGTCCTTACCTGAGCATGTGCAATATACAGCAAGAAATTATCTTGTCAGGATCGCCAATGTCCTGCAGGATGCGCCGTATTTTGGCATCAAGCTTGCACAGTGAACGAATGGCTTGGGCCTTATCTGCAAGATTGTCAATGAGGCAATTTTTCAGTCATAAACTGAATAAGTGCCATAGGGTTTATGAAATCTTTGATTAACCTTAGCTTTATTTTAAAATGGAGGTCAGTTGCTTTACTGAACAGCAGGTTTGCAACACAGAGTGACACTAACACCCTGAGTTCAATTCCTGCACCAGCTGAGGTTATCACAAAGGACTCTCTTTCTCAACCTCTCCCATCACTTGAGGCGTGGTAACCCTCAGGTTAAACTCATCACCAGTCATTTCCCTTTACTGGGAGAATAGCCCGATGGTCTGGTAGGTCTATGGTAACTTTACCTTTACTTTAAACATTGTACTGTGTTAAAGTCCAGTTCCAACTTGCTGTCACTGCAACACAAGAAAATTCCTTGAAGGGGTTACAGGTCATGGGTGGAAGCAGGTAGTTAATGGGCATCAGGGCTGATTAACAAGACTCACAACACTCACCAACTCCATGCTGGACTGGATAACACAAACTAAGCTTCAGAAAGAAGGCTGCTTTTGTCATCAATGACCACACCAGCCAATTGTTTTACTGATGATTGGATGTAAATAGCAATTGTGGAAATGAACCAATGACAAGTGTGCATTAACTAGATTTAAAGCACATATACATACAGGGATACATTCAATATTTCTACCAAGGGTATCTGCCACTGAATGTGAAAGTTACTTATGCAAGAAACATCAATTCATTCACAGATAGATGAGGCATGATTGGATTGTGCAAGTTAAAAATATAAAAGGACAAATTCCATGTTTAATGGTTTTTACTTTAAATTATTGTGTGAATAGTATGAGTTCATTTTGTTACAGAACCACTTCTAATGTGACAAGAGCTGCTGCAAAGCAGAGATCATGCCAATGCATTTACCCATTTTTATTAGTGGATTCCACTTGATTGTAGGAGATTTTTGTCCATCATCCTGAAGATCCTGTCAGCATGGACTGAATTTACAAATTCTGAGCAATTAGATATGTGAATAGCTTGCCCTGGAACTGATTAAAACTTCAGTCTCTGACATTTTGGTACAATGCAAGAAGACATGTACATGAACATGCCAAAATTGACGGGCAGATATTCTTCCCCTCGATTATTTTTCATGCTGACATTTAAAGTGGTATCAAATCATGAAGGTTGAGGTTTTGGTTAAGGTGGCAAACAATTTTAAAAATAGATTAGTGTTGACAAGGCAGTGCTGGAACTAATTTGCTCAAATTGTGTTAAAAATAACAAACTGCTGAACAGCAAAATACTATCTCTTGGTTTACATTGAAACTTTAATATAAATTAAGGTATGTAAGCCTATGTACATTTAATATCCAAACAAATATTTGGCTCCGTGTCAGCACACATTGCTATATGCAAATCAGTGTTTCCAGATGCACATTTGCTGTGGAAAGTTGCTGCATGTGCTTAGCTGCAGGCATATTAGTATTTAAGTTAGAAGGATTGCGCTGTTATGCTTCTGCTTGACAACAGCTCAGTGTGTTAATGTGAACAAATTGAACAAATATGAAATATTATGCAACTGCAGTCAAATGAATATATCCAGCTTGCCTTTGTGTGCAGTCATGTGTGTTGCTATCCGCATAAGTTATCGATGTACGTACAGCTAAAGTACTATCAGATGCATTGATGCGTTTATCGATATTAATGGACATACTGTACGAAGCTGTTATGTTGTGGTGTACTAGTCATTTAGGGTGCAGAAATAGAGCCGGCTATCCGTGGAACAATCCAGTAACATGGTTTATGGCAAAGATATCCCACCCAGTGTGTCAGCTCCCCTCCTCAAATGACCCCCTGAGTGTGTGCCATACCTTTCCACTTAGCAGACTGTTGAGTGAGGTTGACACATTCAGGGAGATGTTGTGCTGCATATAAATAGCAGCTGAAATCACCTAATTTCACTTCACATGGAAATCCTAAATCCCGACAGATATGGAAGGTCTTCATCCCGGTAGTTGGGTTCAGAAATTGAATGTATTTTTATGTGATACACATATTGAGTGTTCATGAAAGCACTTGCTAATTTTTGGTTGCATTTTACAGTAATGAATACTGACGTTTATATATTTGATTTGTGGTTAAAAAGAAGTAATTTAAGGCATGCAATGGAATATGTTACTGTACACATTCATCTCCCCATATATTCATTATTATGGGATGCAGCGTGTATATTTATAAACATTACTTAACTGCCACGTGTACATTGATGTACACTTGTCTATGCCAGATGTATCTGGTCAATGAAAATATTCAAATCCAGATTGTTTGGCAGTGCTTGGAACATAAGATGTGAAGAAGAGTAGAAAAGAGTTACAAACTCACTTTGAGAGTACAGATTGCAATGTACTGAGAACTGATCAAGTGTCAGTGAGGGGAAAAAATATCAAAATGTGTTGTCCTCTATCCAGAAGCAGACCTGTGTCACCTGAAGTGTTATGTGCCCGACTAGATTAATGATGAAGTTAGCATGGAGAACAAAATCAAATAAACAGTTTGTTGTGGCTGTTAAAATCATATTTCAAAACACATTGCTCAATTATGTTTGAGAACTGGGGACTCATTCCAGCACAAGTAATCCAAGGAAATAGTGCAGTGACTTAGAGATCATTACTGGAGAAGATACAATTGTAGATTGTGCTCAATAATAACTTGTGGGGACCACTAATAATCTGCTAAATAAAAAAGGCCTTTGTAACACCTGAAATATATGCTTTCATAGAGTCATAGAGACAGACAGCACAGAAACAGACCCTTTGGTCTAACTCATCCATGCCGACCAGATATCCTCTATAAATGCCTTTTAAATGTTGTAATTGTACCAGCCTCCACCACTTCCTCTTGCAGTTCATTCCATACACACACCACCATCTGTGTGAAAACGTTGCCTCTCAGGTCCCCTTTATACCTTTCCCCTCTCACCTTAAACCTATGCCCTCCAGTTTTGGACTCACCCAACCGAGGGAAAAGACCTTGCCTATTTACCCTAACTATGCCCCTCATATTTTTTAAACCTCTATAAGGTCACCCTTCAGGCTCTGACACTCCAGGGAAAATAGTCCTAGCCTATTCAGCCTCTCCTTAAAGGTAAACCCTCTAACCCTGGCAACATCCTCGTAAATCTTTTCTGAAACCTTTGAGTTTCACAACATCCTTCCTATAGCGGGGAGACCAGAATTGCATACAGTATTCCAAAAGTGGCCTAACCAATGTCCTGTATGGCTGCAAGATGACCTCCCAACTCCTGTACTCAGTGCACTGACTAATAACGGCAAGCATACAAAACGCCTTCTTCACTATCCTATCTACCTGTGACTCCACTTTCAAAGAACTATGAACCTACACTCCAAAGTCTCTTTGTTCAGCAACACTCCCCAGGACTTTACCATTAAGTGTATAAGTCCTGCCCTGATCTGCCTTTCCAAAATGCAGGAGCTCACATTTATCCAAATTAAACTCCATTTACCACTCCTCAGCCCATTGGCCCATCTCATCAAGATCCAATTGTACTGTGAAGTAACCTTCTTCGCTGTCCACTACACCTCCCATTTTGGTGTCATCTGCAAACTTACTAATCGCACCTTCTATGTTCACATCCAAATCATTTATATAAATGGCAAAAAGCAGTGGTCCAAACACTGATCCTTGCGGCACACCGCTGATCACAGGCCTCCATTCAGAAAAGCAACCCTCTACCCCCACCCTCTGTCTTCTACCTTTGAGCCAGTTCTGTATCCAATGACCAGTTCTCCCTGTATTCCGTGTGATCTAACCTTGCTAACCAGTAAATTATGAGGAACCTTGTCCAATGCCTTACTGAAGTCCACATAGATCACATCCACCATTCTGCTGTCATCAATCCTCTTCATTAGTTCTTCAAAAACCTCAATTAAGTTAGTGAGACATGATTTCCCACACACAAAGCCATGTTGACTATCCCTAATCAGTCCTTGCCTTTCCAAATACATGTAAATCCTATCCCTCAGGATTCCCTTCAATGACTTTCCCACCACCGATATCAGGCTCAGTGGTCTATAGTTTCCTAGTTTTTCCTTACCACCTTTCTTAAATAATGGCACCATGTTAGCCAACCTCCAATCTTTCCCCACCTCAACTGTGGCTACCGCTGATACAAATATCTCAGCAAGGAGCCTAGCAATCACTTCCCTAGCTTCCCTCAGAGTTCTAGGGTACACCCGATCAGGTCATGGGGATTTATCCACCTTTATGCATTTTAAGACATCTAGCACTTCCTTGTTCGTAACATGGACATTTTTCAAGATGTTGCTATTTATTTCCCCGTGTTCTCTATCTTCCATATCCCTCTCCACAGTAAACACTGATGCAAAACATTCATTTAGTATCTCACCCATCTCCTGCGGTTCCACATATAGGAGGCCTTGCTGATCTTTAAGGGACCATATTTTCTCCCTGTTACCCTTTTGTCCCTAGTGTATTTGTCAAAACCATTTGGATTCTCCTTAACCCTATTTTCCAAAGCTATTTCATGTTCCCTTTTTGCCCTCCAGATTTCTCTCTTTAATATACTCCTACTGCCTTTATATTTTTTGAGGGATCCCTGCTGTCTATACCTGACCTATGCTTCCTTCTTTTTCTTGATCAAAACCTCAATTTCTCTAGTCATCCAGCATTCCCTCCACCTACCAGCCTTGCCCTTCACCCTAACAGGAACACACTGTCTCTGGACTCTCATCATTTCATTTTTGAAGGCTTCCCATTTTTCAGCCGTCCCTTTACCTGCGAACATCCCCACCCCCAATCAACTTTTGAAAGCTCTTGCCTAATATCATCAAAATTGGCCTTCCTCCAATTGAGAACTTTAACTTTTAGATCCAGTGTATCCTTTTCCATCACTATTTTAAAGCTAATAGAATTATGGTCACTGGCCCTAAAGTGCTCCCCCACTGACAACTCAGTCACCCGCCCTGCCTTAGTTCCCAAGAGTAGATCATGTTTTACACCTTCCTCTAGTAGGTACATCCACATACTGAATCAGAAAATTTTCTTGCGCACACTTAACAAATTCCTCTCCATCCAATCCCTTAACGTTACGGCAGTCCCAGTCTATGTTTGGAAAGTTAAAATCCCCTACCATAACCACCCTATTATTCTCATAGGTAACAGAGACCTCCTTACAAATTTGTTTCTCAATTTCCCACTGACTGTTGGGGGGTCTATAGTACAATCCCAATAAGGTGATCATCTCTTTCTTGAAAGGGTGCATCAATTCAGTATTAGTACCACTGTGTGGAGGTTAGTGGAAATATTTTGATGTTGAAGGGAGTCAGAATCTGAGACATTATTATTGCAATACCTATGGAAGTTAAATCGATGAATTAGAAACACAAATGCAGAGAATGCTGGAGAAACTCAGTAGAACTGGCAGCATTTATGGAGAGAGAAGGAAAGTTAACATTTTGAGTCTAGTATGACTCTTCTTCAGAATATTTTGCACTTATTTCAATGAACCAGATAAATACTTGAAGTGCAAAATGGTTATTAATGACTATAAAATAATTTAGAAAAAAAAATGCAGGAAAGGAGCTGGAAAATGGGATGGGATGCCAGAAGCAGAATGGGATGAATGTTCTGCAACTTTTATAATTCTATAAATTACCATTTGGTAGTACATTAAACATCAGTGTGAAACAATTTACAGAAAATTGCTGAAGAGAAACGTGTTACGGAATAATTTCAAATTGCACTCATCAGATCATACATGAGAATGCCAATTTTCAAATCATCACAACAATTTATAACACATGAAAAAAGGGCACTGATTGGTTGACAGAACGTCTACTGTTAGATGTAATTTTGCAATGAGTAGAACTTGATGAACAATCCAGAATGTGCTCATAGTTACATTGACAACCAATTTAAGATAATCAGTCAAGCTTGTAAAATGGTTCATTTTTAACTGCTAGAGTGACATATGTTCATACATGGGATCCATTCTTTGCAAACAAAGGTTCAAATTTTGCAGCTTTTTTGAATTGCCTGGAACCTTGGGGAGCCTATGGTTTTCTTATGCTCTCTGCATGGCTGTGCTTGAGCCAATCAGCTTCCTTTTGTCTTGTAGTATAAATTGTTGTGCTTGTTTGAAATGTGTCATTCTTGTAGTTATCCTGATGAGTGTAAAACGAAAAGCCTTGGTAACCGTCTATACTTTCAGCAAATTAAGGGTGGAACAGTGGCTCACAGCGCTAGGGACACAGGTTCGATTCCACCCTCGAGTGATTGTCTGTGTGGAATTTGCACATTCTCCCTGTGTCTGTGTAGGTTTCTTCTGGGTGCTCTGGTTTCCTCCCACAGTCCAAAGATGTGCAGGGTAGGTGGGTTGGCCATGCTAAATTGCCCATAGTGTCCGGGGATGTTTTGGTTAGGTGGGTTAGACAGGGTGAAATGCAGGGGTGGGGGTAGGGGAATGGGCCTGGGTGGGATGCTCCTCGGAGGGGTGGTGTCGACTTGTTGGGCCAAATGGCCTGTTTCCACACTGTAGGGACTCTATGAATCATCTATAAATTGTTTCACACTGATCTTTACTTAGTCTGTATAGACTCTACAATATTAGTACACCATAAGTACTTACAATATGAACTATGTCTCAGTTAGTAGCACTCTAACCTCTGGGCCTGAAGGTTATGAGTTTGAGCTTGAGTCTCACTCCAGAGACTCGAGCACACAAACTAGGCTGATATTCCAGTGTGCTACTGAGGGAGTGCTGTACTGTCTAAGTTAAATATTGTACTGAGGCACTTTCTGCTCTCTCAGGCGGACACCAAAGGTTCCTTGGCACTATTTTGGAGAAGTACAGGGGAGTGCTCCTAGTGTCATAGTCACAACTAAAAACAGCTTACCTGGCCCGTTTACTGAGTGGCATCTGTGGGATCTTGCTGTGCACAATGTGGCTGCTGCCTTTCCCACATTGCAGCAGTGACTATACTTCAGAAATACTTATTTGGCTGTAGTAGACTTGTCTGGGGTTGTGATAAATGCTATACACAAAAAAAGTACAGTTCTGTTTAAACTATATTGATACTGCCACAATTTTGGGGAGTTACCAAGGAAGACAAATGGGCCAAAGGACAAATAACATAAGATGTAAGGTCAGTTGGTGCATTGAAGTTTTAATTGATTTAGTCTTGTTAGGGAACAAGTCATGGAGCATTCCCATGTGAATTGGACTGTGCTGGGTAGAAGCCAGGTTTGAGCAGATTGTGAAGAGAATACATTTTATGAGCCAAATGACCTTTTACTCATTTTTTTTCTGTTCTTATGATTTTTGAGGTTCAGTGATCCACGTGATGAGTTCCTGATTTCCGTCCTACTGCAGGCCTTTTAATTTTAAAAACAAAGCATTGCCATCAGATTTCCATTGATCAGCAACTGAAGAACATTACCTAATATAACAAAATGTTAGCCTTCATCCCATATTCTCAAAGTGTGTTTGAGAACTCGCTAAGCTAACAAGGGGTGGGGAAGATTTCCTCCATGCAATTGATGTAAAGCAATTTTAACTATTCTTTATCAACATCTTTTTGTGATTTTGCCATACCATGTGCTCTAAAGAAATCCTTCCATCATTGTTTGTGCACTTCTCATCTTATTATCAAACTTTTCTTGTAAACGATAAGGTATAGAGTGTAGATAGGTTAAAGGGAAGGCAGTCCCACATTTCTCTCAACATCTTTTCCAAAACTGATAGGAATACCACCTGCAAGGTCCCCTCCAAGCCACACATGCCATCCTGCCTTAGAAATCTATCACCATTCCTTCACTGTAGCTGTCCTGCCACTCCCTCTCTGCACCTATAGTCCAAGGACTGCAGCAATTCAAGGAGGTGGCTCACAACCATCTCCTCCAGGGCAGTTAGGGATGTGCCATAAAAACTGGTCTACCCAGTGACGTCTACATCCCATGAAAGAATTACAAAAAAAGAAAAAGGTCACTTAATTATTCACCAATCAATGGCAAAGTATCTGCATGAATTTGAAAGGAGAAGTAGTTCTTAATCCTGGATCATGTTATTACAGTCCAGAAAGCTAGCTGTTAAAAAAGAGAACAAAAGCTGATCTTTACATCATTCTATAAGAATTTATTTACAGCAATACATGTTATAAGCATTCATGTCCTCACCAAACTGCCCCAGTTTCAGTCAGTTCTATTTATAGGGGCACATATGCAGCCCTAGTTCACATCCATTGCTTGCATTCAATGAAGTACAACTGGTACATGTTCTCACCATGTATACTCTGGATGATCAAAGTCATTGGATTATCCCTTTCTTGAGTGCAAATGTTTGACCCTCAACCTCAAGCATTCTCCAAGAGGACTGAGAATGAAAGTGAATATTAACCTTTATTTGTGACCATGAAAGGCTGCACTCCACATGACATAACTGTTACAACATATATCTTGAGAAATACAATTGTGAGATCACATGGTAATTGTAGAAGAGGACGATTATTTAACTCAGATTAATTCATCCAATCAAGGTGGTCCTAACATTCCCACAATATAACATCAAAACTTTTTGTTAAATGATTTTGCTTCCACTATTCTGCCTGGAAGTATATTCCCCACAAAGATCACTTTCTTTGGGCTGCAGAGGAACTTGGAGTGGGAAGGTAAAGATCCAGTTGGCGTGGTCCATGCACCTACCAACGACAAAGACAAAACTAGGACAGAAGTTCTGCTAAGGGAGTATGAACAGCTAGGAGCTAAATTAAAAAGCAGAACCAAAAAGGTAATAATATCTGGATTACTACCTGAGCCACAAGCTAATTGGCACAGGGTCAATAAATTAAGCAGGTAAATGCATGGCTTAAAGATTGGTTTGGGAGAAAGGGGTTTTAATTTATGCGACATTGGCGCCAGTACCGGGGAAGAAAGGACATGTTCCAATGGGACAGTCTTCATCTGAATTATGCTGGGACCAGAGTCCTAGAGAATTGCATAACTAGGGCTGTAGACAGGGATTTAAACTAAATTGGACATGGAGTGTTCAGTTGTAGAGGAAATTAGAAAACCCAAATGAAAGAGGAGGTAAAGAGTGCAGGTTAGCAATGTAGCGGATGGTTACCAGACAATAAAGGTGAGGGACAGAACAGGTGATTGTCTTTATGCACCAAGGATTTATAAAAGCATAGGGAAATTTACCAGTAGAACAAATTTAAAAGCTTTGTATCTAAATGCACGAAGCATGCAAAACAAAATTAATGAGTTAATGGTGCAAACAGAAATGAAAGAGTACAATTTGGTAGTGATGACTGAGACATGGTTACAAGGAGACCAGGTCTGGGAATTGAATATCCAAGGGTACTCAGCATTTCGGAGGGATAGACTGAAAGGAAAAGGAGGTGGTGTAACTTTGCTGGTGAAGGGAATGATCAGTGCTGTAATGAGAAATGACATAAGCACAGAAATCAAGATGTGCAATCAGTCTGGGTAGAAATAAGAAATAGCAAAGGGAAGAAGTACTTGGTAGGAATAATCTATAGGTTCGGGAACAATAGTTCTGCAGTGGGGCACAGTAAAAACCAGGACATAATAGAGGCTTGCAAGAAAGGTATGGCAATAATCATGGGTGATTTTAATATGCAAATAGATTGGAAGAATCAAATTGGCAAGGGTAGCCTGGAGGCAGAATTCATTGATCGTATAAGAGATTGTTTCTTGGAGCAGTATGTTATGGAACCAACCAGGGAGCAGGCTACTCTGGATTTGGTATTGTGTAATGAAGAGAGATTAATTGAATACATGAAAGTTAAGGATCCTTTAGGGAGTAGTGACCATAGTATGATAGAATTTAAAATTGAGTTTGGGGATGAGAAAGCGCAGTCCCACAGTAGTGTTCTGGAATTAAAGGAAATTACATAGGTACAAGGACGGATTTGGCCTGAGTAGATTGGGCAGGAAGGCTAAAAGCTAAGACAGCGGATGAGCAGTGGCCATTGTTTAAGGAGCTACTCAATTCCTCACAACTAAAGTAAATATAGTGAGGGAGAAAGATGGTAAGGGGGGTAAAAAACATCCATGGCTAAACAAGGAGGTCAAGGACAATATAAAGTCAAAAACTAAGGTATACCATATTGCAAAGGCCAGTGGCAGGCAGGTGGATTGGGAAACTTTCAAACATAAACAAAGGGACATGAAAAAAATTAATAAAAAGAGCTAAGGTAAAATACAAAAGAAAACTAGCACAAAATATCAAAAAGGATAGCAAAAGCTTCTATAGGTATATAAAAGGGAAGAGAGACACTCAGGTGAATGTTGGCCCCTTGGAAGATGAAACTAGAGAGTTAATAATGTGGAACAATGAAATGGCAGAGATGCTACATCAATATTTTGCCTCAGTTTTCACAGTGGAGGACAATAGTATCATCCCTATTGGAACGAGCAAGTCAGAGGCAGTAGAAAGGGTAGAACTTACAACAATCAACATCGAAAGGGAAAAGGTACTCAGCAAACTATTGGGACAATTCCCCTGGACCTGATGGCCTACATCCTAAAGTATTAAAGGTAGTGGTGGTGGAGATAGTGGATCCATTGGTCACAATGTTCCAAAATTTCCTGGACACAGGAAAAGTTCCAGTGGATTGGAAAAATGCTAATGTAACGCCCTTATTCAAAAAGTGAGGGAGGCAATATGTGGGAAATCACAGACCAGTTAGTTTACCATCTGTTGTTGGCAAAGTGTTAGAATCAATTATCAAGGAAGCAATACCAGGGCATTTGGAAAGTCAAAACGCTATCCATCAGGGTCAGCATGGTTTTATGAAGGGCAAATTATGTTTGACTAATTTTCTAGAGTTCTTCAAAGATGTAACAAGCAAAGTGGACAATGGGGATCCTGTAGATGTAATATATCTGGATTTCAGGAAGGCGTTTGATAAGGTGCTGCACAAAAGGTTAATTCACAGGGTTGGATCATATGGGATTAGGGGTAATTTATTAGCTTGAATAGGTGACTGGCTGATGGACAGAAGACAGAGAGTTGGGATAAATGGGGTTTATTCTGGATGGCAAGAAATAACTAGTGGGGGTGCCATGGGGTTCAGTCCTTGGACCCAGCTATTTACAATCTACATCAATGACTTGGATACAGGGATAGAAGGCCCTATAGCCAAATTAGCGGACCACATAAAAATAGGTGGGACGGTAAATTACAATGAGGAAATAAGAACCTTATAAATAGATATATATAGGTTAGGAGAGTGGGCCAAAATGTGGCAGATGGAGTTTAACATGGATAAGTGTGAGGTCATGCATCTTGATTGGAAAAAATTATCTAAATGGGGAGAGACTTCAGGGTGCTCCGGTGCAGAGAGATCTGGGTGTCCTTGTTCATGAGTCACAGAAAACTAGCACACAGGTACAGCAGATATTAAAGAAAGTGAATGGAATATTGGCTTTTATAGCTAAAGGAAGAGAATACAAAGGTAAGGAAGTATTGTTGCAACTATACAAGGCATTGGTGAGACCGCTCCTGGAGTATTGTGCACAGCTTTGGTCCCCTTATTTGAGGAAAGATGTAGTGGCATTGGAGGTAGTTCAGAGGAGGTTCACTAGATTGATCCCAGAGATGAGGGGTTTGTCGTATGAAGAGAGATTGAACAGTTTAGGCCTATACTCTCTGGAATTTAGACAAATGAGCGGAGATCATACTGAGGTTTTTAAGATGATAAAGATATCGATAAAATAGACGTGGAGCAGACGCTTCCTCTTCTGGGGCATTCTAAATTGAGAGGTCATAGTCTTAGGATAAGGGGCAGCAAATTGAAAACAGAGTTGAGGAGAAATTACTTCTCCCAAAGGGTTGTGATTCTGTGAAATTTGCTACCTCAAAGTGAGGTGGATGTTGGGACAGTGAGTAAATTTAAGGAGGAGTTAGACAGATTTTTAATTGGTAATGGGTTGAAGGGTTATGGGGAAAAGGCAGGAAAATGGGGGTGAGGAGCATATCAGCATGATCGAATGGCAGAGCAGACTTTGATGGGTCGAATGGCCTAATTCTGCTCCTACATCTTTTGAATTTATGAACTTCTTTGTGAAGAATTTCCTGATATCAGTTCAAAATATTTTTCTACTTAGTTCATGTATATCACTGGCAAAGGCAAGATTAATTACTCATCCCTAATTACCCAGAAGGCAGATTTCCTTCCCTAAAGGACATTGGTGAACCAGATGGGTTTTTATGATAATTGATCATGCGACTCACTCTTTATTGAATTCAAATGTCAGCATGTGCCATGGTGGGATTTGAACCCATGTCCCCAGAACATTAACCTTTTTGGATTACTAGGGCCATTGACTTTACAACCACATGACCACCACTTCCTTTTAACTTCCTTTTCATCAGTTTGTTTGTGTCTGTTAGGTTTATTGTTGTTTAATTCCAGTCATTATTCTGTTTCCTCCTTGGACATGAGTGTTGCTGGCAAAGCAGTCACTTATTGCCCATTTTCCAGTTACCCGGCAGGAGCTGGTGTTGATGGATGTTCTTCTGTAACTGCTTCCATTCTAAGATACTGAATTTCAAGATATTGACTGAGCTGTAGTCAAGAAATGGTGACATATTTCCAAATCAGGATGGTGTGTGACGGGAGAGGGAACCTGAAGATAGCCAGATCCTCGCAACATTGCCATTTGTCCTTCCCAATGGTTGCAGGTGAGGCAGGTGCTTTTGAAGTAACCTTGTTTACTTCCTGCAGTGTATTTTGTATTTAGAAGGTGAGCCACAGCCTCTGTCCCATCCTGCTCTTCAAGTTAAGGGATGGGTGCAGTTAAGTAACTGGTCAACAGTAACCTTCAAGACATCGCTGATGGGAAACTTACTGGTGGCAGAGTCATTAAAGGACAATGTCGTGGCCGACTTTCCTCTTGCTTTGGATGGTCTGGCATGGCTACTTGCACTGTGAATGCTCCCTGCCATTTGTCAGCCCAATCTTGGATGTTATCCAGGTCCTGATATGGACTACTCCCATTGAGGAATAGCTGTCCTCTGCACAATCATCAGTGAACAGCCACACTCTAAGCCTTGTCATGTATGGAAGGTCACTGAACCTGTTGCACATGGTTAGGAAAGATGAATGTTTTCTATATCCTGAGCAACCTTATAAGTCTCAAGAAGACCATCTTTCACGCGTCTTCTTTTCAGGCAGTCTCCAGTGGAAAAATGTGAATTTGTTCATTTTGGAAGGGAGAACAAAAGAACGAAGTATTAGTTAAATGGAGAAAAACTGCAGGACGCTGCGATACAAAGGGACTTAGGGTCACTTGTGCACAAAACACAGAAAGCTAGAACACGGGGGCAGCAGATAATCAGGAAGGTTAATGGAATGTTGGCCCTTAGTTCAAGGGGCTTGAAGTATAAGAGTAGGGAAGTCTAACTCATCTGTACAAGGTGCTGATGAGACCACATCTGGAGTACTGTGAGCAGTTTTAGTCCCCTTATTTAAGGAAAGATATCATTGCATTGGAGGCAGTTCAAAGAAGGTTCACTAGGATGACCTCAGTATGGAGGGGTTGTCTAATGAGCAAAGGCTAAACAGACTTGGACTCTACTCATTGCAGTATAGAAGAATGAGAGGTGATCTCATTGAAACGTATAGGATTCTTAAGGGGCTTAACAGGTAAATACTGAGAGGAGAGTCTAGGACCAGACGGATTAGTCTCAAAATAAAGGGGAACCAATTTAAGATTGAGATGAGGAGGAATTTCTTCTCTCAGAGGGTTGTGAGTCTTTGGAACTCCTTGCCACAGTGAGCTGTGGGGACAGAGCCCTTGTGTATATTTAAGGCTGAGATAGATAGATTCTTGATCAGTTGGGAAATTAAGGGTTATGGCCAAAGGGCAGGAAAGTGGACATTAGGAATGTCGAATCAGCTATGATCCTACTGAATGGTAGAGCAGGCTTGAGGGGCCAAATGGCCTATTCCTGTTCCTATTCCTTATGGTCTTCAGATAGTCACACTGTAGGGCTGAAGACATGCAAATCCAGACTTACTGAGCAGTCAGTCACCAACCCATCTCAAATTGTAGAAGGTCATTCTGGCCGATCGCTGAAGTCCTTCAGTGATGACTCCTCAGCTTCAATGACCTCGTGGTATAATGCATGGAAGAATTACAACTAAATAGACTCCAGCCTGGGGACAACCTGAAGGATCAAACCTTCCGCCTCCATAACAGTGGTCATCCATCAACTGTCTCTGAGCCAGCCATGAGAGACACCGATGATCATTTTGAGCTTCAGATGATATCACATCCACGAGTTCAAAAACTTGGGCTATTTACAACTACCATGAGAACAGGGATAAAATGACTGCCTCGAAGTTTCTTCACTTTGGCCCAAAGTTTGAAAATAACTAGTCATCTCCAGAGACCTCACATCCAAGCAGTCAAGATCAAATATAGTCTTGAGGTTAGACACTAGAGGATAATTTGACTCGGGCAGTAGATATAATTGAGTCCTTATTTTGTATTTCCATTACATATCCCCATCTATGACATAAACAGCCTATGTAAGCTCCTCACACTGTAATTACAGCTTTCTCCAGTGGGGGACCACTTCTTCTCACACCTCATGGTTTATGCTGCACCCACTTCATAGATGAAAATATAAAGTGTCTCCATCGTGCAATTTCTGTGCTCCTAATCAAAACCTGAAGCACATCATCAACACTGCACTCAAAAGTAGCCTGAAAAGCTATCTACCAGAGGCTGTCTTCAGTAATTATATTTGCGTTGCGCTGTTTGCTACTACCACGTGAAAGGAGAAAGATTTCAGTTCAACCTGGCCTATAGTTTGATCCTCCTCAGACACATTCTACTGTTTGGCTATGTGTAGCTAAACATTCATGTTGTTCTTGTTGCTTTCTGCTGTCTATTGCTTGGACTTGTTTTGTATTGAGTCGAGTAGGACTGCACAGCCACTTCCTGCATCTTAGCTATTTCAACATCACTCCTGGATCAAGAGCAGAACAGGAAGACAAATCAGAGAACTGAAATGTCACTCAAGAAGACAAAGAAACATTCCTCAAATTAATCTCAGATGTCCCTCGGCTGACTTGCTGGAAGCTGGTTTATCAGGAAAAATGATACGCACCCTTTCATCTCCCAGAGTTAGATTCAAAATTGACTGAGGAAGGATCATTGAGGAACATTCCTTCATGACAATTCAACTTTACCACAGCTCCTATACATGTTCTTCAGTATATTTCTCCTCTTTTTTTTCCCAAATGCTGGCTTCAAGACTAGACGCTTTATGGCTAAAGTATGAAACACATCCGTAATCATTTTATCATAATCATTACTTATTAATGATGACTATATGTTTACTGTAACCTTTTTCTGAATAATCGAGCCATGATTTGGATCTGACTAAAGCCAGCTTTCCTGGTTTGATCATTCCCATTGCAAAGTAAATCCCTGGTGGCAACTGCAGGTTAAAATGCTTCAGAATGAAAAAAAACTGAAAGCACCATGCAAATTGGACTGTATTTTGTTTCCCAGTCTGAATCTTGATATTTATTTTAACTGACATTTTACATGTGATTTGAGAGCAAATTGCTGTGTCATGTGGTTGTACAAAACTTGAGCGTCACTGAACAAAGAGATATGGTGTTGAAGCTTTTTATCTTGCACTCATCAGGACAGAGTTTCAAGAATACCAAGTCCCTAAAAGAAGTAATTATCTGCAAAAAAAAATTACCATCCTCCCCCTGCCCACCATGATAATTTCCAGAATTCTTGTTTCAGAAGTGAATAATTTTTTTTTTGTTTGTGACGCAAAGTTCTTCCGATAATCAACTGATGAGGTTTTGATAAATGTAGAGTGGCTGTTCTTAATCTGTTACCCTGACTACTGTATGGAGTATTCTGACCTTTAATGGCACTCATTATAGGCAAAGTAACTGAAAACTAAATTCTCTACTTATTTCATTTTTTAAAAAAATCACTCGTGCACTTCTAGCTAACATTTTCCTAAAGCTTTCTATAGGTATGTCAGGAATAAAAGAATGACTACAGTAAGATTAGGGCCAGTCAAGGACAGTAGTGGGAAGTTGTGTGTGGAGTCCGAAGAGATAGGAGAGGTGCTAAAGGAATATTTTTCATCAGTATTCACAAAGGAAAAAGATATTGTTGTCAAGGAGAATACTGAGATACAGGCTATTAGACTAGACAGGATTGAGGTTCATAAGGAGGAGGTGTTAGCAATTCTGGAAAGTGTGAAAATAGATAAGTCCCCTGGGCCGGATGGGATCTATCCTAGGATTCTCTGGGACGCTAGGGAGGAGATTACAGAGCCTTTGGCTTTGATCTTTATGTCGTCATTGTCTACAGGAATAGTGCCAAAAGACTGGAGGATAGCAAATGTTGTCCCCTTGTTCAAGAAGGGGAGTAGAGACAACCCTGGTAATTATAGACCAGTGAGCCTTACTTCGGTTGTGGGTAAAGTGTTGGAAAGGATTATAACAGATAGGATTTATAATCATCTAGAAAGGAATAATTTGATTAGGGATAGCCAACACGGTTTTGTGAAGGGTAGGTCGTGCCTCACAAACCTTATTGAGTTCTTTGAGAAGGTGACTAAACAGGTGGATGAGGGTAAAGCGATTGATGTGGTGTATATGGATTTCAGTAAAGCGTTTGATAAGGGTCCCCATGGTAGGCTATTGCAGAAAATTCGGAGGCATGGGATTGAGGGTGATTTAGCGGTTTGGATCAGAAATTGGCTAGCTGTAAGAAGACAGAGGGTGGTGGCTGATGGGAAATGTTCATCCTGGAGTTCAGTTACTAGTGGTGTACCGCAAGGATCTGTTTTGGGGCCAATGCTGTTTGTCATTTTTATAAATGACCTGGATGAAGGCATAGAAGGATGGGTTAGTAAATTTGCGGATGATACTAAAGTCTGTGGAGTTGTGGATAGTGCAGAAGAATGTTGCAGGTTACAGAGGGACATAGATAAGCTGCAGAGCTTGGCTGAGAGGTGGCAAATGGAGTTTAATGCAGAAAAGTGCGAGGTGATTCACTTTGTAAGGAGTAACAGGAATACAGAGCACTGGGCCAATGGTAAGATTCTTGGTAGTGTGGATGAGCAGAGAGATCTCGGTGTCCATGTGCATAGATCCCTGAAAGTTTCCATCCAGGTTGGGAGGGTTGTTAAGAATGTGTACGGTGTGTTAGGTTTTATCGGTAGAGGGATTGAGTTTCAGAGCCGTGAGGTCATGTTGCAGCTGTACAAAACTCTGGTGCGGCCGCACTTGGAGTATTGCGTACAGTTCTGGTCGCCGCATTATAGGAAGGATGTGGAAGCATTGGAAAGGGTGCAGAGGAGATTTACCAGGATGTTGCCTGGTATGGAGGGAAGGTCTTATGAGGAAAGGCTGAGGGACTTGAGGCTGTTTTCATTAGAGAGAAGAAGGTTAAGAGGTGACTTAATAGAGACATACAAGATGATCAGAGGATTGGATAGGGTGGACTGTGAGAGCCTTTTTCCTCGGATGGTGATGGCTAGCACGAGGGGACATAGTTTTAAATTGAGGGGTGATAGATATAGGACAGATGTCAGAGGTAGATTCTTTACTCAGAGAGTAGTAAGGGCATGGAATGCCTTGCCTGCAGCAGTAGTAGACTCGCCAACTATAAGGGCATTTAAATGGTCATTGGATAAACATATGGATGATAATAGAATAGCGTAGGTTAGATGGGCTTCAGATTGGCTTCACAGGTCGGCGCAACATCGAGGGCCAAAGGACCTGTACTGCGCTGTAATGTTTTATGTTCTATGTTCTATTTTCCATTGTAAATCTACATGTCCACAATTTTAACAGAATAAATTTAAGTAGGTTTAGTGCAAGCCATGCCTCCTCTTGTGGTGCAGTGAAAGTGTTCCTGCTTCTGACCCAGGAACTCTGGATTTAAGTCCCGCCCTCGGACTTGATGGCAAAGGAAGGTGCACTTGTATGGTGGCCAGGCAGATTGATTATCAACATATAACTCCTCTGGTAGGAGAGTCTCTTACAATCAGCTGTGCTTGCTGTGAAGACATGCCCCTCAAGCCAAAACCTCTAGTGACAAACTAGCAATCTATTCCAGAAAAAAAAAAAGCTTTGGAAGCAAATGTAACCACGTGCTTCATAAACCATGAGGTGTGAGAAGAAGAGGTGCCCCACTGTAGAGAGCTGTAATTATAGTGTGAGGAGCTTACATAGGCTGTTTACATTACAGATGGGGATATGTAATGGAAACACAAAATAAGGACTTAATTATATCTACTGCCCTAGTCAAATTATCCTCTAGTGTCTAACCTCAAGACTACATTTGATTTTGACTGCTTGGATGTGAGGCCTCTGGAGATGACTAGTTATTACCATCTTTGGGCTAAAGTGAAGAGACTTGGAGGCACTCATTTTATCCCTGTTCTCATGGTAGTTGTAAATAGCCCATGTTTTTGCACTCATGGTTTGTGATATCATCTGAAGCTCTCGGAGATTACTGCATGTAATCACCCCCAGGCACCCATTACTCTCTTTGTAACCATTCTGGGCATGTCATATGCATAACAGCGAAACCTGGTTATTATGTGCTCGGCATGTTAAATATAAACCTATGATCAAGCAATTTATCAACACAAATCAGAGAAGCAGCTGATTTAAATTGGAACACATTCCAAGTGTTGTACAACACCAGGCTCATAGGCTGAACCATACCCATATATTTCTTTCATGGATCCCACTTCGCACTTGTACTCTGAACAATCAGTCTGCACTTGCTCCTCAACCAACATCACTCCATCAGATGATTTATTCAATTTCACATTGCTGATGATGAGATTTTGCTCTGCATACGTTCGCTGTTGCATTTCCTATGCAGCATTACTACATTCAAAAAAAGAGTTCATTGGCCGCAAAGTGCTTTATGACATTCTCAGGTTGTGAAAAGTGCTACATAAATGCAACTTCCTTGTTTTGTTGACCAGTTTTCCCTGGCCCTAACTCAGCTTGCTCCGCAGTGAAGGTCGAGGGTGAATTTGACACGATTGTCAAGCCCCTAACTCTGTGCAACATGTGGCCAGGTTGAAGTTCAGTACCAAGTTGGTGATATGGCAAAAACTGGAATGAATACTTTGTATACTGGTACCTCAAACACATTTCCTATCAGACAAATAAAAGGTGGAATTTTGACTGAGCCTACAAAATATCAGCTCGAGTGTAAAAGACAGAGTTGACACATTGCCCTCAAAACTGATGTGCCCCATGATGTCACGACCACATAGATCCCCATCAATCTATTCACTTAGTTTGACTCCCTGAGGCCTGTAGTAAACAGATTTCAGTGAGTTTTCTGTCTCAACCTGTAGTCTGCTGAAAGATTGGAATTCAGGTCTGTGCTTGAGTTAGGAGCCTGGTTTCTCATCGAAGTAAGAAATCAGCTGATTTTGCTGGATTGGAAACCTTGTCTCCCATTAATGTTTGATTTTTTTGGCATTTAATATCAGAATATCTCTGGTAAAGCACAGCGGTGGAGAGGTTTGTTAGCATACATAGACTTTACAGCACAGAAAGATACCATTCAGTGCAATTGATCTATACTAGCATCGAAAGAATAAAAGACTTGCATTTATAAAATGCCTTCCATGAACGGAGCATCCCCAAGCAGTTTCTAGCCACTGTATTTTTTTAAGTGTGATCACTGCTATATTGTAGGAAACACTGCAGCCAATTTGATAACACAGCAAGCTTCCATGAACAGGAGTGTGACAATGATCATGTGGTTCTGTGATTTTGATTGAAGGAGAAAAATCAGCCAGAACACCAGGTAGAACTTTCCTGTTCATCTTCAAAATAGAGCCATGAGATCCTTTGTATCCATGTAAGACAGTAGGCAGAGCTTCAGTTTCACACTTCATTCAATGGATGGCACCTTTGACAGTGCAGCACTCCCTCAGTACTGGGCTGGAGCATCATTCCTGACTTTTGTGCTCAACTCTGGGAGTAGACTTTGAACCTAGAGATTGCAAACTCAGAGGTGTGAGTGCTATCGACTGAGCCATGGCTGACACCTGACACTCCACGCATCCCCACCATCACACTTTATCAACATATCATTTTCTCCTCCTTTATGTGTCTATCCAGCTTCCCATTAAATATATGGATTCTATAACACTGTCTGTTGGAGTGGGTTCCACATTCTCAACACTGCTTGGGAATAGACATTTCTCCTGAATTCCCAATTAGATTTATTAGTGACGATCTGATGTTTATGACATGACCTCCCGTTTTGGTACTCCTCACAAGTGGATACATCGTTGAGTGCCCTACCAAGTCCCTTCCAAATTTGAAAGACCACCTCCCAGTTGTATTTTTATTGAAAGAACAGAGTCCCAGCCTTTACTTTCTTTCCCCGTAACTAGGTTATTTGGTGCCTGAGATGTGCACCAGCTACTTGTCCATATAGAGAGCTAGTTCATGCCTGGGTGGGTGCAGTTCTACCCTAAGTCTCGACGGGAATGAGGGCATTCTTGCTATATTTTAGCACATCCAGTTGTGCCCTTGGCCCGTGTGCCTCTCCTGAAAGCTGCCATTACTTTCTCTGAGCTGCCTTTTCTGAGGTTGCAGTTTGTAAACATATGGTTGGTGTCAAAACTTTGTCTGAAACTCTGCGTGAGACTCCGATCTCTTATGAGACTACTATGATATTATTATCCCCAACGAAAAACTGCTGAAAAGCACCAAATGTCTCATGACTACACACAAATGTTTCATTTTGCATTTTAAACACAATAAAGAAAGCCACACACACGCTGGATCATGTAAAGCTGCTGATAAAGACAGACCCAGCATGTGAGCTATGCTTAGTATTTTTGTGAGTTAAGAATGAGAGCATAGTTAACACAGCAGGTATATTGTTTTACAATTTCTGAATGAATTAACTATTTGAATAAGTTGTCCTTTGTTCAATGTTTATCTATGGGACAACAGCTAACTGACAATGCATGATACAAAGGATATAATAGCAACTGGCTGCATAGTGAGTGAGCACATTTCACATTCGCACCTTGGATCTGCTGTCCAGACTAATGGAATACAAGCCTTTGCCTTTGCTGGCTGTAAGGATTCTATATGTTCATTGCCAAGGATTCAGAGCACTTGTAACAGTTTCTTGTGGGTGCATTCCAGCAGTGGAGAATTGCATATGATTCTGTTCAAATTAAATGTGAACCTGCCATTATCCTTCATCTAACTTACAGGTAACATTCATCTGGTCAGTGTCTGAGGTCTGAGTTTGACTCCTAAAGCTGACAGGTAGTGCTTATTTCTCAACATTTCTGTCATATGCTAAATCCAGCACAAAGTCCAAAAGATAGAAACCTGATACTGCCAGGCAGCTGAATGAACATAGTCAATTGTACTATTTAGTGTGACTCTTGCAATGTACCACGCTGCACATATTACACTGAAATGCATGGTACAGCTGTTTATTTTCATTCATTGTGGTAACCAGTGATGCCATTTCTTTCCATCCCTAATTGCCCCTGAGAGGCCACCTTCCTGAACCGCTGCAGTCTGTGCTCCCGCAAAGGTGTTGGGTGGAATTCCAGGATTTTCACCCAACAAACAATGAAGGAATAGTAAGATGTATCCAGGACAGGATAGACTCGGACATTTACAGCACAGAAGGAGGACATTCGGCCCATTGTGTCTACACTATTTAACACAGATCCGACTATATTTATCTCATTTCCCAGCTTTTGTTCCATAACCCTGGAAGCCATGGCAATGCAAGTGAATATCTAAATGCTGCTTAAATATTATGAGAGTTTCTGACTTACCCACCCTTCCTGGCAGTGAGTTCCAGACTCCCATCCCCTTCTCTGGTGAAAAATATGTTTCCTCAACTCTCCTCTTAGCCTTCTATCTCTCACCTCAAATCTATGCCCTCTGGTTAATGACTCCCCTACTAATGCAAAAAGTAACTTCCCAGGCACCCTTGTATCCCCCTCATAATCTTACACACCTCCATCAGGTTTTCTCTCAACCTTTACTACTCCAAGGAAAACAACCCTTGTCTATCCAAACTTTCCTCATAGCTCATAAACCCTCCAGTTTAGGCAACATCCTGGTAAGTCTCTTCTGTGCCCTCTTTAGTGCAGTCACATCCTTCCTGTAATGTGGTGATGAGAACTACACCCAGTACTCCAGTTGTGTCCTAACCAGTGTTTTATATAGTTCCAGCATAACCTCCCTGCTCTTGTATTCTATGCCTCAGCTAATAAAGGCAGGTATCTCATATGCTTTCTTAACCACCTTCCCTGATACCCTCAGGGATCTGTGAATATGCACTCCAAGGTCCCTCTGATCTTCAGTTTTTTCCGGGGTCCTACCATTCATAGTGAATATTCTTGCCTCGTTAGCCCTCCCCAGATGCATTACTTTCTTGACCAGTCTTCCATGAGGGATCTTAACAAAAGCTTTGCTAAGGTCCATACAGACCACATCAAATATATTTCCCTTGTGAACAATCCTGGTTAGCTCATCAAAAAATGTGATTTAATTTGACAAACACGACCTTCCCTCAACAAATCTAACCTGAATATTCCTGATTGATTTGTGTCTCTTCAAGTGCAGATACATTCAACAACCTCCCCCCCGCCTTAGAACTTTATCTCATAATTTCTCCACCACTGAGATTAGATGGACTGTTGTTGTTGAACCAGGTCAGCGAATCCCTCTGTAGGCAAACACAACTCAAGTGTTTTTGCGTGGTCTCCAGAATTGCTGACATGACCTGTAGAAATTTGCTACTACAGATCAACATCCTCAGAAAGGAAGCAGGGACAATAGTCTGGCAACATCAAAGGTACTTCAGAGTTAAGGGATTTTCATGATAAAATGTAAACTTTTGCCTAGCCACGACTCTGCTGATCATAAATCAAATAACTGGTGAAGGACGTTGTGACGTACAGGGCCCCGTGTTTAATCTTGTGCAGGTAATTGGGTTTTGAGTGGGTGAAAAGAATAACTGTTTCACCTGACTTTGGCAAACCTCTGAAGGAACACCGTTCACCCATGGGCTTCCCCTACAAATGCCAGTGTTCTGTTCAGACTGGGAATTTACATGGAACTTGAAGAAGGGATAAAAATAAATCCAGAAATGATTTTGTATCATTGATCTCATTCAACCACCTTCATTAGGCTTGTGAGGCAACTCAAGAAAGTGTGTGTAAAATTTTCCACAGATCTCAAATATATTCCATATTTGAGGTGAAAATAAAAGGAAAATGTCAAGTTTCAGAAACCAATGGTAGGTTAAAAGTTGTATTGAGAGAAAAAGAGAAGGACAGACATCAATAAACAGTGTGAGAAAAATGGGGAAAGAGAAAAGAGGCACCAATAGGCAGGGTAAGTAAGAGAGAGATAGCAATAATCAAAGACAGCAAAAAATCCCAATCTCACAAACAAATTCTAGATTAAACCATTAGCATTAAGGCATAATTTACAGCTTTGAAGTACTCAGTGATAGATGGAATACACTATTTGTACAAGGCTGTCTTTGAGAGCAACATGAAAAGAATGTTTAAATTAAAGTGCTTATTCCATGGGGTGTATTTTATTCCTCTGTTCCTGATAGATTCTGAAGAAATGTGCTTCAGTGTTAATTTGTTTTTTTACGCAACACTTTGCCAATTATTTTTCAACTGTGACATTTACTCATAATTCCAAGAGAATTGAAGCTAAATTTTAATTACCAGAGGGTCAAAAGATCACTTCCAATTATAGTCAGCCATAGACAATTACAGTCAACGCTTGGCTTTATTTTTATTAATTGACGAATATAATTGGGCCCAGGATTGCTAACCCTCCAGGAGTCCCAGAATCTTCAGGAATTGAGAGATTAATCTCCTGGGCACTGCCGTGAGCAAAGATGAGGAGAAAAAAAAAGTCATGGGAGCATTAAAAAAAGTTTTAATTTTCTTTGTCCAGTTTTATATGAGTTATTAAAATATCGGACAGTGGGTAAACAGGCTGCTTTACTGGATGGGCCTGCTGGGTTTCAGAGGCCTCATGATGAAGTCCACATGCCAACCAGACTTGGCAGCCCTGGAGACAATAAGGGCTGCAGATGCTGTCTGACCTGCTGCGCTTTTCCAGCCTCACACCTATAGACTTGGCAACCTTTCCTGGCACTACATACAGTTTACTTTAGATTTTGATGAAAATTAGGCCTTGCTAAATTATTGCAAGAGGATTGTCCGGCTGGGGAAAGAAGTCCTATTTGTATGCCTTCTCTCATAGATAGGAGGTCCTGTCCTAAATAAAATCATCCATTTTGTTTTCAAAGATTTGACAAATAATATTCCTCATATTACTGCAAAGGTAAAGTCACCGTAGTCCTACTGGACCATAGGGCTGCTCTCTCAATAGAGAAAGACCACTGGTCATGGCTTAACATGAGAGTCACCATGCCTCAAGTGAGGGGAGAGGTTAAGGGCAGTCTTTCATGGCAACCTCAGCCAGTGCACGAATTGAACCCACTGCTGTTGGCATCACTCTGTGTTGCAAACCACTCATTCAGGCAATTGAGCTAATTGGATATTGCTGCATTTCCTGTGCTGATCATGTTGGAAGCCAGAGCACTGCCTTCTTATGATGCAGCTTGCACAGTGAACAGAGGTCCCAGTGGTGAAAAGGGACCTCATTCTACCCAAATGGTCCCCTGTCCTCTCAAGGCTTTGAGTAGACCACTCTTCAAAATTACTTTCTCTTTATTTTCCATGTGCAAACAGAAGAATTGGACACTCGAACTATACACAGGCAGCGTGGCTTTAATAACAGATCAAACATGTTTGGTAACCAGCTGGGCAGAGTATGATGCCATGGTTTGCAAAGTCACCACCTGGAAGAAAAGATCAGAAGTCACATGACACCGGGTTATAGTCCAATGGGTTTATTTGAAATCACAAGCTTTTGAAGCACTGCTCCTTCATCAGGTAAAGCTTGTGGTTTCAAATAAACCTGTTGGACTATAACCTGGTGTCATGTGACTACTGACCTTGTCCACCTCAGTTCAACACTGGCACCTCTACATCATGGTAGAAAACAGGAAGTCTTGCATTTCAATGGCAACTGTCACGAGCCATGATGTCTCAAATTAAATACTTTTGAAGTGCCGTCACTGTTGTATTGCAGGATGTAGAATGCAGGCAAAGACTGGTAAAGGCTTGGATTTTAACGGAACTATTAATGACTGCCTTTGTGTGCCTTTTTTTTAATCACTCATGGTACGTGGGAGTTGCTGGCTAGGCCAGCATTTATTGCCTGTCCCTAGCTGCTCTTGAGATGTTGGTGGTGAAATAAATGTGCTCTACTTTGCCAACTGTATCACAGAACATTGTAGCCATGTTTATCCTCTTCACTTCCATTCCCATTCTCAACTGGACTGTCGACGGAGCACCAAGCAACATTCTCAGTGGGAGAAAGGAAAAGTTAGGGCGTACTTCCTGACCAACAGTTCCAGTGGGCCATGGCGGATACTTTGAAGCAGGATGCTCACTGGCTGCTCAACCATGGCACAATATGTGACACTGTGGGAGTTATTGATATCTGCATGGGCGAATACCAAAGCTAACAATTCAGGAAATGAGATAACTGTTGCAGCAGTGAGAAACTTTTACAGGCAACATTTCCTTCCAGTAGCACAAGAAAATGTTGAATATAACTTCCATATGGACAGCAGAATGTTCCTCAGGAGTTAATAATGTGCTTCTTTGATGTTGTATTGAATCAATGTTTGCTTTGGTTATTATCAGAGACTGAATCTGATCTGGTGGCTTGTGACATACGATGATGCAAAGTATTTCAGAACAACAGCACTCCTTTTGAAAAGACAGAACGAAAGGAAACTAACAGGAGTGGGTGTTAGGAAGCCAGAAATTTGGAGATGATCTTCCTGTGAGCTCAAGTCCAGTGCTGTTTTTAATTAGGTCCATTTGGAAATTGCACTGGAATTCAGTGATAATTCCAGCGTGTGGGACTCAGGACAGACTTTGCAGGAAATGAACATTATTGTGACTCAAACTCTGGAAATTAAGGAAAAAAGCAGAGGCCGATTAATTTAGGGTTTACTCAACATGTGTGAGCTTATTAACTCTGTACTGAAACAGTATCATCAATAACTACTGCCATCTGGTGCAGACTGGTTTGTTGAGATGTTATGTGTCCTGACATGAAATGAAGTTAGGACAGGGTCAATTTAAGCCCTATTAATCATCCTCTTGGATTGTTACAACAGATTTATAAATCAAACAGCATACGTCATGGGAGCTTCTTTTAAGAAAGCTTACAATAAAGACAAAATGAGCTTTATTTTCATGTACATATTATAGAAATGCAATGACAAATTTTTGTCCCCTTCACAAGATGATGAATCGAGATAATGCACAGTCATATAAAGTCACATCCACATGAAGAATGGCCATTAATGTATAATTTATGGACAACTTTACTTCCATTAATATTGAACAGAAAACAACCAGAAATGATTAATCCATGTGAAATTTACTTATGCCCTAACACCGGTTCATAGTTAGCTGTCTTGAAATGTAGTTGGTTGGTTAAGTGATAAAAACCCCACTGCACATATTAAAACTGGGAAGTCCTCTGGAGGTGAGATGAGACCTTTGACATCAAGGCAACATTTGACCAACTGTTGTACCAAGGAACCCTCATAAAATTAAACTCAATGGGTATCAGGGAAAATTTCTCCATTGGTTGGAGTTATACCAAGCACAATGGAAGACGGTTGCGGTTGATACAGGTCAGTCATCTCAGCTGTAGGACATCTCTACAGGAGTTCCTCAGGGGAGTGTCCTAGGCCTAACCATCTTCAGCTGCTTCATCAATGACCTTCCCTCCATCATAACATCAGAAGTGTGATGTTCACCAATGATTGCACAATGTTCAGCACCATTCGCGGCTCGTCAGATACTAAAGCAGCCCATGTTCAAATGCAACAAGACCTGAACAGTATCCAGGTGACAAGTGGCAAGTACCTAGGATTTTGCTATTCACGGGAAAGGTTGTCTCTCCCTTCAGGTGTAGCATGGTTCAAGACAAATGGTCTTGTTAGTTTGTGTTTAGATGCCAAGGAGATGGTATAACATTGTATAGGGGGAATCTGTGCAGCTATAGATCAGTTGGTAAAGTCAATAACCTGTGGCAGGGCACAAGGACAGACTGCACTGTAAAAGAGCATTTTACAAAAATAATTATGTTGAAGCCATTGTGGAAATTTCTTCCTTCACACACTTGCTCCATCTCTCCAATATCATCACTAATCCTGGGCACCCTGGTCTGGTCTTGGCTGAAATAATTTGTAGTCCTTTGCAGTATATATTATTAACTGGACACAATCCCAGCAGCAAAATCACTGTTGGAACCTAGAATTCAAGTGCTTATTATCATTATAAATCATTGAAGGTCTCTGTAGGTGAATGTCTATTGGAATGTCTGTTGGAGGAGGGGCGGGGATGATTGGCTGAAGGGAGTATACGGGTAGGGGGTTGTTGCACAGAATCTTAACTGGCAAAAAATAGTTCAGGTTCTAGATTGAGTGTTAGTATTGAGTTATTAGAGAGAAAGCAGGGAGTTCCCCAACTCCATCATGGAGGCTCCACCCTTTGCAAGAGCAAATGTGAAAACCTTTTTAAAGTAAATTATGACTACAACGCACATTTTAACTTGTAATCTCTGACATTTAGAGCAGTGAAGGATGGACTGTTTGCCTTTATCAGTCATGGTCTTTAGATTATAAGGACAGGGAGGTCATGTTGGAGCTGTATAGAACTTTGGCTGTGCCAAGCTGGAGTACTGTGTGCAGTCTGGTCACCACACTATAGGAAGGATGTGATTGCACAGGAGGGGTTGCAAAGGAGATTCATCAGGATACTTCCTGGGAGTGAGCATTTCAGGTATGAAGAGAGGCTGGATAGGCTTTGGACCACAGAAGGTTGAGGGAGGACTTGATAGAGGTTCATAGGATTATGAGGAGCATGGCCAGGGAGAATAGAAAACAGCTTCTCTTCTTAATTGAAGAGTCAATAACAAAGGGCATATTTTAAAGTGAAAGGCAGAATGTTTAGAGGGAATTTGAAGAAATACCTTTTCACCCAGAGGGTGGTAGGGGTCTGGAATGCACTGCCTGGGAGGGTAGTACAGATGTGAAACCTCACAACCTTTAAAAAGTACCTGTATCAAGTGGATGAGGACTTGAAGTGTCATAACATTCAAGGCTACAACCCTAGTGCGGGAAAGTGGGACTAGTGTAAGGAGTGGTGGTATCGACTCAATAGGCTGAAGGTGCTCTTATGTACTGTATGATTCTGATTCTTTACCTCAATTAGGGTTATTGTGTATATTTTCTTTGGTCAAGTATGAATGCCCTCTGGGAGTTTTTCCACAGGGGGCATGCTCTAATTGTAGCATTATGGGAGTTGTAAGTCCAAGATTTCTGGAAAATGTTGTTCAATCCATTGAGGTGCCAGTCGGCAGTGGGCAGTGGGTGGTTTCTTTTCTGAGATGAATGAAACCAAGCTGCTTTCAGTTCCACAGCTATTCCAGAGGCTAAGGTATCCAGACAAAATGATTATTGAAGACATCAAAGGAAACAAAATCAAATTCACTCAGTTGATTTGACTGTGTTATTGAGATTGATATAATGGTTGATTCTTTTGAGAGGTCCTACTTTGAACTGTGGAAATTTGAGTTTGTTAGAAGGAAAATTGGCAAGTGAGAAGTTTGAAAAACCAATTTTCTCCAATTCCAGGGTAGATTTGGTACGTTTTAGCAGATCTCAGATTAGTTGCTCTTTAAGTATGTAAACTCTGGTTTCTTATGTTGAATAAATGTGAAATTTATACAGATTTTTTAGTTGTTATGAATGTATAACTTGTGAATCTGTTACATCACTGCTCATGATGATGCACTATTTTAACAGGACAGCAGTGTTTTCCCAAGTAATGCAGAATGCATTATTCCACCACGGCTATGTTTCTTCAAAGCCAAAACGGGTGATTGTTGTTAAGTACATACAGTATGAGTTAAATGAAAGTTTAGCTGCTCCTTGAACTGCAGTAGTATACCCTAGTATTATTTCTCTCATTCGTAAGAAAGCGTGTATTCACACAACTGTCAGTCAATGCATTACAGATGTGGCAGGACTTATAGAGTCATAGAGTTATACAGCACAGAAACAGACTCTTCAGTCTACCTCGTCCACACTGACCAGATATCCTAAATTGATCTTGTCCCATTTGCCAGCATTTGGTCCATACCCCTCTAAACCTGTCCTATTTATGTACCCATCCAGATGCCTATTAAATGTTTTAATTGTACTCACCTTCACCACTTCCTCTGGTAACTCATTCCATACACGCACCACTCTCCGCATGAAAATGTTGCCCCTTAGGTTCCTTTTAAATCTTTTCCCTCTCACCTTAAACCTATGCCCTCTAGTTTTGGACTTCCCTACCCTGGGGAAAAGTCCTTAGTTATTCACCCTCTCCATTCCCCTCATGATTTTATAAACCTCTATAAGATCACCTGTCAGTCTCTAAATCACCAGGGAAAATAGCCCCAGCCTATTCAGCCTCTCCCTATTGCTCAAACCCTCCAATCCTGGCATCATCTTTGTCAACCTTTTCTGAACCCTTTTAATTTTAACAATCTTTCCTATAGAAGGACAACAAGAATTGCGTGCAGTATTCTAATAGTGGCCTCACCAATGTCCTGTACAGCCACAACTTGACCTTCCCAACTCCTATACTCAACGCACTGATCAATAAAGGCAAGCGTACCAAACACCTTCATCAGTAATCTGTCTACCTGCGACTCCACTTTCAAGGAACTATATACCTGCACCCCAAGGTCTCTTTGTTTGGCAACACTCCCTAGGGCCCAAACATTAACTTTATAAGTCCTGCCCTGGTTTGTCTTTCCAAAAGGCAACACCTCACATTTATCTAAATTAAACTATCTGCCATCCTCGGCCCAATGGCCCATTTGATGAAGGTCCCATTGCATGCTGAGATAATCTCCCTCACTGTCCACTACGCCTCCAATTTTGGTGTCATCTGCAAACTTACTAACCATTCCTCCTATGTTCATATTCAAGTCATTTTATGTAAATGACAAAAAGCAGTGGACCCAGCACCGATCCTTGTGGCTGGTCACAGGCCTCCAGTCCGAAAAACAACCCTTTACCATCACCCTCTGTCTCTTAACTTTCAGCCAATTTTGTATACAAATGGCTAGCTTCCCCTGAATTCCATGTGATCTCACCTTGCTAACCAAGGGGGAAGGCAATGGCCTGGTAGTATTATCACTGGACTATTAATCCAGAGACCCAGATAATGTTCTGAGGACCCAGGTTGAATCCAGCCACAGCAGACGGTGGAATCTGAATTCAATAAATATCTGGAATTAAGAGTCTAAAGATGACCATGAATCTGTTGCCGGTTGTCAGAAAAACCCATCTGTTTCACTAAATATCCATTAGGGAAAGAAACTGTCATCGTTACCTGGTCTGGCCTACATGTGACTCCAGACCCACAGCAATGTGGTTGACTCTTAACTGCCCTCTGGGAAATTAGGGATGGGCAATAAATGCTGCCTGGTCAGCGATGCCCCTCATCCCATGAATGAATAAAGAAAAGAAAACCAGTCTACCATGCAGAACCCTGTCGAATGCCTTCCTGAAGTCCATATAGACAACATCTACCGCTCTGCCTTCATCAATCTTCTTTGTCACCTGTTCAAAAAGACTCAATCAAGTTAGTGAAACACAATTTCCCACAAATAAAGCCATATTGATTATCCCTAATCAGTCCTTGCCTTTCCAAATGCATGTAAATCCTGTCCCTCAGAATCCCTTCCAACAACCTACCTACCACTGATGTCAGGTGCACTGGTCTATAGTTCCCTGGCTTTTTCTGACCACCTTTCTTAAATAATAGCACCACATTAGCCACCCTCTAGTCTTCTGGCACCTCAAATGCGGTTGTTGATGATACAAATATCTCAGCAAGGGACCCAGCAATCTTTTCTCTAGCTTCCCACAAAGTTCTGGCATACACCTGATCAGGTCCTGAGGATGTATCTACCATTTCAAAATAATCAGCACCTCTTCTGCAGTATAGACACTTTTCAAGATATCATTATTTATTTTCCCAAGTTCCCTAGCTTCCATATCCTTCTTCACAGTAAATACTGACGTGAAATATTTGTTTAGTATCTTGCCCATCTCCTGCAGGTCCACACAAAGGTGGCCTTTCTGATCTTTAAGGGGGCCTTATTCTCTCTCTAGTTACTCTTTTGTCCTTAATGTATTTGTAGAATCCCTTTGGATTCTCTTTAACCCTATTTGCCCAATCTACTCCATGTCCCCTTTTTTGCCCTCCTGTGTGTTCCTACTGCCTTTATACTCCTTCAGGGATTCACTTCATTTTTTTTGTTTTTCTTTTTTTTTCTTTTACTTTTCTTTTCCCTGGTGGGTTAGTCAGCAGCTTCGGCACAGCAATGAGAGTGGGTTGTGCGCAGAGCAGCTGCAGCCCCCTGATGCTCGCAGGCAGTGGCGGACGCGGCCAGCGGCAGCAAAGCTCCTCAGTGACCGGAGACAGTGGTGGCAGTGGCAGCGGACTCTTGAAGAGGCAACATCTGCAGTTGATACGGAACACTTGAAGTTGCAGTGGCCTGGCCTGGCAGCGGAGCCAGGGTCTCCTGGTCACAGGGCAAGTGTGGGTTCAGCATGGGACTCAGTGGCGTCAGCGTGGTGGGCCCAGCAGTGAAGAAATGGCACCTAAAGAGTGGCGACTCCTACATTGGTGAGGCTGGCACAGGTGGAGGTGAGGTGGCAGAGGACTCTCTTTCAGTTACAAGAGGTTAGGTGCCAGTGTGGACTGAGTTGGAAGGAATGTTATACTGAACTTTTTGTTTCTTCTTTTTTCCTAAGAATTTGTACATAAGAATCTGTACCTAGGTTCTTTTGTACCTAAGATGGCGTCATTAGTGGCAATATGTGAACTTTTCACTGTACTCATGTGAGTACATGTGACAATAAAGCTATTTCATTTAAAGCTAATTCAATCGCAGCTGTCCATACCTGACACATGCCTCCTTCTTTTTCTTGACCACAGCCTCAATTTCTCCTGTCATCCAGTATTCCCTACACCTACCAGCCTTGGCCTTCGTGCTAACAGGAACATACTGTCTCTGAACTCTCATTGTCTCAGTTTTGAAAGCCTTCCACTTTCCAGCCGTCCCTTTACCTGCAAATAACCTCCCCCCAATCAACTTTTGAAAGTACCCGTCTAATACTGTCAAAATTGGCCTTACTCCAATTTAGAACTGTAACTTTTAGATCAGGTCGATCCTTTTCCATAACTATTTTAAAACGAAAAAAATAATGATCACTTGCCCCAAAGTGCTCCTCCACTGACATCTCAGTCACTTGCCCTGCTTTATTTCCCAAGAGAAAGTCAAGTTTTGCTCCTCCTCTAGTAGGTATATCCACATATTGAATAAGAACATTTTCTTGTACACACTTAACAAATTCCTCTCCATCCAAGCTCCTAACACTATGACAGCCCCAATCTATTTTTGGAAAGTTAAAATTCCTTACCATTACAATCCTATTATTCTTACAGATATTGGAGATATCCTTAGAGATTCGCTTCTCAATTTCCTGCTGACTACTGGGGGTATAGTACAATCCCAATAAGATGATCATCCCTTCCTTTTTTTTCAGTTCCACCCATTATGACTACAGGACTCACAGCAAACAAGGTCCATTTCCTCAGCAAACAAGAGTCTACTTACTCAGTAAACAGAAAATAGAATCTATTTGGAGATAGCAAAAACTGCAGATGCTGGAGTCAGAAACAACACAGTATGGAGTTGGAGGAACACAGCTGATTTTCTGAAGAAGGGTCCCAACCCAAAATGTCAACTTTCCTAGATAACAAGCATGGGGCTGGATGAACACAGCAGGTCAAGCAGCATCA
>JAHRHZ010000089.1:6386032-6425200 GCA_024137785.1 Ginglymostoma cirratum
CCGAGATAACAAGCATGGGGCTGGATGAACAGCCCCATGCTTGTTATCTCGGATTCTCCAGCATCTGCAGTACCTTTTATCTCATGTCAACTTTCCTGTTTCTTTGATGCTGCCTGGCCTGCTGTGTTCCTCCAGCTCCACACTGTATTTTCTCATAGAATCTATTTACTCAGCAAGCAGCAGAGTCTATTTATTCAGCAAACAGAAATCAGAATCTATTTACTCCTCGGAAGATTTGGACGATTCCACAAGAGGTTCCAAGAGAAAGGTCTGCAGGTGAACCCTGTTTTTATACCTTTTTAGATGGTTTTCTGGAACTTTCTACAGTTCTGACCAATCGTAGGGAAACACTGTTTGAAACAGAGGCAATCATTTGGATGGCTTGTTACTGTTAGTTTCTTTGTGTAGCTGGACCCAGTGCCTTTCTGTCTGGGCCCTCTGTTTAGTGGTTAAGTTGTTGGGGGTATGTCTGTCCAGGATAACTGTTCCCTTTTACATTACACTAATGTCATTAGCACCTGGCTTCTGTGTTTGCACTGTGTCTGGTTTATGGGTTTTGTGATTTCAGAGTTTTTACTTGGCCAATGTACCCAGCAATCCTTGCTGTTCGGCCAAGTTAGCAATCTATACGTGTTTTAGCAGCCAGGAGGCTGGTGCAAATTGCATCTGCAACATAATGCTTTACACTTAACTTTAAAACAAGAAAAAGTTATGGTCTAGGCTATCACCTTAATATATTTTGAGGGGGTTTGGTCTGGTCCATAACACCTTCATGATATCTCAAAGTGCTTTACAGCCAATGAAGTACTTTCAAAGTCTAGTTACTGTTGTACCATTAGAAACACAGAAGCTAACTTGCTTACAGTGAGCTCCCACAAATAGCAATGTGGTAATGACCAGATAATCTTATACTAGTCGAGGGCTGTCAGTGTTGGCTGGGACACCATTTGTAACTCCACTGCTTTTCTTCAGAGAGTGCCAAGGGATCTTTTACTCCCGCCTGAGGGAACAGACTGGGATGTCTACTTAAACTGGGTCACCCAAATGACAGTAGCTCAAGTAGAGCAGGACGTCCTCGGCACCGCACTGGGATATCAACAAGGAGTTTTGAGCCCAAGGTCTGGAGGGCTACTTGAATTTGGAGCTACTTGAATCCAACACAAGAGCCTTATCAACTTAGCTAAAGCTGACACTGAAGACAAAGTACACAGAATTTTATGTTAACTGGCAGCATTTATAATGAGGCAACAACAAAGCTAATGTTGGCTGCTTCATCCTGCACAATTTAATTGGCTGTTTGGCTTTAATGGATACTCAGTTGAGTGCCCTGGAATTCCAGCCACATAGAAGTCAAACACAATCCAGGAACAGGAGATAGACAGAAGAAAAGCCATGACGTTTGTCTGCTCCTAATTAATTTTATTTCTCTTCCTTTCATCCAAGTTGGAGTTTTCTTGTTCCTCTGCAAACCTCTTCTTATGCCTTTGTCAATGAAATGCCACTGGGGAATCTGCATCTTGATGTGGTTCTCAGTTCTTCCTCAGTATGGGGCACACTCCTACAATACTTGGCACACGTTCCTCGTGGTCTGCTGCCCTGATGTCTTAAAGCAATTGTCAGAAATCAGTACACGCAAAAACTAAAGCGACTGCTAACGGCACTGACCCCTTTGGATTCTTGAGGGTCTCATGGGATTTGAGGACCACAGGACAAAGCCACGTGGAGTAGATCAAGGCAAGAGGACCATCAACTGACTCCCTCTGCTGGCATTTCTCACTCTGCACTGTGCCTGTGATAATTCACTGTGCAGAGAGTCCTGGCCACGCATCCTGCCTCCTGCCACGTGATGGTAAACCACATTGGAAGTAGCAAAACAAAGTAACATTGGCCAAAAATGAAAGAAAAATTTGCACATGTGCTAACTTAGATCACTAAATCAGTATCTACTTTTGGCATTGCTTACAAATGCCCTCTGGGATGGGTAATACAAAATAGAATTAACCAACCCAAATAGGTACTCTGTCAGATAAAGTTTCAGCTTGTACAGCACCCTGATGAATAATTAGGGCAATACTGTATTTACTGTCTGCTTCATTTCAATTGAGTATAACAGTAAAGAGTGTTAACAGTTGGACCAGTGATAAATTTATCATGGACCCTAAATAAAAGTAGGGAAAGTAGGAAATGCAAGGAAAAGGGCAGGAAGACCTGCAGTAAGTGTTGCTGTTCTACTTGGCTCCAGAAAATGCCATGACCAAAAGCACCTTTTAGCATTCTCTGAACAAAGGTTTAGAGATATTTAGAGAAATTCAGACATAATTCCTGCTTAACAGTTCCGATTTAGGGGTCTAGGAAGTCCAGTCCTCCTTTGTTAACTGGTAAAATCTTTTGCGCCATGTATTCCAAAGGAAGGTGTGGACAGTCATCAGACACCACCTATTTCCACCCCTGATAACATAAACCAATTTCAGCCAACTTCAGCTGATCTGCTGCTGAAACCCCCACTGATGCATTTGTTGCTTCCAGACTCAAGCATTCTAATTAATCCCTGGCCGTTCTCCCTTATAACCAAATCCCTGCAAGGCCTCATTGCCTCCCTATCTCTGGAATCTCTTCCATCCCCACTACAATCCTTCGAGATATCTGTGCTCTTCTAATTCTGGCATCTTGTTTAATCACTTCACCTTTGGTGGCCATGCATTTAATTGCTGGGGCCATAATCCCTGGCATTCCCTCCCTAAACCTCTCCTTAAGACATCCTTAAAACCTGCCTCTTTGACCAAGCCACCTGCCCAAACTTTGCTTGGTGTCTCATTTTGGTTTATGATGTTTCTTGGAACATTTAGTTAAATTAGAGGTGCTATATAAATATAATGTTGTTATTGTGGTTGGTTGGCTCGCCGAGCTGGTTTGTTGTTCCACAGACGTTTCATTACCCTGCTGGGTAACATCATCAGTGCAGCCTCCGATGTGTTCTCCCGCTTGGTGTGTAAACTCTGGAGCCCATTGAGCTGGATTATTTCACTTCCGGTTTTCCTTCGTAGTGGAGTGTATATGGGGTTGAGTTCTATGTGTTTGTCGATGGCTTTCTTAGTGGAGTACCAGGATTCTAGGAATTCCGTTCCTGTCTTTGCTTTGCTTGTCTCAGGATTTTGGTGCTGCCCCAGTCGAATTGGTGGTTCTCCTTATCCATGTGGATAGAGATGAGTGAGTACTGGTTGTGTCTTTTTGCAGCCAATTGGTGTTCGTGTACCCTTGTTGTTAATTTCCTTCCTGTTTGTCCATTGTTATTCACCCAGTATTTTGTTCCAAGAGTGGACAATTATCAATTTCATTTCACCTTTCATAGTATTAGCAATCATGGTTGTAGGACTTCTCAATCACTTCTATAAATGTAACCAAGCAGCATCTGGTGCAGCTTTGAGAAAATGCTCAGGATAAACAATGGACTCACTGGTAATATTTGACCTTCTCAGACAGAGTCAACAATCATGTTAGTTGTATGCTGCTGGCTGCAAGGATTGGGCTTGATAGACCAAGTGGCCTTTTCTCATTCCGTGCTTTCTTGGTTCACTTGATAATGTTCCTACATTTTTACTTCAGGAGTAATTAAAACATAATAGCTCACCTAAACATAAAATCCTCCTTCACCCCGTTGCAAACAAGCACAAAACAATGCTGCAGCTGGATCTGAAATGAAAAACTAAGCAGACCAAAGTTCATATGGATGCACCACTTTTGCTGAAAATGTTTTAAACACTCTTTCTGTTCTATCCGATTCAAATGCCACCAATTCCCAAACCACAATAAATGTTCAGGCAGATGCAGTTATTCATGTTGAGCAGTCAGATAAATCTTGCCCCACCCAAACATCAAATAAACCATCTCTGAGCACACTTCACATTTAAAACCTGTTGGATTTGATACAACCCCGAGCCAGGCCTGGAGCTGCAAACTCCATTGAAAAGTGACAGTCGACTCTATTATGCTGTCTGAAAGCTTGCTGATTAAAAGTCAGCCTTCAAAATCCTTTCACCCCCAGAGACAGAGGAAAATCCCTCAGCAGTAAAATTAGTTTAAAAAATTCATGAACGACATACTCAGGAATAAATTGGTCTTGGCCAACCAGAGATAACAAGCAAAACATCGCAACAACTTTGTAGTTTGTTTTTATAATAAAGAGGTTAATTGTATAACACTGAAAGATTTTATGAGAGTGAATTTATTTAGTTTTTTTCTGTCAGAGTCAGCGTGTCTCTCCAACCTATTCTGTAAAGCAAAAAGTGCCTCTCTACTCCAGTCCAATGAATGTTGTACACTATGGAGTATATGCAACTAAGAGGTCACATGAATGACCTATCCAGGGATTCCATGCAAAGCCACTCCAAAACCTGCTGCTGGCATTTGACTCACCTTCTGGGATTTCACATCTACCCGGGTCTCCAGTTTGTGCCTCTGGGCAGCTGAGAGGAGGAATGTAACATGTGGGAGATTCAGTAAAGGTGAGCAAATTGTTATGCCACTGCTCCACATTTTGACAAATACCATAGGGTGCATTGTTGCATTAGGATCACCTTGGCCACTAGGATCACCTTGCGGAGGGATTGGAGGCAGGAAGATCTGGCAATGGGCATCACATACACAAGCCTTTGGAAAATTGGCAGTTTCTGTGTCCAGCTTGTGAACATTCCCACTGCCCTTTCCTGCCTGTGCTCCACCTGTGACACCATGTCTCATCCAGGCAGTGAAGACAAAGATCTCGCCTGTGTTGCCACCCCACTCACCCCCTCAAATGTGTTACGTTGTTCATTAAAAAAACATTATTGGAGTAGTACCACAAAGCTTTGAAAAGAAATAAGCCCAATGGAACTGAACAGTGGATGACCTATCTTTTGGAATTAATCTTAATTATATCTTTCTAATAACAAAAAACAGCATATATTCTTTTGTTCACAGGATCTGGGCATCGCTGCCTAGGCCAGCATTCATGGCCCATCCTTAATTGCCCAAAGGGCAGTTAAGAGTCAACCACATTGTTGTGTCTGGAGTCACATGTAGGCTGGGTCAGGCAAGGACTGCAGACTAAAAGAAGCAAGTGGGACTTTTACAACAATTAACAATGGTTACATGGTCACCATTAGGCCATCTCTTTATTCCAGATTTTTTTTACTGAATTAAAATTACACCATCTGCTATGGTGGCATTCAAACCCATGTCCCCAGAACACCGATCTTTGGATCTAGATTGTTAGCCTAGTGACATTACCACTACAGAAGCATCTATCACACTGGTTAGAGGCATTCCTGTATCACTTAATTAACACAATTAGCACACCAATCTAAGTTGATACTCCAGTGCAATACTGAGGGAATGCTGCCCTTTCAGAGATTCTTCTCAAGGTGGTGGTAAATCGAGGCCCTGTCTGCCACTGGAAGGGATGTAAAAAAATCCCATGATACTGTTTTGAAGATGATCAAGGGAGTTCTTCAGATGGTGTACTGGCCAATATTTATCCTCAATCGACATCTCAAAAACAGATTTTCTGGCCATTTTTCACATTGCTGTTATAAACATAGAAAATAGGAACAGGAGTAGGCCACTTGGCTCTTCACACTTGTTACACCTGCTGATTATCCGACTCAACAGCCTGTTCCTGCTTTTCCCCCATATCCTCTGATCCTTTTAGCCCCAAGTGCTGTATCCAACTCCTTCTTGAAATCATCCAATATTTTGGCCTCAACTGCTTTCTGTGGTAGAGAATTCCACAGGCTCACCACTCTCTGGGTGAAGACATTTCTCCTCATCTCAGTCCTAAATGTTTTACCCTGTATCCTTCGACTGTGACCCCTGGTTCTGGACTCCCACACCATTGGTAACATCCTTCCCGCATTTATCCTGTCTCTCTCTCTCTCTCTCTCTCTCTCTCTCTCTCACACACACACACACGTCTCTCTCTACTAAACTCAGGTGAATATAGTCCTAATTGATTCAACCTTTCCTCAAACATCAGTCTCTCCTTCCCAGGACTCAGTTTGATAAACCTTTTTGCACTCCCTCTATTGCAATAACATCTTTCCTCAGATAAAGAAACCAAAACCCATTTATTTCTACTCTTTATTTCCTGTCTACCAATCAGTTTTCTATCCATCTCAGCATTCGCTCCCAGATCTCAGATGCTTTAATTTTACATACTAATTTCTTACGTGGGACTTTGTCAAAAGCCTTCTGAAAATCCAAGTAAACCACATTCACTGGCTCTCCCTCATCAATTCTACCAGTTATATCCTTGAAGAATTCCAGTAGATTTGTCAAGCATGATTTCCGTTTCATAAATCCATGCTGGCTCTGTCTGATCTTGTCACCGTTTTCCAAGTGTTCTGCTATTATATCTTTTATATTTGACCCTTACTTTTTCCCCACTGCTGATATCAGGCTGACTGGAAAGGTGACCACCAATGCATCCACTGTTTCTAGGGCCACTTCTTTAAGTACTCGAATGCAGATTATCAGGCTCTGAGGATTTATCAGACTTCAATTCCATCAATGTCCCCAACACCATTTCCCTACTAAACCCTGTGTTCCCCAACATTTCTGACATGTTATTTGTGTCCTCCTTTATGAACAAAGAACGAAAGTATGTATTACTCAGTCAGCCATTTCTTTGCGCCCCATTATAAGTTCCCCTGTTTCTGACTATAAAGGACTTATATTTGTCTCCATCTTTTTTTGTCTCTGCATATACCGGTAGAAAATGTTACAGTCAGTTTACGTTCTCAGCAAACTCACTCCCATATTCTATTTTCTCTTTCTTAATCAAGCCCTTTGTCCTCCTTTGCTAAATTCTAAACTGCTCCCACTCCTCAAGTCTGTAGTTTTTTTCTGGCCAATTTATATGCCTCTTCCTTGAATTTAATATAATCTGCAGGAACTTGCTGTGCACAAATTAACTGCTGTGTTTCCTACTTCCTGATGGTGACTGCATTTCAAAAAGTACTTCCTTAAGCGCTTTGGGAGATTTGCTCATATTGTGTGGACGACAACAATGACTTTATCTCCGAGATAAAAGGTACTGCAGATGCTGGAGAATCCGAGATAACAAGGTGTGGGGCTGGATGAACACAGCAGGCCAAGCAGCATCATAGGAGCAGGAAAGCTTGACGTTTCGGGCCGAGACCCTTCATCAGAAATGGGGGAGGGGAAGAGGGTTCTGAAATAAATAGGGAGAGAGGGGGAGGCGGATAGAGGATGGATAGAGGAGAGGATAGGTGGAGAGGAGGCAGACAAGTCGAAGAGGCGGGGATGGAGCCAGTAAAGGTGAGTGTAGGTGGGGGGGTAGGGAGGAGATAGGTCAGTCCAGGGAGGACGGACAGGTCAAGGGGACGGGATAATGTTAGTAGATAGGAGATGGGGGTGCGGCTTGAGGTGGGAGGAGGGGATAGGTGAGAGGAAAAACAGGTTAGGGAGGTGGAGATGAGCTGGGTTGGTTTTGGGATGCGGTTGGGGGAGGGGAGATTTTGAAGCTTGTGAAATCCACATTGATACCATTGGGCTGCAGGGTTCCCAGGCTGAATATGATTTGCTGTTCCTGCAGCCTTCGGGTGGCATTACTGTGGCATTGCAGGAGGCCCAGGATGGACATGTCGTCTGAGGAATGGGAGGGGGAGTTGAAATGGTTCGCGACTGGGAGGTGCAGTTGTTTGTTGCGAACTGAGCGCAGGTGTTCTGCAAAGCGGTCCCCAAGCCTCCGCTTGGTTTCCCCGATGTAGAGGAAGCCACAACGGGTACAGCGGATGCAGTATACCACATTGGCAGATGTGCGGGTGAACATCTGCCTGATGTGGAAGGTCTTCTTGGGGCCTGGGATTGGGGTGAGGGAGGAGGTGTGGGCAGGTGTAGCACTTCCTGCGGTTGCAGAGAAAAGTGCCGGGTGTGGTGGGGCTGGAGGGGAGTGTGGAGCGGACAAGGGAATCACGGAGGGAGTGGTCCCTCCGGAAGGCAGATAAGGGTGGGGAGGGAAAAATGTCTTTGGTGGTGGGGTCTGATTGCAGATGGCGGAAGTGTCGGAGGATGATGCGTTGGATCCAGAGGTTGGTGGGGTGGTACGTGAGGACAAGGGGGATTCTTTTTTGGTTATTATTGCGGGGACGGGGCGTGAGGGATGAGTTACGGGAAATACGGGAAATCAGGCAGATGTTCACCGGCACATCTGTCAATGTGGTATACTGCATCCGCTGTATCTGTTGTGGCTTCCTCTACATCGGGGAAACCAAGCGGAGGCTTGGGGACCGCTTTGCAGAACACCTGCGCTCAGTTCGCAACAAACAACTGCACCTCCCAGTCGTGAACCATTTCAACTCCCCTTCCCATTCCTCAGACGACATGTCCATCCTGGGCCTCCTGCAATGCACAGTAATGCCACCCCAAGGCTGCAGGAACAGCAAATCATATTCAGCCTGGGAACCCTGCAGCCCAATGGTATCAATGTGGATTTCACAAGCTTCAAAATCTCCCCTCCTCCAACCGCATACCAAAACCAGCCCAGCCCATCTCCACCTCCCTAACCTGTTTTTCCTCTCACCTATCCCCTCCTCCCACCTCAAGCCGCACCCCCATCTCCTATCTACTAACATCATCCCGCCCCCTTGACCTGTCCGTCCTCCCCGGACTGACCTATCTCCTCCCTACCCCCCCACCTGCACTCACCTTTACTGGCTCCATCCCTGCCTCTTCGAATTGTCTGCCTCCTCTCCACCTATCCTCTCCTCTCCTCTATCCATCTTCCGCCTCCCCCTCTCTCCCTATTTATTTCAGAACCCTCTTCCCCTCCCCCATTTCTGATGAAGGGTCTCGGCCCAAAACGTCAAGCTTTCCTGCTCCTCTGATGCTGCTTGGCCTGCTGTGTTCATCAATGACTTTATCTCCGTTGGTCAGGTTTTCATATTGAGCTCACCAACTGCTGTGGAAGCTGAAGGTTGGATAAATCAGACCTAACACGAGAATTCAAATCATTCCATAAAACCATCGCCCTTTCGCACACACTAAGATCGCAGAATTGTTACGGCGCAGAGGGATGCCATTCAGTCCATTGTGTCTGTACCAGACCTTCAAGCGAGTATCATTATCTCGTGTCAACCTCCATCCTTTTCCTAATATCCTTGCATATTATTTCTAGCCAGATAACCATCCAATCCCCTCCTGAATGCCTGAATTGAATCCGCCTCCACCACATTTCCAGGCAGTGCATTCCAAACCCTAACTACTCGCTGCATGAGAAACGTTTTCCTCACATCATCTTGGCTTCTTTTGCACATCGCTTTAAATTTATGCCCTCTCATTTTCGTCTCTTTTATGAGCAGGAACAGTTTCTCCCGATCTACACTATCCAGCCTGCTCATGATTTTGAAAACCTCTATCAAATCTCCTTTCAGCCATCTTCTCTCCAAGGAGAACAGTCACAGCTCTTTCCTTGTGCCAGTCTTCTTTTTGGGTGGAGCTGGCATCTTAGGAAAAGGAAGCTTGTGCTCCTCAGCTGATTGGGCATGGGAGGGCAGGGGGGAGTTGGTTCTTCTGCGTGGGGCCAGTATGTGTGGATGCAGAGTGTAGTTCCATTCTTCTGAAAGTCAATCATTAATAGGGACATGGGTGTCATTTACAACAACTTACACTTCTATCGTTCCATCAACATAATAATAAATGTACTGAGGCGCTTCACAGGAGCATCGTAAAACAAAATTAGACACTGAGCTGTATAATGATATGTTATTTTATCTTGGATGCACATTCTCCTGTATTGCAACCACAAATTAATTTATAGACTAGGTAATTAGGTGAAAAATATACAAATAAGCAACACCAATATAGTAACAAAAACAAATGCCTTCAGCAGGTAACGGGGAATGAGATATTAAAGAAAAGAATATTGAATTAAAACTATTGCCGTTCCTTCACTATCGCTGGGTTAAAATCCTGGAATTCCCTCCCTAAGGGCATTGTGGGTATACCTACAGCACATGGACTGCAGCGGTTCAAGAAGGCAGCTCACCACCATCTTCTCAAGGGCAATAGGGATGGGCAATAAATGCTAACCCAGCCAACGATGCCCATGTCCCACAAGTGAATAAATATTGTGCAAAATTGCAAAGCAATACATCATTCCAACATAACATGCACTGAATTACATATAGTTTTCATCACTAATATACTTTATCGAGGTCTCTAAACATGTACGCAATAGGAATCCATCAGCACCTTTCCTGCATCTTACACGGTTGAATGTTGTTGAACCTCTCAGTTGTCTTGATTGGTCTGGGAGTGATAGTAGCAACCAGTTCTGAAACTGGGGAGACTGCGAAAGGGATTTTCCAAACTTAATACAAACATGGACCCTCTAGTCTGTGAACTTTCAATATTTACAACATGACGAGCATTGTCACGTGACTGAGAACCTAAGGAGCTATTAGTGGAGGTGACCAAATGCTTGATCAAAGAAGCGGGCATTGAAGATGATGAAAGTGAGGTAAGGAAGTATTGGGAGGGAATTCCAGAGTTTGAGGCCTGGGCAGCTAAAGATATGGACACCAATGGTGCAGCAATCAAAACCAGGGATGACCAAGAAGTCAGAATTAGAGGAGTGCAAATACCTCCGAGAGTTGTGAGGCTGAAGACGTTAACAGAGTTGGCAGGGGAGTGGCAAGGCTTTGCATGGATTTGAAAACATGGATGGCAGCTTTCAAATTGGAGCCTATTCTGATGAAACGTTAACCCTGTTTCTCTCCACAGGTGCTGCCTGTCCTGATGAGTTTTTTTTTACTTCAGCAACTGTGGTGTGTCACGTCTGTATTCATGTGGAATCAGGGCATTCAGTGGGAGCCATTGTGGGCATGAGAGGGGATGGGTAAAGGGTGGACAGGGGTCAGTGACAGTAAGGAGATGGGGAGCAGGGTTTTGGAATGTCGTGAAGTTTGGTGGGGTGAGAATGTGGGAGACCAACCAGGAGTGTGTTACAGAGTTGAATATGTGATGGAATCTGGCCTTGCCCTGTGCCCTCTTCACAGCAAAAATACACACTAGTGTGCCCCTGGAAAACCCAGTGCTTGCCATTTTGACAGTGAAAGTATGTCCTGCATGTTGCCTGATGTGGCAGACCTTGCCTGTGGTGGATCAGAAGGATGTGGTAGCTGGAACACTTCAAACCCTGCTAATCTTTTCTTTAGGCAGCGAATCAAATATTCCCTGTTCCAGATGTTGCCTGCAGATTATCCCGCAGGGGGAGTATAGAACTCTGGGACTGCTGACCCTTTGACACATAGACAGAAGGGTCTGGTGTGCTCTCTCACACCTGTCCCCTGGACTTGACACAGAGAGGGTGAGGGAGAGGGAAGGAAAAAGTCAACATATCTCCCTTTAACCACCCTACTCCACCTCCAGGCTGACTGATCCTGGCACTTCTCAGCTGCCTCTGGAGGGGTCGTACGGTGGATACCAAAACAGAATGCAAGGACATGTTTTGACCTCTGAGCTTTACAGAAATATCCTCTGTTCCCTCCATTGGGCAGCATCTCCTGCGTCCTTTCTGCTTCACTTCCATTCACAATTGAAACCTAATAAAGCACCAACGTTATTTGCCAGGAAACTTTATCCTGGGATCAAAATTATGCTTGGATCAGGCTTTCTATAAAAGCTGCAGTTAAAGATAGCCAATTTGCAAATCTTTGTACCACAGCCCATTTAATCATTCAGCAATTCAATCAAAACAAAACCAACATCAGAATACTTTTAACAAAAACATACTTTACACAAAAGTGATTAGACTCTTGAACTGTGCTGCTGTTTCTGAATAAAATTTGGCACTGGATAGGCTACACTTAGTCTGCTGAGCATTAAAAGCATATGGTCAAACAATGTTTTATGCTCAGGAATTGAACCCTACCAAAGGAATTGGGACACAGTTTGGTATATTGGAATTCTGCACTTCAGTTAGGTATGTGAGGAATTGAATTCAGTGGCCCTTCTCCGAGTCGGCAGGGAGACTCCTGCACTAGTAGCCTGTGGTGAGTGGACAGACATTTTGTTATCGTGGAACTGGGCTGTAACTAAAGAAGACTGCCATGTTGAATCCAAACCCACTCCAAAGACTTGAGCACATATGAATTGCCACTCTAGTTCAGTGCTGAGGCAGTGCTGCGTTTTTTCGACACAGACATTAACTCAAGACCCCCATGCTGCTTTGTGTAAAGGAACAGCTGGGGAGTTCTCCTAACATCCAGGCCAATATTTATTCCTTACACCACATCTTAAAGTGAATGATTGGGTCATTTATTTCATTCTCTCAGGGTGCACAAAATGGCTGCCATCCTTTCCAGCAGCACAAACAACTTGCTGTGTTAAAAAAAAGCCTTATCCCCCTTGTTTCTTACGTGAATTACATTAAACCGATGACTGCCAAAGGTAAAATATTTATAAAGCCAATGTCCTCAGGTAAAAGAAAATAATTCCAAAAGATTCCTTTGCTCATAAGCTACTTACTGCTGTACTGAGATCAACGTTTCTGAATTCTTTGCATTTCTATAGTGCCTTTTCATGGCCACAAGCCAGCCCAAAGATCTTTCCAGTCTTTTTGAACAGTAGTCACTGTTGCAAAGTAGGAAAATGCAGCAGCCAATCTGTGCACATCAAGATCCCACAAGCAATGTGGTTGTGACTGAGGTGTTTGTGCTCATGGTCCAGAGTGGGACTCAAACACACAATCCACTAACTAACAGTGTCACCAAATGAGCCAGAATTGGTTCAATGTTTAACAGCTTTTAGTGTTAGGATGTGAGACCTAGAAACCAGATGCAGAAAAGCATCATGTATAAATGACAGCATTCAATTTGCTGAATTGAAGGTCTTGACAGTAAACACATACAGCGCTAAAATGGATGGGCAAACTAGAGGGAGGACTTGGCACTAAAAATACTCTCCCTAACATTCCCTGGAAAAATAGTAAGTAAAGTAGTATCAGAATACCTTGCCTTTAGTTTGAGGTTTAACAAGAGAGCCACCCAACAGCTAATACAACTCCAGACATTCTAATGGTAGCCACAATTTGGGTTGGATTGGCCTGGCATCCAATATTAAGCAGCCCAACCTTGGAAACATATACATCTGCCCAGTCCTGCTACAAACTCTGAAATTCGTATGTTATTGCTTTGTAGCTTTTGACTGACAATCATTAATGCTTACAAATAAGGTACAGATAAAAATAAATGCCATTCGCTGCAACAGATATAAATATGTTTAGTTTTATAAAATTTCTTTTGTTTTATTTTAGTGTAAACAATTCAGAATACTGAAAACATTATCAATGCTGATCATAGTTTTAATACTTTCATGGCTCTAAATGCACCTCCAGGAAAACTTTATTCAATTATTTTTCTTTATCTTTGGCAAGTTTAAAATACCAGATAAATAAACATAACTATCTTACCTGTTGTGCATTAGAGGTTAGAGCTTCAGGTTCCTCCTGAGGACTTCAGTGCACAATCTACAGCGCAGTCCTGAGGGAGTGCTGCCTTGTTGGAGGTGCCATTTTTTAGTTAAGATGATAAACAGAGGCCTCCGGCTGTGTAGGTGAATGCAAGGATGGCATTATTTGAAGTGGAAAGGAGAAATATCCTTGCAGCTCGCTGCTTTTTGTGGCATCTTGCTGTGTTCAAATTAGTTGTCCTTTTTGCCTGCATCTTAACATTTCCACACTAATTATTGGCTGTACAGGCCTCTGGGAGATCCTAAGGGCATCCCAAAGTGTGATAAAAATGACTTTCATGAGGTCAGGAGAGGTTACTGTTGTTCTGGGCCAACCCTTTCGTTTGTAGCTTATATGCCCTGTGATACTGCAACAGATGAAATTGAGAGACGTTGCGAAGATCTTCATTCATGCAGCATTCACCTTCAATGGCAAAAATGGCCTTGCAATGCACAATTTTAGTGAAAACAAAAGCACTTTTGATTTTTTTGCTTATCCCGTTTCAGTTAATGAGGAACAGATTTTGGACAAATCAATTGAGGTACATAGTTAGGTAATAACAACTATGATATTGATCAATAACACATTCCTTTTAAATCAGTGCTGAAGGAAAATGTTTCATATATCAGAGAACAACACTGCTGCAATGTAGTAAACAGCACAGTTGACTTATACACAGCAAACTCCCACAAATGATGTAATAAAGAAAGAATCATCATTTTTAAGGTGCTGGTTGAAGTAATAAATGTTGATCCATAAACTGGAAGAACTTAACTATTCTTCTTCAGATAGTGAGATCTTTTATGCCAAAATATCACAACCGGATTCTTTTGACAAATGACATTATACTGTAGCAAACTAAATATTCGTATTGTTTCCAAAGACATGGTTCGGCAAGACTCTATTAAAACCTCTTCCATCAGGTCCCTGCTCCATGTCATTTTTTTTCAAATTCATTGGACGTGGACATTTGTTGCCCAGAGGGCAGTTGAGACTCAACCACATTGCTGTGTCTCTGTAGTCACATGTAGGCCCAAGTGAGGATTGCCTTCACGAAAGGGCATTAGTGAACCAGATGGGTTTTAAACTACAAAGGTTATAATTAGACGAGCAGATTTTTTAAAAAAACAAACTCAGATTTCACTATCTGCCATGGTAGGATTCAAAATCATATCCCTAGAATGCTAGAATAAAGCAAAAGTGCTGGAAATCTGAAACATAAACAGAAATTGCTGGAGAAACTCAAAAGGTCTGGCAGCATCTGTTGGAAGAAAGCAAAGTTAATGTTAGCCTGGGTTCTGGATTATTAGGCTAGTGTCTTACCACTGTGTCACTGCCTCTGCTTAACTGACATATCTGATGAGGTACACTATTAGCCGAACAGTAATTAACCTCTTATGCTACATTTTATGCCTACCTACAATTAGTGCTGTTGAAGTGATGTCCAAATGGCTAAAGGGGGATATTCATAAACAAATGTACCTACCATATAAATCTGAGTGATGGTCAGTCTCATGTGAAAGTTGACCCCTGATTTTTGCCCAAAAACTCATTTATTTTTCATATAAAACATGTGAACGTTAACCACTGACTTTTAGCCAGGAAATCCAAGCTCTTTGTACTTGCAACCTGCTCGCTACTGAGGTCTCATTCTCCCTGGTGCAGACCTACTTGAAAGGATTGTGGTGCACCATTCAAGATGCTGTTTAGCTCCTCGCATCTGCGTACATCAATACACGGTGTCACAACTACCAACTCAATGACACACACGGGGTTGCTGCCAGTCCTGCTCAGTAATATGATAGCACAGTATCGACAGAATGGCAGATACATGCCCAATTCAAACTTAAAGTCTCTGAGATTGCAGAGCAGACAAGTGATTGTGCGGATGCTGTAGAATTCAAGACATCAAAGAAGAATGTTAGATATTGGGGAAGCTCTCTACACAGTTTAGGCAGATGCCAAAGAATAAACCTGCAAACAGTGGAAAGCTTACGACAATAGGAAGTGATGGGAGCAGGGGGTTACGATCTTTCCACAATATTTCTAGACTAAGTTAACCCCCTACTTTTGGCTGAATAATTAGTATTTGAAACTCGACTTGGACACAAGTAGTATGAAAATGTACCTCATCATGTATAAAAATGGTAACTTCAAGCAAAGCAGTGTAACTATTCACACAAATTGTATGCATTTGGTTCAACTGGTAGCACACTCAACTCAAAGGTGAGGGTTAGGAGTTCAAGCCATGCTCCAGGGCTCTAGTATAACAATGCAGGTTAATGGACAAAGCATTGAAATAATGGGCCTTTCAGTGGATCTGGACAATCTCATGGCACCATATTAAAGATGAGCACAGGAGCTTGTCCTGGTTGTATTTATCCTTCAATCAACATCATTAAAATAGATTACCTGGTCAATCGAAATGTTGTCTGTGGAGATTGCACTTCTTACGCTACAACATTGGCTGCCCTTCAAAAGTAAAGTATGTGGGGATATCTGGTGGTTGTGGAAGGTGCTATATAAGTACGAGGAAATGACCATCTCCAATATGGGACAATCTAAACATTGCACCGTGACATTCAATCGCTTTACCATCATTGAATCAATCCCCCACTGTCAACATTCTGGGAGGGGGTTACCATTGACCAGAAACTGAACTGGACTAGCCACGTAAACACAGTGACTACAAGAGCAGGTCAGAGGCTGGAAATAACTGCAGTTGGCAAGGCACCTCCTGACTCCCCAAAGCCTATCCGCTATCTAAAAAGCACAAGTCAGGAGTGTGATAGAATACCCCTCACTTGCCTGGACAAAGCAGACCACTTGACTGGCACCATTTCCATAAACATTAAGTCCCCCCACCACCTGTAGCAGCAGTGTGCTGCAACTACAAGATGCACTGCAGAAATTCACCAGGCTGCTTAGACAGTACCTTCCAAACCCACGACCACTTCCATCTAGAAGGACAAAGGCAGCAGATACCTGGGAACACCACCACCTTCAAGTTCCCCTCCAAGCCACTCACCATCCTGACTTGGAAATATATTGTCACCCCTTCACTGTTTTTGGGTCAAAATTCTGGAATTCCCCCCCCCCCACCCCAAGGGCATTGTGGTTTCAACCTACAGTGTGTGAACTGCAGCAGTTCAAGGAGGCAGCTCACCACCACCTTTTCAAGGGCAACTAGGGATGGGCAATAAATGCTGGGCCCAGCCAGCGACACCCACATTCCATGAAAATGTTTGAACGGTAGGCTGAGAAAACCAAATGAGGCTGGTTACAAATCAGCAAGCTGCTTTATCCCTCAGAAAGGAAGAATTATTTCAGTTCAAAATTTTACTTTATTCACAAAATATCTTTATATACATACATAGTCACTAAAACAGTTCAGTTCTGTACAGTAGCATATGAAGTAACAAACAAACATTGGAGTTTGACTCTATCCAGCAAACAAACCAAAGGCATTTCTTACTTGTACGTACATTTGAGGCACTGGGAGGGTCCAATAACTGAACAGAGCCCCATTTAACTTCAGCAGAAAGACAGCAAGGAAGCATGCAGAAGTAAAGCCAGCATTGGGCTCACTCAGTTGAAACAATACAGCTCGTCTGCACATCCTCTTTTCCACTGACTTTTAAAGTCAACGTGGCCTCATCCAGTCTTATCCATCCAGACACCACAGCGAGTTCAAAATAAGTGCAACAATGTAAATTGCTGCATTTGAAATGCCTTTCTGATGAAGGGCTTCTCCACCTAGAAATCTCAGTTGAGCACAGTTGCATTGGTATGAGGGGCTCTTGTGGTGCAATGGTAATGTCCCCACCTCTGAGACGGAAGATCCCAATTCAAATATTACCCAAACTGGAGGTGTTTCTGAACAAGTTGATTTTTAAAAATACCTTTTCTAGCATTGGTGTAGCACTCTGCTGTCCGGTAGTTTAGCACAGCCATGAATTAGCCTGTTTGTTTCAAATGGGTTGTCTCTCAGATTGCTCAGAATAAACTGTGGAAAGTGCTCAGTTTCTAACATCATCCATATCAGCTGTAGATTTCAAGGTTGGAAGTGCAGATCTAGAAATATTAGATCTGGGCATCGTGGCTCCATCACTGTCTCTCACCTTACCTCTTTATGTACTTTGAGATTAGCATAATCAAAAATACAGCCAAGGAATCCCCCAAATTGCTTCAAGAAATCCCCAAACTGTTCTAAAGGAGCCAAGCCATTCCTGCCCATATCCTGCTCCCCAAATCCACCCTATTTTAAGGATGAAATGCTGCTCTTTATAAAAGAATTCTGAGCCTTCATGCACTGTATCTGTCCATTTATGTTTCGTTCTGTTTCTGGGTTCTGTGGTGCTTAGACCAGTTAGAAGAATAGTCGATTTGCATATAATTGGAGCTCATGAAGAATGTAACCTTTGAAATATAACAACACATTAAAAGAACAGAAAATTAAACACATATAACTGTTGGACAGAAGAGATGATTTTCTTTTTTAAGTGTGGAACATTTTGTAGTTTAATATTCATTTTGGAGCTTTTAATATTCCTGTTATTTGAAGCAAATTTTACTTCACTTTGATCGGAACTGTGCATATTGTAAAAATATGCTCCAACGCATATTTTTGGTAACAAGGCAAATTCTTAGCAGTATTTTGCTGAGTGAATGGAGATAAACAATACCTACAATTCCCCAAAATCGTTATTTTAAAAAGTTAATTAGCCAACAGTCATTTAAGGATTATGCGGCTTTTTTCCCCTAAGATGAGAGGGCTACAGTGAAAAATTAGAAGGCAATGAAAAATGTTTGTCCCACGGAGCAACCACAGTTTTATCAGATGTTCCTGTTCCTTTGAGAAGTAATCATCCAACACCAAAATTAGAAACAGATTTAGTCTCAGGCAGAGGTTTGAAACCACAACATAGAACATTTTGCTTGCATGCCAAGTCCAGACCATATAAAGTGATGGCCTCACCATGAAGGAACGGTGACCTCATTACTAACTGGATTCCAGTTCTGTGTAGGTATCCTGAACTGACCCATATCATCAAATTTCACTAAAACAAAGCAAACAAACACCCAGAGGGTTCCCTGTAAATGGCAAGAGCATGCAATGTTGCTACAGGTCTCCTTCTGAATTAAATTCCATTGCACACTTTTGCATTATTTGAGGGATCAACTGTCTTTCCTCAAGGCCTGTGCCCTGTTCCCTTTGGGAGATCAAAGTCAGTGGTTCGATAGCATATCACAAGCTGTTTATTTTCTCGGGTTATTACTAGGCAGGTTAATGACAAAACATACGATTGCACTCACTGACAGACAATTGCTCATTCATATTAAAGTCAAACATAGGTAGAATGCACTTGGGAGCTTCAAAGGGAGTGAAGCTCTGTGCCCATGTTCTACCCAGCATTAGGACACGAGCTGGCACTCGCCAGGTTCCTTACGCCTGGCTTAATCACATTGATTCTACTTTCTAGCTGAGAGTGGCAAAGTTCAAGAGAAGGAGGTTCACTTTACACACCTTGCTGTGGTAACTCATAAATTAACACTGGCAACATTGTTCCAATTTTATTGTACTAATTCCATTAATTGGCCGAAAACAATGCAATGTAATTAGGGAGTAACAAGTCACTTTTATCCAGACATGCTTCTCTGAGCTTTTCTCTCTGGCTGCTCCCCGACCTCAAATCTGTTTTCCCACTGTTCTTTCCCCTCCCTGACTCCCACTGAAGTGAAGATTCCTTGCTCTGTCTCCTTTGTAAGGACTAAGTTCACAAAATTTTGAAATGTGCTCTATTAAACCTCCCAGAAACTGCTCACAAATTTCATTTGGAACCTGTCTAGTCTTCAGAGACAGCTATGAAACTCAAGGCTCTCTACTAACTATTACAATGCCAGCTTGTAGGTGCATTGAGTTTTTGGAGGGTTTTTCACCGCAAAGCCTAACAAGTTCTCTCACCATACCTTGCCCAATCCCACCTTATTAATTACCTACAATGCTGCTGTAGCATCTCTCACAGCCAATTTCTATCTCATATCACCATGTGCCGATCTCAGTACAACTCGCTACTTAGCGGATATCCAGAAATTTACTGGCATTTCTTGTAGACGTGCCATCTTTAAAAGCCTGAAGTGCACCCAGACAAGCACTGTTACTCCAGAGTCGCTCTGCACAATTGCTGACATTTGCCCCAGACATGGAAGAAAGAATGAAATCGGCACTCTGCTTTGTTGGCAGGGTCCAGAACATCCTGCTGGAAGGGGTGGTGCATAGGTGCGAATGTCCTGTTCATCCGGGGCAGCAGTGGAGGACACACACCAGACCATGCCCAGCCTGGTCTGAGGCTACCACCTGGGTCAGTGCAGTCTCATTGTCTGCAGGAATGCCCAGCATTGTAGGAAGAAGGTCAATGACGGTCACTCAAAGAAGGTCACTCACTCTATCTCTGCTACTGTACCACCTCCCACCTAGTCTGATGCTATATCACTCTCACTATTGCCTGGAGCATCTTCCCGACTTGCTCACCCCAATCCCCAATACCACTAACATTGCATGCCCTTTGTGCTGACCACTCACTCACTAAGGACACCTCCCCACTTGTACCAACAGTTGTAGCTGTGGCACTCACTTTCACCTCCTTAATACCACCTTTTCCAGGAAGACAACAGCCCACAATAGGGTAGAAATGGTCAAGACAGCCGGTATGTTGCCTGTCACTTGACTTCTCACCCTTTATGTAGAGAGTGTCCTCATTCTAACCGCCCTGGGCAGGGCCTGAACTGGTAGTGGAGACTGCCCTTGACTTATTGTGCTGGGAATCCCCTCAGCAAGGACTGTCCCCCTTGACTGAGGGCTGCTGACTATAACAAGCATCTACCTTTGCATCTGCGCCAAATGGTATGGCAAGACAGCGGTAATATGAACATGGTATCTCTGGTAGAGGGGGCAAAAGACAAAAAGGGAAGACAAGGAAATGCAAAATGCTGTGAGCATCCAGGTAGGCTCTGAGTGAGTGCTATGGCAGTGAGTGGAGAGGCCAAAGATGCAGTCTGGTCTAATCCATCACCTCCATCCAGCTCCCTGAGTGCACAGTGTCCTTGCTGCAGCATTATAATGATAGTTTCTGCTGCAGCCCAATGTTCAGCATTGAATACAGAAGCATTCTATAAGCGGATTGCAACTGTGCCATGAGGATTCTTAGATATTAGCACAGGTCTGATGCAAATGTCTGTAGACATGGGGTGTGTGCAGCCAGTGCCCGTATAACATGCCCTTAGATGTTGGTGCCTGGCTTCCAACATGGAGGTTGTTTGGAGCAAACTGAATCCACCAGGTGCTCATTCTGATTTCCTTGTCGAGTTTTCTCAATGTCTTGCTTATTTTGTGAGTTTGATAAAATAGGACTTTGAATATTGATGAGATGGGTTGTGGCATGAACAAGGCATTTAACAAGCAAGAATCCCTGTCAAATCACCTTGCTACTTATGAAAAGTATAAAAGACTCTAAGACCATAAGACATAGAAGCGGAATTAGGCCATTTGGCCCATCGAGTCTGCTCCCCCATTTGAACATGGCTTATATGTTTCTCAACCCCATTCTCCTGCCTTCTGTCTGTAACCTTTGATCCCCTTGCCAATCAAGAAGGCATCTATCTCTGTGTTAGATACACTCAATGTCTTGGCCTCCACAGCCTGCTGCATCAATGAGTTTTACAGAGTCACCACCCTCTGGATGGAGAAATTCCTCCTCATCTCAGTTCTAAGGGGTCATCCTTTCACCCTGAAGCTGTGCCTTCAGGTCCTAGTCTCTCCTACCATTGGAAGCATCTTCTTCACATCCACTCTATCCTGACCTCTCAGTATTCTGTAAGTTTTAGTCAGATCCCCCACTCATCCATCTAAATTCCATCGAATACAGACCCAGAGTCCTCGACTGCTCTTCCTATGACAAGGCCTGGGATCATTCTTGTAAACCTCGTCTGGACCCCCTCCAATGCCAGTACATCTGTCCTTAGATATGAGCCTGAAAACTGCTCACAATATTCCTAATACAGTCGGACCAGAACCTTATACAGTCTCAGCAGGACATCTCTGCTCTTGTATTCTAGACCTCTTGAAATGAATGCTAAACATTTGATTTGCCTTCCTAACTGCCAACTAAATCTGCATGTTAACCTTAAGAGAATCATGAACTAGGACTCCTGAGTCCCTTTGTGTTTCAGATCTCCAAAGACTTTTCCCATTTAGAGAACAGTCTACGCCTCTATTCCTCCTACCAAAGTGCATACCTCACACATTCTGACATTGTATTCCATCTGCCACTTCTTTGCCCACTCTCCTATTCTGTCCAAGTCCTTCTGCAGCCTTCCCACTTTCTCAACATTACCTGTCCCTTCATATACCTTTGTGTCATCTGCAAACTTCACAACAATGCCCTCAGGTCCTTCATCCAGATCGTTAATGTATAATGTGAATAGTTGTGGTCCCAACACTGACCCCTGTGGAACTCCACTAGTCACCGGCTGTCATCTGAAAATGAACCCTTTATCACCATTTTCTGCCTTCTGCAAGTCAGCCAATCTTCTATCCATGCCAGTACCTTGCCCCGAACACCATGGGCTCTCATCTTATTTAGCAGCCTCCTATGTGGCACCTTGTCAAAGGCCTTCTGGAAATCCAAATAGATCATGTCCACCAGCTCTCCTTTGTTACCTCCTCAAATAACTCTAACAGATTTGTCAGGCTTGACCTCCTCTGGATGAAGCTACGCTGACTCAGCCCTATTTTACCATGCATTTCCAAGTACTCCACAATCTCATCTTTAATAATGGACCCTAAAATCTTACCAACAACCAAGGTCAGGCTAACTGGCCTATGGATTCCTGTCTTCTGTCTCTCTCTCTTCTTAAATAGGCATGTTACATTAGTCTTTTTCCTGTCCTCTGAGACCCTCCAGTGATTCCTGAAAGATCACCACCAATGCCTCTACAATCTCCTTAGCTATCTCCTTCAGAGGTCTTTGGTGTAGTCCATCTGGTCCAGGTGATTTATCCACCTTCAGACCTTTCAGCTTCCCCAGCACCTTCTCCTTAGTGATGGCCACTACACTCACACCAGCCTCCTAACTCTCTTGAAGGTATGCTACTGGTGCATTCACTGTGAAGACTGATGAAAAGTACCAATTCAGTTCCTACATCATTTTTTTTTGTTCCCCATTAATACTTTTGTAATCTCATTTTCCAGTGGTCTAATGTTCACTTTTGCCTCTCTCTTAATTTTTAGACATAAAAAAACTCTTGTGATCTTCTTTTATATTACGAGCTAGCTTACCTTATATTTTATTTTCTCCCCCTTATTGTTTTTTAGTTATCCTCTGCTGGTTTTTAAAGGCTTCCCACTCATTTGGCTTCCCACTAATCTTCACAACATTGTATGCTTTTTCTTTTGCTTTTATACTGTCCCTGACTTCCCTTGTTAGCCATGGTTGCCTCGTCCTCCCCTTAGTATGTTTCTTCTTTCTTGGGATGAATTTCTGCTCTGCCTCCCAAATTACTCCTAGAAGCTCCTGCCATTCCTGCTCCACTGTCTTCCCTGCTCAGTTCCCCTTCCAATCAACTCTGGCCAGCTCCTTCCTCATGCCTCTGTAGTTACCTTTACTAAACTGTAATACCATTCCATCTGATTCTAGCTTCTCCCTCTCAAACTGCAGGGTGAATTCTATATTATGGTCACTGTCCCCTATGGGTTCCTTCACCTAATCAAGTCTGCCTCATTACACATCACCAAATCCAGAACTGCCTGCTCCTTAGTGGGCTCTATCACAAGTTGCTCCAAAAGACCACCTTGTAAACATTCTGTGAATTCCTTTTCTTGAGATGAAGATGAAGCGAGGTGATCTCAACATCGAGATGGAGCTTGCTGAACTCGTTGCCCGAGCGTACCATACATCCCACCATAGCCCACATCGCTCAGACGCTTCTCAGATTCTTAAATTTTACTTTTCTCTTTGTTTACTGTAGTGGTTAGCTAATAAAAATATTCACAAGAGGCTGCCAATGTACTTTTAACAAAATAACATAAACGTTTATTACACAAGAGAAAATCTCAACTATATCACATTACTCGAGAACTACTACAACAATCTCATTACAGAGTCAAAAAGGTTCACTCCTTTTATGCCAGATTGACCTCACAGAAAGTCAAACCTTACCGAAGAGTCACTTCTATCTACATGCAAGAGTTTCTTGCTCAGCTGGCACAGCCGTAATCAGTTTCCTTTAACAAATTGCTGTGCATTCAGTCAATATTTTCTTCGGTTGATGTTTCTCCAAAACCCTGAAAACAAGCCAAGAATGCAGTTCACTTATTACTTAACATGAGTTCCCAAATTCATACCTTAAATAGTTTTTGTTCTTGACACCTCCACAACCTTCTGTTCCTGAAGTTTTCTTCTCCCTGATTTCTAAGTTCTTAGGACATCTCCCCAAATCCCATTGCTTGGAGGCTGCTAATAACAGTACTTCTGCTCATAGTAACCTGCATCTGGTCTCTTATCTCTATCTCTCTCTCTCTCTCTGGTTGTTGTAGAACTCAAGTCGGCAAATGCCTCAGCAATTATCTCCCCAGATGGCTTGCTGGTCACTTTTCTAAAATCACATGACTTCTTGTAAATGCAATTTTGTGCACACTGTTCAAAATGACTTTCTGACTTTTAAAAGAAGTGTCTGAACCTTACAGAACTGAAAAACCAAAATCCATTTTTCCTCTACTTTGGAATGCAACATCTCAGATAATACTAAACTATTGTGAACCTTCACAACATAACGTTAACAGTTACTCAGCACTAGGTTGCCAGGGCCTGGAGCAGTAGGGAGGCAGTGGCATAATGGCAATATCACTGGACTAGAAATCCAGAGCCCCAGGTTAATGTTCTGGGGACATGGGGTTTGAATACCACCATGGCTGATAGTGAAATCTGAATATAATAAAGATATGAAATAAAACTGTAACACTGGTGATTATCATGAGAACCCACCTCTCATACCTTTAGAGAAGGAAACCTGCTGTTCTTACCTGGTCTGGTTGACATGTGACTTCAGGCCCACAGCAATGTAGTTGCCACTTAAATGCCATCTGGGCAATTAGGAATGGGCAATAAATACTGGTCTAGCCAGTGGTGCCTACATCCCATGAGCAACTAACAAAAAAGTCCTAGATAACAAGCATGGGGCTGGATGAACACAGCAGGTCAAGCAGCATCAACAAAAAAGTCCTAATTTCTTCACAAAAAATGTAAATAGGCCCCTTGAACTTGCTCTGCCATTCAATAAGATCATTGATCTGATTGTATCCTCAACTCCAAATTCACCTTACCTCCAATGGACCTTCTTGTTGTCAAACATCTACCTCCCTCGTCCTTGGAAATAGTCAATGACCTTGCTACTGGGAGCTATCAGTTTTACACAAGCAATTAATAAACTGCAATGACAGTTAACCCTAAACCCCACCACTACCTCTGGAATCTTCTCCAGCGCCACCACAGCCCTCCGAGATATCTGTGTTCTTCTCACTCTGGCGTCTTAAGTATCCGTGATCTTAATTGTTCCACCATTACTGGCTGTGCCTTCAACTGCCTCATCTCTAAACTCTTGAATTCCCTCCCTAAACTTCTCAACCTCACTACATTGCTTTTCTCCTTTAAGGCACTCCTTAAAATCTACCTCTTTGACCAAGATTTGGTCGCCTGACCAGATATTTTATGTGGCTCAGTGTCACTGTGAAACAGTATGGGATGGTTCATGACGTTAAAGGTGCCATATAAATATAAGTTGTTGCTCGTTTCTCATCAGGCTGGTCACAATGTACTGGTTGTTTTGAAACTTCAAGTCTGTCTGGCAACTACAGTTCGAATCACTGGACATTGCAGTCCTCCACCTGCTTTGTAAAAGGGGAGGGTCAGCTGTCTGGTGAGATGTAAAAAACTAACATGGGGCATTTTCACCTTTGCCTCCAGGACCTTTTCAAAGCATTTCAGCTTCTCGTGCTTGCGATTGAAAACACAGTATTTTCCAAAATGATGTTGTTGCACAGAGGCCTAAGAATTTCTTGCTGACTGTGTGAGGCACAGAAAGAGGGGCATGCAACCGTCGCAGTTTCTTCTGTGTTGCCTTCAAGAAAACAACCCATCAAATTATGACAAGCCTGTGAGTGGGGGAGAGCTTCATATTATTCAAAGCTCCTAACTTTGGTAAAATTCAGAATGTAGGCTGCCCCATGATGACTGTAGGTTAAAGCTCTGGACTGTATAACAGAACAAGGTATTAAGTTGGGAAAAATACTTTATTTGCACTCAAAAAGAATTAGGGCTTTCCTTTGAATCTGAACAATTCACCTTTGACAAAGTTGTTTGGCTTAAGTGAGATTTTGCTCCATGACACCTTCTACGCTTACTATTCAACACTCTTGAGAGCATCCAAAATGTATTCAACACAAAAATATTCAACACATTACCTTGTAATAATGGCCACGGTTATACAATTAAAAATATCTGACAGTCTCAGAGATGACAGTGACATGCTATGGTTTCTCAGCAAAAAAAAATCAATCATTCCTACATTCCAAATCAGAAACTCCCATTTCAAAGTTTTAGGAACATGTGAACAGGAACAAAAACATAAGTTGCTGGAAAAGCTCAGCAGGTCTGGCAGCATCTGTGAAGAAAAATCAGAGTTAACGTTTCGGGTCAGCTAACCCTTCCGGATTTACAGCATCCACAATTCTTTCAGTTTTTACATACGAAAAGGAGTTGGCCGTTCAGCCCATCAAGTTGCCTTACCTTTCAATACATCATGGCTGATCGAACATGTCAATGTCTTTTACCCACTCCATCCCCACAATCCTAAAAACGACTGGTAATCAGAAATCTATCAATCTCCACTTTAAACTTACTCAAAGACTGAGCTTTCACAGCCCTCTGTGGTAGAGAATGCCATAGGTTCACAGCCCTCTGAATAAAATATTTTCTCCTCATCTCTGACCTACATGGCAGAGCTTTATTTTTAAATTGTAGCTCTTGGTTCTTGTCTCTCCAAAATGGGAAAATATTTTATCTGCATTTACCCTGTCTATCCCTATAAATATTTTGAAAGTTTTGATGATATTACCTCTCATTCTTTGAAACTTAAGAGAATTCAGGCCCTGTAACCCTTCATAGGATAGTTCCACCATCCCAGGAATAAGTCTGTTGAATCTTAGTTGCATTCCCTCTATCGCAATGATATCTTTCCTCTTGTCTTTACTCTTAAGAAGCTTTCACTGAGTGTTCTTTTTTTAAATAGAATCAAACTTCCTAGTCAAACTATTAGGACTGGTACCAACTTCACAGAAGAAAGCCACAGCTCGAGTGTGAAGCCCTTATCAAGTCAGGGTTATGAATAGAATGCTTTTTACCTCAGATGTATGGTCATCAACTTAATGGTTATCTCAAAATAGGCCCAAGATTGTCAGTGCTACTGAAAAATCTGCCAAATAGACTATGGACAGGTGAACCCAAACCAATAACAGAACCGTGAGCAGGTTCTGCCAAGGCAAACATACAATTGGAGGCAACAGCAAGCTCTGACTAGTGTAAACCAAAAGGCACAGCGTGGGTTGTTGAATATATTTGAGGATGAGTTACAGAGTGTTTTGGTTTACAAGGGAGTCAGGGGTTATGGGAGGTAGGCAGAAATGCAGAGTTAAGGCCACAATCAGATCTACCATGATCTTCCTGCATGGGAGAGTAGAAAGAAAGGGGCCAAATAGCCTAATTCATATGATCTTATACTGGCAGATGATAATGTTGTTACTAGCAGCAAAACAAACTGTGCTAGTATGGGCCAAGTGCTGGCAAATGGGACTAAGTCAGATTGGGATGTCTGGATTGGGATAGCTGGTTGGCGCGGACAAGTTGAACCGAAGAGTCTGTTTCCACGCTGTATGACTCTATGATCTACTTTATACAATAATAGTTTTTTTCTGTTGGTCACACAAGCAATTAGATGGCATAATTTAAATATTTAAATTGGATGTTTTATGGTTTGAAGGGCAAGGAAGTAATGAAACTAGTAGTTTCATCAGCATTGCTGGCAATAAATGGCTCCACACAATAGCGATAAACTGGGCAGAGACAGTGTGATTCTTTTATTAATGGCTTTACTTGCAAATCACTCAATGTAGTAAGAGAAATGGCCTATGCATCCCCTTGCAAAATCCTACTCCCAATGACAAAGCAAAATGTAGATGCTTCCAGCATTGACCTGTCCCTGTGAAATAGGTTGGCGGACAGGATCCCAGTGTTCTGTTGCACTGGGATTGTTGGAAAACAAATGTTTCCAGCAATTTTTAAAAGAAGCTGCAGCGAAGGAGTTTTGTCCATCAGTTCGGAAATGTTTGCTCATTCTCTGACAAATGCTAATGTTTAACAAGTTTTTCACTTTAACCTTTGATGGAATGCCATGTTTCAACAAGGATTAACCCACTCAGAGATGCAGGGCCCAGTGTGCACAATACTTTGCAATGACCAAGACTGATGATTGAGGTGGTGTTTTTGCACCCTCAAGTTAGGACTGGCTCCCACCTCTGATTTTTAAGGATAGCATTTACACCTGTTTAGTTTGAAATCTCCAAAATTTCCTTTTCCTCTGATGAGTCAGTAAAGCAACAAGATGCTTACAGAAGGATGTGGAAGCTAGAGAACTTCGGCAAATAGTGATATCTTGAAAAGTGTCTATATTACAGAGGAGGTGGTGCTGGATGTCTTAAGTAGAATAAAGGTGGATAAATCCCTAAGGACCTAATCAAGTGTACCCAAGAACTTTATGGGAAGCTAGGGAAGTGATTGCTAGGCCTCTTGCTGAGATATTTTTATCATCAATAGCCATGAGTGAGGTGTGAGAAGACTGGAGCTTGGCTAACTGATGCCATTATTTAAAAAAGGTGGTAAGGAAAAGCCAGAGAACTATAGACCAGTGAGCCTGACATCGGTGGTGGGCAAGTCGTTGGAGGGAATCCTGAGGGACAGGATTTACATGTATTTGGAAAAGGCAAGGACTGATTAGGGATAGTCAACATGGCTTTGCCCATGGGAAATCGTCTCTCACTAACTTGATTGTGTTTTTTGAAGAAGTGATGAAGAGAATTGATGAGGGCAGAGTGGTGGATGTGATGTGTATGGACTTCAGTAAGGTGTTTCACAAGGTTCCTCATGGTAGACTGCTTAGCAAAGTTAGATCACAGGGAATACAGGGAGAACTAGCTATTTGGATACAGAACAGGCTGGAATTTAGAAGACAGAGGGTGCTGGTGGAGGGTTGCTTTTCAGTATGGAGGCCTGTGACCAGCAGTGTGCCACAAGGATCGGTGCTGGGTCCACTGCTTTAAGTCATTTATCTGAATGATTTGGATGTGAACATGGGAGTATGGTTAGTAAGTTTGCAGACAACACCAAAATTGGCGATGTAGTGGACAGGGAAGAAGGTTACCTCAGTGTATAACAGGACCTTGATTAGATGGGCTGATGAGTGGCAGGTAGAATTTATATCTAGATAACTGTGAGGTGCTACCTCACCTCTGAAAAGGCAAATCAGGGCAGGACATATACACTTAATGATAAGGACCTGGGCTGTGTTGCCAAACAAACAGACTTTGGAGTGCAGGTTCATAGTTCCTTGAAAGTGGAGTCGCAGACAGACAGGGTACGCTTGTCTTTATTGGTCAGTGCATTGAGTATAGGAGTTGGGAAGTCACGTTGCAGCTGTACAGGACATTAGTTTGGGCACTTTTGGAATACTGCATTCAGTTCTGGTCTCCCTGCTATAGGAAAGATGTTGTGAAGCTTGAAAGGGTTCAGAAAAGATTTACAAGAATGTTGCCAGGGTTGGAGAGTTTGAGCTATAGGGAGAGACTGAATAGGCTGGGGCTATTTTCCCTGGAGCGTCAGAGACTGAGGGGTGATCTTATAGAAGTTTATAAAACCTTGAGGGGCATAGATAGGGTGAATTGTCAAGGTCTTTTCTCCAGGCTAGGGGAGTCCAAAACTAGAAGGCATTGGTTTAAAATGAGAGGGAAAAGGTATAAAGGGGACCTGAGGGGCAATATTTTCACACAGAGAGTAGTGTGTGTATGGAATGCCAGAGGAAGTGGTGGAGTCTGGTCAATTACAACGTTTAAAAGGCACCTGGATGGGTTAATGAATAGGAAGGGTTTAGAGGGATATGGACTAGATTTATTTAGGATGTCTGGTCAGCTGGGACAAGTTGGACTGAAGGGTCTGTTTTCACGCTGTATAAGTTTGTGACTCTATGGGAAATAGGAGCAGGAATAGGCCATTTCGCCCTTTGGGCATGCTGCACCATTCTAGTAGACCACGACTGATCATCTACCTCACACTATTTTCCCACACAAACCCCATAGCTCTTAGTATCTACAATACCTAGAAATTTATTGATCTCAATCTTGAAGGTAATCATGACTAAGCTTCCACAGCCCACTGGGGTAGAGAATTCCAAAGATGCACCAACTTCTGACTGAAGAAATTCCTCTTCATCTCACTTCAAAATGGTTGACCTCTTATTCTGAGACTGTCCCCTCATGGTTCTAGACCCATCAGCGAGAGAAAGACATCCTTTCTGTGTCGAGCCTGCAGAGCCCTATAAGAATTTTATATGTTTCAATGAGATCACCTCTCATTCTTCTAAACTCTACAGAATACAGGCCTGGTCTCATCATTCTCTCCTCATAGGACAATTCCACCATCCTGTGTATGTAACTGATAAATGAATAATAAGTGAGTTGACTTCAAGGGTAAGACTTCCTACATCAGCCTGCTAATTCTTGTTAACCTAAAGTTCTATGTCTTCTAAGGAAAGTGGGGCTGATTTTTGTCTTTATCGTTGGTGGAACAAGCAGTAAGATGGAAATCACGCCTCGGGGCTTCCCACCCTGTTTTCTCCACTTGTTGGGCTCTCGTGTTGGTTATGGAGTCTTGTTGTAGACCAGTCTTGTTGTATATTTCTGACACAACCTTCTCAAGGGCAACTAGGGATGGGTAATAAATGGTGACCTAGCCATTTAAGACTGAATAACAAAAACCTACCCAGAGCATGATGCATGCCATCTAGTGGACAACATCAATGCCTGCATGATTACTCCTTAAATTATTACAACCTTATTTTGGCACCAGTGAGCTTTCTCATTGCAGTTTTGCCATTGAAATTCATATTTTGGATTTTTAGCTGGATTTTTTTTCAGTGCCAGGTTATGCCAGGCATCTTTGCATCATGTCACAGTAAACATATTTCCTTAAATAGTTTGCTCATTGGGAAATCAATAGAAAGCATGAAATGCCATGTTTGATCCCTAGTCTGTGTCTTGGAAGATTGTTCTCTGGAATGAGGCAGACAACTGGAACCTACGGCCAGGGTCAGGAGCAGAGAGAAGGAAGCAAATTGAAGACAAGCGACAAGGATGAGGCACAAATGTCAGTGTTGAATCAGCTGACAGGATACAGCGTATTTGACTGAAATACGATGTCTTTTTTTCAGGATATCATCTGCATTACAAAAACAAATCCCTTAGCCAGCCAGGGATACATTACAAAGTATAATCAGATTCTCCACTGAATTTGAACTTGTACGAGCACTTGTATCTGTTTAATCAATGTCCACAATGGCAACTGCCTCTCTGTAATCAATTCCTGACTAGTGGCCAACTCCTGTTGGCAACACCTTTAATGGCATTGAGTGTTGTACTCACAGGGTTAATATTTTAAGTTTAAATATCTCTCTTTGAAGCTGGGACTGAGTAATGGAATGCCATAAACATGACACATGGGGCCCCAGAGGCAGCTCTTCCAGCTGTTTGATCTTTCAAATTTACCTGTGGTTAGGATCAGGCTCACACGACGGTGGGAACGCCATTGCACAGCCTGCTGGATATGAATACAAATTGCTTTTGATTATCAGAGGGGGAGCAGGTGGTTAAAATGTGAAATTCAGCTCTTTGTTTCCAGCAAGCACTTTCTGCATTTTAATGCTTGCTTTCAGTTTTTCAGGAAGCTTACAGATCAGAATCTGCTTCCCACTGTCCTGGAACACTCATATTGTGTTAATAATTAAAACTAATGCCGGAAGCACTCAGCGTACATTTAATTACATCAAAATCCAACATATCACTCGTAGCAGCAGAGTTAATAGCTCTCTGACAGGGCTCATATCTTTTCAGAGATTGATGTTACCTCATGTACAAACTTGCTGTCTTCCAAGACCATAGGAACTATGAATCCTCTGTATTAACCTATTTGACTGGCCAATTGCCCAGTATCACACATCTTCTGCTGATGGTCCTCTGCATTCCTCCCTCCGCAGATTCTGACCAATGAATCGCCATTCTATGAAATGAAATACAGAAAAACTGCTTTCACTTTGGAAGGCTTGTTGGGGGATACTTGAAAAGGGGCAATTGCCATGGTTATGAAGAAAGAATGAGCCAGTGGGCTAACTGGATAACTCCTCCAAAGAACCTGTACAGAAACAATGGGCCAAATGGCCTCCTGCAGTGCTGTATCATTCTGTGTTGTAGTAACTTTCTTTTAGCAGTTTCACCTACTACACCTTATCTCAAAAAATACTTTTACAGCATTGTCAATGGGATTTCAATGCAGTCTAATACACAGTTGGCTCACTATTTTCTCATATGTTTGCTGATAGGACAATGATGACTGAACTCTTGTAATCATTCCATGTATTTGAAGTGCTATGGGATACAATGAGGCATTTGTGTAAGCAAAAGCTCTTTTACTTGCCTACTAAAAAACAACCTGAACTCCTTCTCCAGATTCTGGAGAAAGCATTTGGAATTTCCTAACAGTGGGTGATGTGCTGGCAGATGCAGAGATGAAAGCAATTTCAGTTAATTAACCAAGATTACAAAACAACCACATTGACATAATATCAAAGTACAACTAAGTAATTTTTTTCATAGTATATTTCTTCACCCTACAACAACACTGGTTTATAGGAGCATGACAACTTTGAACAATGATTATTTAGTATACAAAAACAGAAATTGCTGGAAAAGCTCAGCAGGTCTGGCAGCATCTGTGGAGAGAAATCAGAGTTAACGTTTCAGGTTGAGTGACCCTTCCTTAGTATAGCTTGATTCAGAATTCTCCACTTGTCAAAAAGTTGTGGGTTCAAGTCTCACTGCAAATAGTTGAGCGCTAAATCAAGGCTGACACTCCAGTGCAATAGTGAGGGAGTGCTGCACTGTCAGAGGTACTGCCTTTTAAAACTTACATCCCTGCCTGCATTCAGATAGGGATGCAAAAGATTTATGAAGGTTCCATGAAGAGGAAAGGACTTCTCCCCGGTCTCCAGGCCAATATTTATCCCTGAATCCACATGAACAAAAACAGAATATGTGGTCATTAGCACATTTGGGGAGCTTGCTGTGTGCAAATTTGCTGATGTGATTCCTACATTAAAACAGTGACCACACTTCAAAAATATTGCATTGGCTGTAAATTAGTTTGGAATGCCCTGAGGAGGAATGCAAGTCTTTCTTTTCTTTGAGAAAATATTCAGATTTTTATTTTCTATAAATAATGATGACATTCTGCTATCATTTTGAACAGAAATATTGAATGAGATACTTGATTAGTGGACACAGGTTGATATCCTAGATCCTACTCTCTATCATAATGTATGATGTTCCACAGACCACGGAGAGCTTGACCCCTCCAGTTGGACCTCTAGAACTGACAGGAGAATCAGGCTCTTATATCATTCAATACTTATCTGTTTAACATTGTTATCCTTAATGTTGCCGAGGAGACACAAATTCAAAACTTTTACTGGGCACACAAAATTAAACATAGAAAGGGAACACCAGTTTATGTCACATTAGAAGTGATTTTTGATTGATTGGACAATAGTTGGCATGGAGATGTAGCAGGAACTGTTAACTGTGAATCTTACTTAGCCCATTAAACATAGACCAGGCAACTCAAAACTCAACTCTGTCTGGTCTTATTCAATCATCAATGATTAATCCTCACTCTAACTGCCTACCAATGACATGTGATGGAAACAATTTGTAGGTTGGTACTTGACCTGTTTGGCTGCATTATGAATGCATCTTCCTGGTCTGTCAAATCCTGGATTGGACTCAATTCCATAATACTAACCATATATGTGCACAACTCTGCACTAATAGGCACTCAGTAATTTTAAGGAGTACCTTCAATGGATGCAAAGAAAGGAATTGCTTTGTCATTCCATGATAAAAGGTCAGAGCAGAATATGATCACTCCTGTGGTGAGAACAGATATAGAATAAGGAAAGTATTTGAACTTACTGAAGGGATGCTTTCAGTTATTAAATACTTTGTGTATGTGAATATAGTGGTAATTATTTACTTATCCCTTACATAAAAGTATTATGGATGGTGGAAACCTGAAACAAAACCAGGAAATGCTGGAAATCAGCTGGTTTGCCAGCATCTACGAAGAGAGAAACAGAGTTCATCTTTCAGGTCAATGACCTTTCAGCAACACGCACCAGGACATTCCCATGGGAAGTCACAGATCTGAAATGTGAAGTCTGTTTCTCTCTCAACAGACACTTCCAGACCTGCTGAGCATTTCAAGTAATTTCCATTTTTAAAGCCACTGCCCTTGTCTTCGAGGTGAAGGTGGTCATGAGTTTGGAAGGTGCTGTCAGAAAAGCCTTGATGAGTTACTGTAGCGAATCTTGTATGGTACACACTACAGCCACTGTGTAGGTAGTGAAGGGAGTGGATATTTAAGTAGGGGTTTTCTCCTCATATAGTTGTACATTCTTATAAAGAAAGTAACAGGAGATTGGAAGGATTAACTGAATTAATGTAATGGGTCTTTCCATTTACTGACCTCCTCATACTAAATTACTATGGGATAATACTTCACATTCTCAGGCATTGTGAAGCATTTCAGTTTTATATATTCTATACAATATGAAAATATTGCCTCACTTTGACCTTTGGTTAGAAATTCAGAAACCTGGTAACTTCAGGTTGCATTATGTAGACAGTGTTCAACCCCTATGACTACAGACTCAGGAAAGCCTAAATTCTTGTGTTGGTCCAGTCACGTCTTTTTCAAGATAAATTCTAGTTTCTTAAGCCATGCGTTTTCTGTGGCTGAAGTGATTATCTCTTCAAAAATCTCCATTACTGCAGTTCTGACTTAACCCCAAGGATGTTGGCCATATTTCCTAGAGACTTCGAATATGCCTATTGTGCAACAATTCACAACTGTCATGAATGTAGCACTTTGACATTGCTTTTCCTGTATTCAACTCTACATAGCTTGCACACAATGGCCTGAATTTTCTTCTGACCCTTTCAACTCTGACCTTTCAACCTTACACCTACTTCTTGTTCTTCATTGCGGGCGTGTATGATTGTCTCTGTCCCTCTGATATGGTCACATCACACAGCTGCTCACTGCCAACTTCACAAGGGCAGCTAGGGATGGGCAATAATAAGAACTGGGCTTGCCAGTGATGGCCACATCTCATGAATTAACTTTTTTTTACATACAAAAAGATACAAGATGATATATAAAAATCTTTAAATAACTTAATGCATTCAAGTGGATCTTGTCAATTAAGTAAATCTCTTGTGGAAATTTTTTTTCTGGTCTGCCAGTTTGTAACTATTGAGAGTCCAACAAAAATATTATAAAATGTCTTACATTTCACAATGACCGGAATTCCCATGCATTTTACAGTCAACAAAGTACTTCTTGAAGTGGCGTTAGCTACTGATGTAATGTAGGAATTGTGGCAGCCAAATATGTACACAGTAAGCTCCCACAAACAGCAATGTAATATTCTTTATTATTTCATGGGATGTGGATGTTGCTGGCAAGGCCAGCATTTGTTACCTATCTCTAATTGCCTCTGACCTGAGTGGCTCATTCAGCCATTTCAGCGGGCCAGGAGTCACATGTAGGCCAGACTAAATTTCCTTTCCTAAAGGAGGTTAGTGAACCAGATAGAGGTTTACAATGTAAAGACCATATCATTTCATTTTTCTGTATTTTTTTTGTTGTGGACTGAAATGGGAAAAGGACTGTTTTGAAACCAAGGATCATGGAAGGGATTGCTGCACCTTTTTTAAAGATCAAGTTACTGAAAATCATTGTAAGTGGAGTCTGCCCTGTTGCTTTGCTCAAGCAGTGGAGCAGATTGGTTGCAGATAGGCTGGCACTAGTTGGTGTACACAAAGTGAGATTCAGCTGGCAACAAGTAGCTGATTGGTTGTAGAGTCGTGACTAAGTGTAGATGACGAAGGCCATGTGACTACCAACAATGATATTATTGGCTCCTGAGCAGCTGAAGAATATGTCCGTGTGAACAAGATTGCCAAAAGCCTTTGGACCTTTGGAACAGGAGGTGGTGGGTTTCTGCAGTAGAAGATATCTGAAGTCTGAAGCAAACCAGTTTATCTTTGGGGTGGCACAGTGGCTCAATGGTTAGCACTGCTGGCTCACAACAACAGGGACTCAGGTTTGATTCCACCCTCGGGCAACTGTCTGGTTTCCTCCCACAGTCCAAAGATGTGCTAGGTGGACTGGCCATGATAAATTTCCTGTAGTGTTCAGGGATGTGTAGATTAGGTGGGTTATAGGGGGTTGGGTCTGGGTGGGATGCTCTGAGGGTCAGTGTAGACTTGTTGGGCCGAAGGGCCTGTTTCCACACTGTAGGGATTCTTTAATCTTCCCTCACCAGCTGCTGTAAAATATTGCTTTTAACCAATGTTAGAGACTTTGTCATTTGTGAACCAGTCACTCTGTGCCCCATGAAAGAAAGTAAAAAGTACTTGGAGAAGAGCGACTGAACAAGTGTTGGCAAGCAAAATGGATGATCTCAGTGAACCCTATGGACAGGAACCATTGCCTTCCCAGTTTTTCCCTCTACCCTTAACAATTTTTTTATGTGTATGTCTTTATGTGTGTGTGGGGGGGGTGTATAAGGGGGTGACAGTATTAAATACTGGAGTATATGTCAATGGTTCATAGTTATTTACTTATAGCTAGAAACTATTACTTTGTTAAACTTATTTGTTTGTTCTTGTCAAGTACAGAAATCGAGTCCATGTTTTGTTATCCTGGGTCGACAAAGAGAGGTAAACTGGGGATTTTGCATACTTTGATAAAATCTTTAACTTTTGTGAGGACTAGGAGGGCTTGATTTCCAGCATGCTACCCCAGCGAGGCGTGACAACAACAATCAGTGACACTTGTATTGGTCACCATTACTGAGACTAGTTTTTAATCCCAAAGTTATTAACTGAATTTAAATTCCACCAACTGGCACAGTGGTATTTGAACCCATGTCCCCAGAATATTAGCTTAGGTCTCTGGGTTATTTCTGCAGCAACATCACCACTCTATGCCACCCTCTCCCCAATGAGCAGCTAACCTGATTTTGTTATTTGAATAAGGGATAAGTATTGACCTAAACACTTGCAAGAACTCCACTGCCCTTTTTCGAATCATGCCATGAGCAGGCATACAGGTTAAATGAAGTGTATGCCCCCATAGCAACAGACGTACACAATACAGAATGGATCAGCATTATAACTCTGAAGAAGGGTCACTGGACTCAAAACGTTATTTTCTCACAGAATTCCTACAGTGTGGAAACAGGCCCTTCAGCCCAACAAGTCTACACTGACCCTCAGAGCATCCCACCCAGACCCATCTCTGAACACTACAGGCAAGTTAGCATGGCCAATCCACCTAACCTGCACATCTTTGGACTGTGGGAGGAAACACGAGCACCCAGAAGAAACCCAAACAGACACGGAGAGAATGTGCAAACTCCACACAGGCAGTCGCCCGAGGGCGGAATCAAACCTGGGTCCCTGGCGCTGTGAGCTAGCAGTACTAACCATTGAGCGACTGTGCCGCCCACACAGATGCTACTAGACCTGCTGAGTTTCTCCAGCAATTTCTGTTCTTGTTTGTTTCAGATCTCCAGCATTCACAGTTCTTTATTTTCTAATATCAACTTGGTGGGAAGTGATTAATCACCGCTCTGTAAGATATTAAAGTTACTCTGTATGTACTTGAGCATCAGTGTGACTCACAACTCATGTCAGAAGCTGCACACTTCAACCACTAGATGGAGATTCTAAAGTTGCAGATTTCCATCATGCTTTGTCTGCATACAAAACCAGAGAAGGTTCAGATGTGTTTCATGAAAAAGTTGGTGGTGAGCAAAATTGAAGGTTGGAAGGATCACCTCAGACAAGAGCTGACTGAATACAGTGTGAAACAGAGTGAGAATGTCACTGTCATTGAGAGGGAACCAAACTAAAATAGAACACGTGCATGAATAGGAAAGATTTGGAGGGATATGTGCCAGCAGCAGGCAGGTGGGGCTAGTTTAGTTTGGGATTATGTTCGGCGTAGATTGGTTGGACTGAAGGGTCTGTTTCCATGCTGTATGACTCTATGTGGAAACAGTCGAGAGGCATTTTGGAGTATTACTAGATTAACATTTGTGGGACAAAACAAGTTCTATAGTTTTTCTGACAATATTGTTGGAGTTGAGTAGAGTCTCTGATAATCCATGATAATCCTGTCATGGCAGATGATGGGATTTTAATTGAATAAAAGAAGAAACTGGAATTAAGAATCTCATGATGACCATGAAACTGTTGCTGATTGTCAGAAAACGTATCTGGTTCACTAATTTCCTTTAGGGAAGGGAACTATCATCTTTAACTGAGATAAAAGGTACTGCAGATGCTGGAGAATCCGAGATAACAAGCATGGGGCTGGATGAACACAGCAGGTCAAGCAGCATCATAGGAGCAGGAAAACTTGACGTTTCAGGCCTAAACCCTTCATCAGAAATGGGGGAGGGGAAGAGGGTTCTGAAATAAATAGGGAGAGAGGGGGAGGCGGATAGAGGAGAGGATAGGTGGAGAGGAGGCAGACAAGTCGAAGAGGCGGGGATGGAGCCAGTAAAGGTGAGTGTAGGTAGGGGGGTAGGGAGGAGATAGGGCAGTCCAGGGAGGACGGACAGGTCAAGGGGGCAGGATGATGTTAGTAGATAGGAGATGGGGGTGTGGCTTGGGGTGAGAGGAAAAACCGGTTAGGGAGGTGGAGATGAGCTGGGCTGGTTTTGGGATGCGGTTGGGGGAGGGGAGATTTTGAAGCTTGTGAAATCCACATTGATGCCATTGGGCTGCAGGGTTCCCAGGCTGAATATGATTTGCTGTTCCTGCAGCCTTCGGGTGGCATCACTGTGGCATTGTAGGAGGCCAAGGATGGACATGTCATCTGAGGAATGGGAGGGGGAGTTGAAATGGTTCGCGACTGGGAGGTGCAGTTGTTTGTTGCGAACTGAGCGCAGGTGTTCTGCAAAGCAGTCCCCAAGCCTCCTCTTGGTTTCCCCGATGTAGAGGAAGCCACAACGGGTACAGCGGATGCAGTATACCACATTGGCAGATGTCCAGGTGAACCTCTGCCTGATGTGCCGTTCCACACTCCCCTCCAGCCCCACCACACCCGGCACTTTTCCTTGTAACCGCAGGAAGTGCTACACCTGCCCCCACACAT
>JAHRHZ010000089.1:6426259-6446156 GCA_024137785.1 Ginglymostoma cirratum
CTACACTCACCTTTACTGGCTCCATCCCCGCCTCTTCGACTTGTCTGCCTCCTCTCCACCTATCCTCTCCTCTATCCATCCTCTATCCGCCTCCCCCTCTCTCCCTATTTATTTCAGAACCCTCTTCCCCTCCCCCATTTCTGATGAAGGGTTTAGGCCTGAAACGTCAAGTTTTCCTGCTCCTATGATGCTGCTTGACCTGCTGTGTTCATCCAGCCCCATGCTTGTTATCATCTTTAACTGGTCTGGACTACATGCGCGTCCAGATCCACAGCAATGTGGTTGACTCTTGATTGCCCCCTGGATATTAGAGATGGGCAATAAATGCTAGCCTAGCCAAAGATGCCCATATCTCATGATTAAACAAAACAAAATGTTTTCTCAGTATGCTGAAGAAATAGTTAAAGGCTTGGTGGACACAGTGGGTCAGAATATCACCTTTTATCTCTGGGATCTGGTTTCCTATAGCTGAAGATTTCACTGGCTACTTGAAGCAACATATATCTGTTGGCCTGCTGTCTGAACCATTAAAGGGAACATAGGAACAAAAGGAGGCCATCAGCCCCTCAAACCAGTTCTGACATTCAATGAGATCATCATTGCTCCGTGCCCTAACTTCATGTCTTTACACCGCTCCCCCCCCCCAACCCCATTTCTGTACTATCTACTGCGTATTACAGAAGTGGCAGAGTGTAATCAGTCACATCACTCTGCCATTTCTGGGGCAAGGGAGAAATAATTTGAACTTGGGCTCTTTCAATATCAAATGGAATAAAAATTGCAACCTTGAATGCTTTTAATCAGAAATATATTTTAACCCTCAAGAGAAAATGTGTAAAAGCCCTGCCAGAACCACCAATGTTTATAAGGGTGACTAACTGGGAACTGAAGCCATTAGGCAGTTCTCTGCAGAATAACATTATTCTGACTACAGCAGTCAGATTGCAGTCTGCTTTGAGTAATGTAAGACATTATCTCAGCCTGCAAAATAGCACACAGCTGGAATGGAGCTGCGAATTTCAATGGAGTTCAGTGAATTTCAACAGTGGAGAGAATGTGTATCATTTAGTGTTGTGACAATCATGCGAATTTTATAAGGAAACACTTGAACCTCAAACTAAACTAAAATCATTTTCTGACAGACTTGCAAGAATTAATTTCCCTAGCTCCAAATGGTTTCCAATGATCAAAAACAATCAACTTTGGTCAAATAGCGATCCATTGCCGAATGAACCATATGCTGCAACTTGGCAATGAGGATGCCCAAATTAGGCCTTTTGTGCTATACAATACAGAAATCAAATATCTGTTTATGGCTGCAAGCCACTAACCTCATTGGAGAATTCAACTTTTAATTGGCCATCTGATTAAATAATCTCCTCAACCCAGGTTGTTGCTGGGATTTTTTTCCGCTATCTTCTTGCCAATGATAGGAATCGTAACTGGAAACACAAAGGGGTCTCAAAGTAGAACGAAAAAGGGCTTGCGTTTGTTCCTGAGGTGTCCGTTCAAAATGTGCCTACCAGTCCTGGTGAACAGAACAATGGCCATGTTGTAACCAGTGCTGTCAGCAGCCAGAAACTGTGAGAAATAGCATATAAAAGCAAAATACTGCAGATGCTGGAAATCTGAAATAAAAACAGAAATTGCTGGAGGAACTCAGCAGGTCTGGCAGCCATATGTGGTGAGAGAAACGGGGTTAATGCTTCAAGTCCAATGTGACTGAACAGCCAGAGATGGGTCACATTAGACCGGAAATGTTAATTCTGTTTCTCTTTCCACAGATGCTGTGAGATCTAGAGAGCAAGAGAGAGAGAGAGTTGGGCCCCTTAAACATCAAAGAGGTCATCTTCGTGTTGAACCTCAGGAGATGGGAGAGATATTAAATGAATATTTCATGTCAGTTTTGACTGTGGAGAAAGAAATGGAGGCTAGAGAACTCAGGGAAATAAATACTGATATTTTGAAAACAGTTCACATTACAGAAGAGGAAGCGCTGGAGGCTTCGAAAATACAACGGCAGATAAATCTCCAGGACCTGATCTAGTGTGTCCCAGGTCATTGTAGGAAGTTAGGAGAAATTGCAGGGTCTCTTGCAGAAATATTTGTATTATTTATAACTATGGGTGAGGTGCCAGATGACTGGAGAGTGGCTAATGTTGTGCCCTTGTTTAGGAAGGGATGTAAGAACAAGCCTGGGAACTCTAGACCTGTGAGTCTAACTTCGATGGTGGGTACGTTGTTGAAGGTGATTCTGAGGGCAGAGTGGCATGCATTGTTTACTTGGACTTTAGTAAAGCCTTTGACAAGGTTCCGCATGGCAGACTAATTAGCAAAGTTAGACCACATGGGATTCAGGGTGAGCTTGCCAATTGGCTATAAAATTGGCTTAATGACAGTAGACAGACAGTGATGGTGGAGAGTTGTTTTTCAGGCTGGAGGCCTGTGACCAGGGCTGTTCCACAGGGATCGGTGCTGGGTCCACTTTTGTTTGTCATTTATATAAATGATTTAGATGAGAATATAGAAGGTATGGTTAGTAGGTTTGTGGTTGACATCAAAATTGGCAGTATAGTGGACAGTGAAGAGGGTCATCTAAGATTACAAAGAGATCTTGATCAATTGGGTCAATGGGCTGAAGAGTGGCAGATGGAATTTAATTTGGATAATGTGAGGCATTGCATTTTGGTAAAACAAACAAGAGCAGGACTTATACAATTATAAGTAGGGTCTTGGGTAGGGTTGTAGAATAGAGAGGCCTAGGGGTTAAGGTTCACAATTCTTTGAAGTCTGCATCACATATAGGTGGGGTGGTTAAGAAGGCGTTTAGCAGACCTGCATTCATTGCTCAGGCCTTTGAGTATTGGAGTAGGGATGTTGTGTTAAGGTTGTACAAGATGTTGGTGAGGCCTCTTCTGGAGTACTCTGTCCAGTTCTGGTCGCCCTGTTATACAAGGGATATTATTAAGCTGGAGAGGGTTCAGAAGAGATTTACCAGGATGTTACCAGGAATGGACAGTTTGAGTTATAAGGAGAGGCTGGATAGGCTGGGACTTTTATCGCTGGAGTGTTGGAGATTGAGGGGTGACCTACAGAAGTTTATAAAATTGTGAGGGGTACAGGTAAGGTGAATGGCATGTGTCTTTTCCCTAGGTTGGGGCATTTCAAGTCTAGGGGGGCATATTTTTAAGGTGAGAGGAGAAAGATTTTAAAAAGACATGAGGAGCAACTTTTTTTTTACACAAAGCGATTTGTGTGTGGAATGAACTTCCCGAGAAAGTGGTGGATGTGGGTACAGTTACACGTTTAAAAGACATTTGGATAAGTACATGAATAAGAAATGTTTTGAGGGATATGGGCCAAGTGCAGGCAGGTGGGACTAGTTTAGTTTAGGATTATGTTCGGCATGGATTGGTTGGGCTGAAGGTCTGTTTCCGTGCTGTATGATTCTGAATCTATAACTGTTGAGTTTCTCCAGCACTTTCTGTTGGAAGTGCAGCAGTTATGTAAAGTTGAATTTATATAGCTCCTTTCACCACCTCAGGTCGGTCAGTGAACTACTGCTGGAGCAAATGAGGCAGTCAATTTGCACACAGCAAGCTCCCACAAATATCAATCTGAAGATGTCTCAACTGTCTGCTTTACTGACGCTGACTGAAAGACAAACACTGGCCCAGGTCACCGGGGAGAACTTCCCTGCCTGTTTATTAAAATAATGCCATGCGATCTTTTACGTCCACCCAAGAGAGCAGACAAGGAGCCAGTTTAACATTCAATCAAAACTCAGCCCCTTTAAAAGTACAGTACTCCCTTAGTATCGCATTAAATTATTTGCCAAATTTTCTGAATGGGATTTGATATAAACTCACAGGTATGTGACTTCACACTGAGCCCTAGCTATCACTTAAAGAAAGCTGAATTATTTCTTCCCATCCCCCAGAATTTCTTGAGGCTATTTTCCAACATTCTCCCCTGGAGGCTGACTGAGGAAAGGCACAGCCCATTGCACACCAAATTGGGGAGTCTCTGGTTTTATCCCTTATCTACACCGAATGCACTGGCATCAGCAGGGTCTTGCAATTAGCCTGGGTGCCATGGGGATGCATGAATGGATTGCTGTAAGCGAGCTAGCATGGATTCAATGGGCTAAGTGGCCTACTTCTGCACCATAATCATGACTCCATGACTCTAATATGAATAAGTCACATCTGACTGCATTAATCGACGAAGAGAAGATGGAACGGGCAAAATCAGGATGGCTGGGAAGATGGTCCTCCTGAAGATTTTTATATTCATTCATGGGATGTGGGTATTTATTCCCTGGCCCTAATTGCCCCTGAGAAAGTGGTAGGGAGCTGCCGCCTTGAACTGCTGCATTTCATGTGGTGTAGGTTGACCCACAATACTGTTAGGGAGGGAGTTCCAGGATTTTGACCCAGCAACAGTGAAGGAATGACACTATCTTTCCAAGTCAGGATGGTGAATGACTTAGGAGGGAACTTGCAGGTGGTGGTGTTCCCATGTATTGGCTGTCCATTTCTTTCTGGATAGAAGTGGTCTTGAGTTTGGAAGGTGCTGCCTGAGGAACCTTGGTGAATTTCTGCAGTGCATCTTGTTGATGGTACGCATTGCTGCTTGTGAGCATCAGTTATGGAGGAAGCAGATGTTTGTGGATGTGGTGCCCATCAAGCGGGCTGCTTTGTCCTGGATGGTGTCAAGCTTATTGAGTATTATTGGAGCTGCACTCACAGGCAAGTGGGGAGTATTCCATCGCACTCCTGACTTCTGACTTGTGCCTTGTAGATGGTGGGCAGGCTTTCGGGAGTCGGGAGGGTGAGTTACTCGGTGTAGGGTGCCTAGCCTCTAACCTGTTCCTGTAGTCACAGTATTTATATGGCTGATTCAGTTCAGCTTCTGGTCAATGGTAACTCCTAGATGTTGATAGTGGGGGATTCAGTGATGGTGAGACAATTGAATGTCAAGGGGCTATGATTAAATTCTGTCTTATTGAGAGAAACAGGTTATCCTTTAGTGAAATGATAAAAAGAACTGAAAACATGAAACAAAGAACTGTGGATGTTGGAAATCTGAATCAAAAACAGAAATTGCTAGATAAACTCAGCAGGTCTGGCAGCACTTGTGGAGAGAAAGCAGAGTTAACATATCAAGTCCAGTGACCCTTTTTCAGAACAGGTTATCATTTAGTCATTGTCACATTGTTATTTATGGTTGCTTTTTATGCGCTATTTGGCTGCTGTTGTTTTCTATGTTACGACATATGAGTACATTTCAAAATTTAATTAGCCCTAAAGCACTTTGAGTCACCTGGTTGCTCTAAAAGGTGCTATATAAATGCAAGCTCTCTTTATAGTCCTGACACAGCTTCTGTACATACGATGTGTGTATACACACATATACTCGCTGCATATACACATACACATACTGCATATAACGTATGGTTTTGCAAAAAGCAATAGATAATTCCTGCATCTTAAATCACATTGTATATTATTCTAGTTTGGACTTTGTGGTGAGATTCCTTTTCCTCTATTTGTCACAACTTGACTCCATCACGTAATTTTTACCCAAAATGAGCTGAGGTTTTTTTTAAATATTCTATTTATTATTGGATGTATGGAGAAAAAATTAACTGCAAGAGTACATTGCACGAAAACATGTTCTCAAACTGTTCAAACCTTTATCCTAGACTCTTTATTGATAATCAAATTACTTGGTGTGTGCTTGTTCCTACAATCCTATATCTACATCCGTGTATATGCATTGGCAGATAAACAATACCCTCATTACACCTTCTCAAGTACACAGGATCGCACCATCTCTCCATACAGAGCTGTACTCCTTGCCTGTAAATAGGTATTACATGATTACCAAGCGCACTACTTGCTTCAGTCCCTGGTTGACTGCAGAAAATATTAAATCCCATTTAATTACTATCTGGCCCTTGGAAAATAACAGAGTCTTCTTATTTTACCTGAAATTGAGAGTTAAACATTCAAATATTTGACTTATGTATGGATCACTTGGGTGCCTTGTGTCAAACATAGAGAGCTGCAGATTCCCAAGGTTAGTGCAATGTTGGGGAAACAATGGAGCCCACTGTCTTGAGTTAATGTAGGGCAGTGGGGAGCAGCACTATTAACAGCCATTGGCAGACAGCTATGAGTGAGCAGCACCGTTTCCTTCAGGCTGGTGGAGAGTGTTCATGCACTCTGCCTGACCCTGAGAGCGACTGTTGATGCCTTTAGGAAGGCTGCCTCTGCTCCCAAAGAACAGAACGAAAATGGTTTGTTAAACATTAACAAGCAAGCAACTCTTGAAAAGAGATAAGCTGCAGAGCTCAAAAAATACAGGGTATTCCAGAACTGCAATCCTCCACTGCTGCTCTCCTCATTCTTAACATTAATCTTGTACATTGTTCTACTCATGACTGTCTACAATGGCTGCCAGTCACACTCCGATGGTGTAATAAATTGTGGAAGCTTGAAACATGTGCTGTTTAGATTATCAAATTTAAGGGTGCCACATTCATTTGATATATAAACATTGATCATTGTGGAAAAGTTGAAGCTTTTGATCTTGCACTTATCAGGACAAATGCAAGAATGCCAAATTTCAAATAATCACAACAATTTATACTACAGGAGAAAAGGGTGCAGATTGGTTTGTAAGTTGACCTATAGGGGAACCTATAGTTATAGAGTCATAGCCTTACAGCACAGAAACAGACATTTCGATCCAACTTGCCCATGCCGACCAGACATCCCGATCTGACCTACTCCCGTTTGCCAGTATTTGCCCCATATCCCCCTAAACCCTTCCTATTCAAATACCCATCCAAATACCTTTTAAATCTTGTAATTGTACCCACATCCACCACATCCTCTGACAGCTTGTTCCATACATGCACCACCCTCTGCAAGAAAAAGTTGCCCCTCAGGACCCTTTTATATCTTTCCCCTCTCACCTTAAACCTATGCCCTCTAGTTTTGGACTCCCCTACCCTGGGGAACAGACCTTGGCTATTCACCCTATCCATACCCCTCATGATTTATAAACCTCTGTAGACCTCCATGCTCCATGGGAAATAGCCCCAGCCTATTCAGCCTGTCCCTATAGCTCAAACCCTCCAGTCTGACAATATCATTGTAAATTTTTTCTGCGACCTCTCAAGCTTAACAACATCCTTTCTTTAAGAGGGTGACCAGAACTGTATGCAGTATTCTAAAAGTGGCCTCACCAATGTCCTGTACAGCTGCAACATGACGTCCCAACTCCTATATTCAATATTCTGGTCAATGAAGGCAAGCATACCAAATGTTTTCATCATCAACCTGTTTACCTTGACTTTGCTTTCAAAGAACTAGCACCTGCACCCCTAGGTCTCCCTGTTCAGCAAAACTCCTCAGGACCCAATCATTAACTATATAAGTCTCCAATGCCTCCTCCAATGGCAATACCTTGGGCCATTAAGAGTCAACAGCATCATTGTAAACCGATCGCAGGACTGTGAGCAGTTTAATATGAAACAGATATGGTTTCGGATTTACCATAATCTACCTTTAAATTCCAAATTGCCATTTTAAATGTTCTCATACCAATTCAGTCATACTTTATTATATTAACAAAAAGTTGCTCTCACCTATTCTCACTTTCAGAAGTGTTTCTAGGTGACTTAATATCACAAATAACATCCAAATAACATCTTGTTTTCGGGCCATCCTCAGGAAGCACTGCTACACCCTACATCATGGAATGCTGGGATGCAGCTATCAGTTTCATTCTGCCACAATTATCGTTTGCAGACTCCCCACAGGAAGAGGGTGACATTGCTAGGAAGCAAAGGTTTTATTAATTGGTGTCATTTTACTTGGGCTTTTTGCTCACTGTGTGGATGTTCAGAGGACTCTGTCACCTAGCAACATTCCCTTTTCACCTTTTGCTGGAAGGGAAGAAATTACTGTGGGAAAGTTGAGAACAAGGAGGTATCAACTTAAATCGAAAGCAAGACAATTCAGGGGTGATGCCTATTAAGTACGGTATTTCTCACACAAATGAAATCTGGAACACCCTCCCTCAAAAAGCTGCTGGTGTCAGGGCAGGACAGTTAAAGGAAACTTTAAAACTGAGATTAATAGATTTTTATTAAGTAAAGATATGGAAATAAGGTTAGTGAATGAATTTAAGGTGCACATCAGTCATTGTCAAGTCGAATTGAGAACAGGCTTGAGGAGCTAAATAGCATTCTCCAAAGTTTCCAAAAATCCTAGTTCCACATTTTCGTACCACAGCCAGGCAGACTGTGGAAGGCATGGACTGGTAGCAGCATCTCTGCCAACTGAAGGACAATGTGGAGAAGTGGACTTGCATACTCTTCGTGTTAATAGATTTTAAAAAGAGACTGGTCAAACAGTGGCCGATAGGTATAGGTTCAGATTTTTATTCCCAGATTGGCTGTGCAGAGTCAGGAGAAATCCTGTTTTCTTTACCCTGAACTTCAATGCTGTGACCTGTATGGGATCACAGTTGTGCACCCACAAATGCATCAGGACAATGGCCGATGTTATCTGTGCTAGATCACACCAGAGTTCATGTCCCCCCATGACGGGGTCAATGCTGCAGTCGGCATAGTAGGATTCAGAAACATACAGGTGCAGGGTGTCATTGACTGCACGCAGGTGGCACTGTGAAAGCCGTATCACTAGACTATGGAATTCATCAACAGGAAGGGGTTGCACTCCATTCATATTCAGATGATCTGTGGTCACTGTTCCCACTTCCTGGAGGTGTGTGCCCACTACCCTAGCAGATGCCATGACTCCTACATCCTGAAGCACTCCCGTGGTGTACCTGATGTGTTTGAGGGTCCAGGAGCATTGGAAGACAGTTGTAATACTGCCCATGCTGTGACCTGGGTCATGGCGGAGCAGACAATAGGGCTGCTGAAGGTGCAATTCTGCAGTTTGGATGTCTTTGGTAGGGAAGGGCCTCCAGTATACACCAGAGAGAACATGCTGCATTATCTTGGTGTGCTGTGCTCTACATACTTTAGCAGGCAATGAGGCGATGTGATAGATGTTGAGGAACTGAGGAACGGGACCAGTCTTGTGAGGAGCAGAATGAGAACACTGGGGGGGAGGAAGCTCTCCTTGTCCGGGACACAGCTCAGCTGCATCAGGTACTGTAAGCCAGGCAGGGTCTGATTGATAACCAGTTCCAGCAGATGAGAGCTGGGTACAGCACTTCATCATGGATTATAAACTAGTTGTTAATCATAATGCCAACATTTGGTTCGCATAGTGGGGACTGAACTGAAGCCTGTATTGGTTTTGTTTGTGATCCTTTTTTCTCGTGTAAATAAAAGCTTATGTTTGGAACTGTCTGATGGCTTGCCTGTGTGTGACGTTAACCACTGGACAACACAATATGCAGGTCTACAGTGAGCATAGGAAGCGGAGTAGCGGTCACTTATAGAGGGTGTTTAGATGGAATAAGGATAGGTAAACTGTGTGGCCTGGTGGTTAAACAGCAACGAGGGTGAGAGAATGGCAGTGTACGTGTGAGGGAGTGTTCATACCAGCAATGTACTGTGAGCAGCGTGGCTTCGTGACTGCTGTGCCATTACGTTCTTGGTGAGGGGCAACACCAGATCACCAAAACTTGTACAGGACCTCAGTGGTTTTTTAAAGATGGAACATGCACCTGGGATGCCAATCTTTCAGTGGCTATCCAGGGAGTGGCAAATTCTTTTGGGAATGCTACATGGTAAGATGAAGCTTGAACTGGCAGAGAGGAACAGCATAGAGGGTGGGATAGGTAGTTAATAAAATGAAGTTGGTCAGGTACAGCATGAGATCTTGTGGTGAGAAATCCTTCAAAAAACTTGATAAAACTGACACTTAACCAAAAAAAAGGATAAAATTCAGCCCTATTTGTGCAGAGAGTTTATTGACTATTATCTTATCACACACCTCCAGGGCAGATGGAACTTGAAGAAATTGACTACCCCAGAATGCGGTGGATGCCAGGACATTGAGTAAATTTTAGGAGTAGACTGACAGATTTTAAGTTAGCAACAGGTTGAAGAGTTATCGAGAGCGGGCAGGAAAGTGGAGTTAAGGCTAAGATGAGATCAGCCACAATCATATTAAATGGTGGAGCAGACCCAAAGGCTAAATTGCCTACTCCTGCTCCTAATCAAAATAGGAGGTAGTGCACTCTAGCCTCCATGTGTCTCTAAATGCTTTAAGGGATAGATACTTTCTGATTGATCTGTTTAGAGGTGTTATGACGTACCTCTGGGGTAGCTGGGACTTAAACCTGGGCCTTTCCTGGCTCAGATAATGGATCACTACCATTACACACAAAACCTCTCGGCTTCAAGAGATATAGCAATACATCAATTAATCAATTAACATCCATCGTCTGTTTCCCTCTAACCTTAATTACTCATTACATTAACACTAAGAACTCTGTGATGATGCCACGACTAGGGGTAGCAATTACAAAGGCCACTGCCGGAGGACTTCCCACCATTGTACACTGAGGGGTTCAAGCCTAGACTGCAGAGTGTTTGACATCAAATTTAAATGTATGTTGTAAATATAATCTGTAATGGCAAGTGTTAATCTGTTAATGGCAAGGTTAACATGTACTATATTGAAGGAAGCTGATTTTTTTCCCCTTTATGTAATGTCAAATTTGAACAGAAATATACTTCTACAAATTTAATGAATGTGGCATATTTTTGTAGGGGGAGTAAAGGAGTGCCACTGCTCTACTGATAATCACTTCAATTACCCTGGCAGCTGCACCCCCATCCCTTCATTTCTTTGGAATGAGTCTCGTTGGAGCTAAATGCACATCTGAACCTATCCTTCAGGAACAACCATCAATTACCTTTGTAGCTTTTTTTGACTTTACTGATACCACTTCAAACAGGCTTTTGAAGTCCACATTTTAAAAGCGACAACTGCAATAGAAATACGAAGGTTGAAAGTAGGAATTGTCTTGGTGCAGAGAGAACTGCAGCAAATCGTTAATCCTCCAAGAGTTTAAAGAAAAATTTGGACAATCCTTTTTCTTGTCATAACTCATCACGATAAAGAGTTGCTTTTCAAATGAGCTACACAGCTCAACAAGACCGCGACCACTATCCTCTGAGTGCTAGTGGAGATGTAGGCGATCTCTTATTCCCTTTCTGCTTCCCTAGCTGCTGAAGCCTATAAAAGGTGGAGGAGTCTCCTCAAGTTCTTTTTTTAATTCATGCTGCACATTGGACGGCCTTTTGGCACATTGGCGCTTATCTTGGAACTGGTCCAAATGCTCTACCTTGGTCATTGAATGTAGGCCTGCAGATTCTACAAACAATTGTAATGATCTTGACTGCAGATTTCTAACTCTGCACAGTGATAGTCACAAGGTTTAACATATGTGCAAAGCAGGATATTGCCAAGAAAAGAAAGGTTAACATCTGCAACCTTCTTCAAGAATTGTTTATCCAAAAAATGTTTTAAAATCCCAAGAATAATATTCTCATCTATAAGTGGCAATAAGATATTAGTTTCATTGTCTATCTCTAGCTTACATTTTCCTGAAGGAAATGAGAAATAAAATAAAAGCCTCATGTGAATATGTTTCTTTGAGCAGGACAAAAAAAAAGGGAGTTTTCAAGCTACTGATTTTCATTTCTGGGAATATTACTCTTGAGCCTTTGATGAATTTTGAGGAAGACAATTTTGGAAGGTGATTTGTATTCAGCTAGAAAGTTACTCTTGGCAGAGCGCACTGTATCATAACCATGCATTAAGATAGATTCCAACTTGATTGACATTTGTCTGCAATTATCATACCTCCTGTTTAGCTGTTTGGTTTGATGTACTCTTGAATGATTTACTACACAAAAAAATTGTTTGTGTCAACACACTTGCTGTTGGTTCCAGGCACAGAGTTGTTAACTGGATACTGTCAGGAATCAGTTGCTGAACAAAAGCAATGTTTCTCAGGGCGTGGGTGAAATCTGCGTGATTGACTAAGGTCCATAACGCAGGATTGATAAAAAAGGACAGAGGGCAGCATAAGTGAAGGGGCGACAGCCTTTCAAAACCAGTGAATGTCACGGTTGGCTTTAAAGAGCTGTAGATGGTGGGAAATCAGGGAGTTTAGGAATATCATAATTCTGAGGTTCTGGGACAAAATGGGTTAGAGTGGGAGACAATGCAATGAGTTTTTAGATTAATTGAATTTATAGCACAGAGGAGCACTGGGTCTGATGCTGGTCAGTTGTTCAGTTAAGGGTATCTAATCTTGTCTTCAAATTTATTAAACAATGTTAAACTGTCTTTGCTTCAATTGTCTATTCTAACAATCCTGACACACTCTAACATTTTTGTTCTTCTAACGATAATCCATATTTACTTCCTAGTTGCTAAGTTGCCTAACAGTTGAAATGATTTTTCACTATTTACCTTCAAGGATTACCATGTTTTCTATACCTCGAGACGCTTTATCCTGCAACATCTCTGTTCCCGTGAAAATAAGGAGCACTAATCTTTCAAGCCTTTCTTCATTTTGGTGATCTTTTGTTCTACATATCATTCTAACACTGTTGACTTGTCACAACAAGGGCAAATTCACTGATGCCAACATTCCCACCAGGGAGCTGTGCCAGGTGAGGGCACGAGTCAGAGATGGTGCTCCAACATCACGTGGCTGATTCATCAAGCCATTTTCCTGCTGAAATCCCTGATGAGACTGGGACTGATTAACTCATTCTCCTGTTTAATAGTGAAAATGTAGGGTGGACAGCAAGCTAACATTTCCAAGAGAAAGCTCCATGCATTATCTCCCTACTAAGGTGAAAATCCATGGAAGGATACCAGCTCAATCTTACAACTGAAACATCATTTGATCTTGCATAATTTCCAGCCATGGGTGACCTATGTATCGTTCTGGGGATACTGACACCTTAACAGTCCATGCAATGTTTGACTGCCTGTGCCTGTATTTAACCTTTTGGTTTTCTATTTTGCACTTAACTTGATATTCACGGGCCTCTTTAAAGGAATGAACGTGCAGAGTTTACTGCTGTTTAGGTGAATCTGCTCCATGTACTGTTAGCCAGGGGAAAACCATCTTCTAATCTCCAGTCTTGCTGAGACTTGCCCATGTAGCACCTATGTCCTTCAGTTCTCTGATCTGAATTTAAGTTCAATAACCAGCTTTCATCTCTATTATCTATGGCTGTCAGATTTGAAATATCTAGATGATGTCGCCGCTCAATCTCTTTATCAGCAATGAAAACAAACTCCGTGCTCTGAATTTCTCCAACTACATCAAGGATTTTAGCTTCAATAGTCTGGCCCTGTCAAATGCTCTCTACACTTTTAGCTTGCTCTTTTGTCCGTCTTTACTTTGCAGTCATTCTGAGCTGCCAGCAGAACCCTGAGGTTAACCGTATCTTGCACTAATATAAAGGCATTTACTCTCGTCCCTTACAAAATTCCTTTCCTTGTTTAAAACTGCTACATTTCCGCTTATCTCTTTATCCTGAGCAGGATTATTTCATTCCCTTGTTTACCAACAGCTTAGTTATTTGCCCTCTGCCTCTAGTTTAATTAAATCTCCATTTCCATCTCGATTTTTGAGCCAACTGTATGGCTCCCACTCTCTCTAAGTGCAAGTCTGTCTTCCTGTATAGGTTAACAAGTCCCAGAAAAAAAACTCTGCATTGTCTACAAAGTCAATCTGCAAAGTTAGCTCCCTCCTACACACAGACACACATCCCCATGTCTGCCACAAAGTGTTGCTGGACAATCTGTTGCACATTTACTTCTGGCCCACAACAAGCCTTCGCACAACCTTACAGTTGACCCCTGCATGCTGAGAGGCCACAGGTTCCAGTTGCAACACACAATTGGGAGTTGCAGCACAGTCACATCTTCAAAGGATTTCGCACACAAAAGCACTGTTACACAATCAAGCTGCACGATCTGGTCACTTAATGAAATACTGCACGAACTGAAGCTTCAGCTTGGGTCTGTCGCAGTGCATGTGCTCCTTAAACATGCAACATATCAATAAACTGATAGGATTTTGTTGGCTAAGGGTCTTAAGGGTCGCTCAAACAAGATGCATGGATGACATTAAGATACAGATCAGTCATGATTTAAGTGAATGGTAGAACAGGCTCAAGGGGATGATTCACCTACCCAAAACTGGTATGTTCTACCAATGCGCACATTACTACTCTCAAAATAGCACAGAATATCACCTGATACTTGGGAACTGACCAAAAAAAAAGGCAAAATACTGCAGATCCTGGAAATCTGAAACAAACACAGAGAATGCTGGAGAAACTCAGAAGGTCTGGCAGCATCTGTGGAAAGAGAAACAACGTGAACATTTCACGTCTGACATGACTTTTTCAGAAACATTCCAGACCCTACCTACTGGCTGTGCTGAAAAGTTTCCCTCACTTTGCTGCTGTTTCTTTTGCCAATCGCTTTAAACCAATGTCCTTGGGTTCTTGACTCTCCTGCCAATGAGAAGAGTCTTTTTTCATCTACTTCGTATACAATGCTGAAGACCTCTATCAAATCTCCTCTCCCTCTTCCCGTCTTTAAGGAGAATGACTCTAGATTCTCCAATCTCTCCTCATAATGAAGTCTCTCATCCTTGGAACCATTCTTGTAAATCTTTTCTGCACCCTCTCTAAAGCTTTTATGTCCTTCTGAAAGTGTGATTCCTAGATCAGACACAACCTTCCAATTAAGGCTGACCATTGCCTTATAAACATTCAGCATAAAAACTGCAAGCATTAGTTTATCTTGTTTCATCCCTTTACCTGAAATTTAACAGGCTTACATTTGACTCCAGATTGTAAAGACTGTCCTAGCTGCCCTTGAGAAAGGGAGCTGCCACCTTGAACCGCTGCAGTGTGATTCCTAGATCAGACACAACCTTCCAATTAAGGCTATACAGGAACTTTCAGATTGGTGGTGTTACCATGCATGTGCTGTCCTTCTTCTAGGTGATAGAGGTTGTGTGTTTGCAAGATGTTGTTTAAGGTGCTGTGGCAAACAGAATACATCTTTTAGATGGTACACAGTGCTGTCGCTGTGCATCATTGGTGGAGTAAGTGAATGCTGACAGTGTTAGATGGAGTGCCAAATAAACGGGTTGCTTTTTCCTGGATGGTGTCAAGCTTCTTGATTGTTGGTGCTGTGCCAATCCAGGCATTTCACGAGTATTTCATCACACTCCTGACTTTGTGCCTGGAGCCCTGCTGTTGTCCATAACTAGTGGATTTATATTTATTTTTTATTCAGAATATTAGAATTCTGTCCCCAGAACAATGTGATAGCACCAGCGTCTATGCCCTCAGCTCGAGAATCCCATCCCTAAACCTCTCCCCTTCTCCCCTGAATGGATAGATACTGAAAGATTGTTTCCCCCGTCTGGGGAATCAAGAACACTATGGGCTGGGGCCCAGTCTCAGGATAACAGACTGATCATTTAGGACAGACATGAGGAGAAACTTCTTCACTCAAAGGGTTGTGAGTTGTTGGAATTCTCTGCCCCAGAGGGTTGTGGATGTTCCATTGCTGAATATATGTAAGGCTGAAATGGAAACATTTTGGTCTCTCAGGGAGGTACAGGATATGGGAAGGGCGGGGTGAGAGAATAAAGTTGAAGCAGAAGATCAGCCGTAATTGTTTCAAATGGTATAGCAGGATCGATGAGCCAAATACTTGGTCATGTCTCTCGTGTTCTTGTGATGCTCTTATGTACTCAAGATATTCCTTAAAACCTTCAAAATTTAACCCTGCTTCAACTCACTCATTTTGCAGAACCATCCATTAATATAAACAGTCCCTTGCAAATCAGGAGAAGATGCACATTGGAACCTTGGTGTCGAGACCATAGGTGGATCCTGACCCCAGTGATGTCCAATTGGACCTGACCTTTGCGGGATCTTCCAAGGCAGCCAATTAACAAGTCACATCCAGAAATCCTGACCAATCATGATGTCAGGCAGGAGGACCAGTCAAATACCTAATGGCACTTGGCAGTTGGCACCAATCCCTGCACACTCCCTAGGAGAGGTGGGCAGTTGCAAGGGTACATCAGGATGCCAGCTTAATATGAGTGGGCCAGGCTATCAATGTGGAAGAGGAGGTTAATCCAGCAGTAGGAATTTAGCATCTCTGTCAGAAAATGGACAATAATTGGGTTGTTACATGTCATGACTGGCTGCTTGCCACATTGGGATGCACTGCCAACATTCATCCCTGCCTATCCTCAGAGCCAGGCATGCCTCAGGCAGCCATCCTGACCTAGCTCCCTCAAATTTTCCCAGCCCCCAATCGTGTCCAACCAGGCAGGGGAAATTCAGCCAGATGTGCTAATAAATTCAAATTTATCTCATGCTTCAACAGTCTCCTTCAGGTTGCATGCTGCAGAATTGCATTAAAATCTGCAATTTTACAAAAAACATATACCTTTTATGAATTTGAGAGACATGTATGTTGCTGGCTAGGCTAACATTTATAGCCCATCCCTAGGCATCCTCGAGAAAGTGGATGGTGAGCTTCTTGAACCACTGCAGTCCATCTAGAATAGGCCATCCACAGTGCTGTTGGGAAGGAAGTTCCAGGATTTTGACCCAGCGACACTGCAGGAACAGTGATATATTTCCAAGTCAGGATGGCATGTGGCTTGGAGGGGAACTTGCAGGTGGTGGTGTTCCCATGCATCTGCTGCCCTTGTCCTTTTAGATGGCAGAGGTCACGCATTTGGAAGGAGCTGCTAAATAACAGCATGTTCAGGCCTGTGAGTTGATGCCGTGCTAAATGTGGATTGACGTTTGCTTGGCTGTTGTTGAAGATTCATTCAAATCCTTGGAAGTTGCTTTCTGCACGTTATAAAGTTACTGATAAAAGTGGACTGCCATTGCAGAAAGCAGTCTCAATTAACACTTTAGAAGGATCCTGACTCTAAAACTGTTATAGTTTGATTGTACAACATCTTTCTCCGGGCATATTCCTTAGACTCACATATTAACCAATTGTACATGTAAAAGTATTCATGTGTGTTTACACAATTGTGCTCAGTTAGCTATATGTCTAGCATGTGTTTCAGAATAAAGCCAACAGCATGGGGTTGATCCTCACACTGGCTGTGGTAGTTCATTACCTTACCCCACACTTGAAGGGGGTTCCCCTCAAGCTACACGTAACCAATTATGTCTCTCTAGTGGTGAGAAATGCCAATGGTGTCTTATGACTATGGTGAATTACTTTATCATACAAATCTCTTTACATGCTGATCTGATGTGTTGGCCAGATAATATCATTATGGTATACCGTCTGAAAAATTATTATTGAAGAACTAGTCTAATATAGACTTCAACTTTGAAACTCTTTAGAACATAGCTGTTTTAAACTTCTAAGTCAGAAGGTTGTGGGTTTGAATTCCACTTCAGTATTTGAGCATAGAAATCAACATTAACTGTACAACACTGCTGTCAGATGCTGTCATTTGGATGAGATGTTAAACTGAGGTCCTGCCTTCCCTCTCAGACGGTTCAAAACAATTGCACAACACTATTTCGAGGAGAAGGGGAGTTCTCCCCAATGTCCTGGGACCAATATTTATCTCTCAATTAACCTTCCAAAATTAGATTGGTCGGTATCACACTGCTGTTTGTGGGAGCTTGCTGTAGGCAAAATGGCAGCTGCAAGTCCTATGTTACATTGGCTGTAACGTGTTCTGGAACATTCTGTGGCCATGAATGGTGCTATGTAAATGTGATCTGCCTATTTTGTAATTAGTCTGCAGTCATGGAGATAAACTGTAGAGCTCCAAACACTGCCCAAGGAGTGTTAGACTCAGTACTAGTGGCTTGACTGTATTACCCACTGACAAATTCTTCTTCGTAATAACCCAATCTCAGCAGGTCATATGTTCTCTCTCGCTCTGTTTACAACTCCATTTATAATTTCTCCTATTTGCCATCCTTCCTTTTGACAACATGAGCTGCTATTCCCTGGTAACTTCTACGTGATTTGATTGAACTTGGAGTACTTTGCGATCTGCCCCATGTTTGCTTACCTGTACAACTGACATTTGGAGACATCTGGTGGAGCTCTATGGATCCTACACACTGTACAGATTATACAAAGCTCTACAGTGCCGCACAAAATCACAGAATTGTTATGGTGCAGAAGGAGGCCATTACTATCCAAATAACCATCCAATGCCTGTCTTGAATGCCTCAATTGAACCTGCCTCCTTCACATTTCCAGGCACTGCATTCCAGACCCTAACTACTTGCTTTGTTTGCACATCGTTTTAAATCTCTGCCCTTTTGTTCTTTTTTTCTTTTGGAAGTAAGAACAGCTTGTCCCTATGTACTCTGTCCAGCCTGGTCATGACTTTGAAAACCTCTATCAAATCTGCTCTTGGCCTTTTTCTTTCCAAGGAGAACAGTCACAATTTCTTCAATCTTGACTGCGATGTGCCTGAAGTGTGGTTGTCATTGCTGTACCCAGAGCAGGGACTCCTTGAGGCTTCAGACACCTTGCAGAGATTGTGCAAAAGCCCTGGAGCTGTGTTTGAAGACCCCTTGTAGAGAGGATGAACTCTATGTAATTTCTATTTTTTCTCTTTCTGTAACTCAAAATGGCGTCGGATTGAGGCAATAAAACACGTTTCACTGTATCTTTCTAGAGATAACAGACAACAAATAACTCATAACTGGAGTTTCTCATTCCTGGAACTATTCATGCAAATCATTTCTGCGCACTCTCCAGTGCATTCATATCTTGCCGACAATGTGAGGCCCACAATGGTACACAACGTTCTGGCTGAGTTTGACAACTATCTTGTCTGAGTTGTGCCCTGATGAATAAAGCTAAGGACACTGTATGCTTTATTAACTGCTCTCTGCATCTGTTCTGCCACCTTCAATGATCTGTGCACATACACACCCAGGTCCCACTGCTCCTGCATCCCCTTTAGAATTGTACCTCATAGCACCAGTACTTTGTTTGGGGGCCAATTTAATCTTGTCCAGACTGGTAAAGAGGACAATAATACAGTTAAAAAGGTGTGCACGGCTTACTGTCCTGGCTGCGTCACTGTTGCAGCTATTCCCATTTTGAAATGAGCCTACTTCTGGGTGGATGGAGCAGTAGGGCCCCATTACTTATAGAGACTGCAATCCAGACACACATAAAAAACAATATGAAAAGAAACCCAGCGAAAGTGCATTTGAATCTATTTTCATGGGTCTCCCAGCTTGTGTCAGCCCTTCAAGCCTGTCCCACCATTCGAAAAGATCATGGTGGATCTTCTATGTCAGTGCAGCTTCCTGCACTTTCTTTTCATTCCCTTTGTACTCGATTGCTGTCTTGAATGTACTCAACAGTACAGCATGCAGAGGCAGGGTGGCTAACTCTGGGTGAGAAGCTGGGGTGGGGGAAGAAGCTTGGGGTGGGGTGGTGGGGATGAAGGGGAGAAGCTGTGGCATGGGGAGTGAAGGGGTGAATCTGGGAAAGGGGTGAGGAGCTGGGGCAGTGTGTGAAGGGGAGAAGGTGGGGGAGAGGTGAAGGGGAGAAGCTGTGGCGAGGGGGTGAAGGGGAGTGGCTGGGGTGGGGGGTGAAGGGGAGGAGCTGGGGTAGAGGGGGTGAAGGGGAGAAGCTGGGGTAGAGGGGGGCGAAGGGGAGAAGCTGGGGTGGGGGTGAAGGGGAGTGGCTGGGGCGGGGGGGTGAAGGAGAGAAGCTGGGGCGGGGGGGTGAAGGGGAGACACTGGGATGGAGGGAGTGAAGGGGAAACGCTGAGGCAAGGGTCTGAAGGGGAGACGCTGGGATGGGGG
>JAHRHZ010000089.1:6446556-6477963 GCA_024137785.1 Ginglymostoma cirratum
TGGGGTGGGGTGTGAAGGGGAGACGCTGGGGTAGAGGGGGTGAAGCGGAGAAGCTGGGGTGGGGTGTGAAGGGGAGACGCTGGGGTAGAGGGGGTGAAGCGGAGAAGCTGGGGTGGGGTGTGAAGGGGAGACGCTGGGGTGGAGGGGGTGAAGGGGAGACGCTGAGGTGGAGGGGGTGTAGGGGAGAAGCTGGGGTGGAGTGTGAAGGGGAAAAGGTGGGGTGGGGGTGTGAAGGGGAGAAGGTGGGGCGGGTTTGAAGGGGAGAAGATGGGGCGCGGGTGAAGGGGAGATGCTGGGGTAGAGTGGGTGAAGGGGAGAAGCTGGGGTGGGGTGTGAAGGGGAGACACTGGGGTAGAGGGGGTGAAGGGGAGAAGCTGGGGTGGTGATGTTCTGGGGACCCAGGTTCAAATCGTACCATTGCAGACAGTGGAATTTAAATTCAGTACAAATCTGAATTTAACAGTCTAACGATGACCGGGAATCCATTGTCAACTGTTGGAAAAGCCCATCTGGTTCACTAATGTCCTTCAGGGAAGGAAACTGCCATCCTTTTCTGGTCTGGCCTACATGTGACTCCAGACCCACAGCAATGTGGTTGACTCCCAACTGTCCTCTGAGCAATTAGAGATGGGCAATAAATGCTGGGCCTAGCCAGCGACACTCACATCCTGTGAATGAATTTTAGAAAGGTACTGAAAGCTGGGGAGGGAAGTGCTGCTGATGTCTCAAAGGTCGGAGTCGGTCTTTAGGAGCAGTGATGGAGGGGGGGACATGTGCACATTTGACCTACCCCTCAATTCTGACACTACAGCTCAGACGCCAATGCCATAAAAACTGCCGAACAAACTGCTGTTGTTGAGCCATTCACAGGAAGAAAGCCTGCAGGATCATCAGAAATTCTGGGACAGAACATGCCCTGAAAGGGCGTGATCTGGAACGAAGGGCCAGATTTCCGGACTGTCCCATAGTCCTGGAAAGTCCAGGGCTGTTGGTTCCCTTGTCCCCTGGGGTACGGAATTCCAAAGATTCATAACACTCTAATGAAGAAACTTCCCCTCTTCCCAGTCCAAAATGGCCACCCTTTATCCTGAGACTGTGCCCGTTTCACCCCCACCAGCAGTGTTCTAGATTTCCCAGACCAGGAAAACAACCTCACCATCAAACCCATCAAAACTTTTCAGAATCTTGTCTAGTTCAACTAGGTTATCCCTCATTCTTCTAAACTCCAGAGAATATAGCCCTAGCCTACTCAATCCTTCCTCATAAAACTAATCCTCTTAATTCAGGAATCAGTCCAGTGCAATTTCACATCCGTATAGTTTCTGTTTAATAAAATGCTTGGCACACATTGTGTTGCTGGGAACCTTGATTTGCGAAAAAATAGTCGTCACTGGAACTCTAATACTCCGGTACCATGGGAGTTCATGAATTATCTCTCAGTGTGGAGGGTGAAATAACTCCACAGAGGCCAGTATCCCATCTCCAAGTCGCCCTTTATTTACACGTGGAGAGTCCTTGACACTGATCCAGCTTCTTCAGAGCCAGCTCTCAGAGCAACAGGATGTCTGATATGCCTGTTTTCATTTGTCAGCCAGGGCTCCCTGATTAGACCAGGTTAAGCTCCAATCAGGGAACTCATATTCCATAAGGTCCACTTGGCTAACCTCATTAGAATCATGACAGAGGACATCAGTCAAAGTTGATCGGCTCCTCACTGGAAAGGCTAGAAATCTTTAAAAAATCACAATAAGAAGTCATCCAGGGTGACTCTTTCACACCTCCTAGAGACTAGCAACAGGATGGCACCATCAATCAGTCAATCTCTCCAGTGATGACAGGTTGGTGAGATATGAGAGGAAAACAGCACCTTTAAACATGGTGGAATATTATTCTACAACTGCTTGAACCACCTCTTAGGTCTTCTGATTCAAACTTCTAGATGATGCCTTGCTGTGAATCTTGCAAACCAGAAAATACAAGAGGCACAAATTAGAGCTTATCAAAGTTCCCAGAAGCTACACATTCCACCATACTGAGTCCGGCATAGCTTTCATAATAGTCAAGCTTCCCAACCGATATAGAGCATTTAGATTTTAAACTGTTCAAAGACATACCTCTTGACTGGTCAGAGTGTTCATTAAGGCTGTGCAAGGAAAGCTTGTGGCGCTAATAATTTACATCTACAATCTACATGGAAAGAAACAAAAGGAGTGCTTTTGCTTTTGGGCTTGTCAAAACTTGCAAACTGCAGCTGTAAATCCAGAGTTGTGCCAGTAATTAGACTGTTTGTGATCAAATCAAAAAGCTTTATGAACATGAGAATCATGAGCAGAAGTAGGCTATTCAGCTTTTCAAGCTTGCATCACTACTCAATAAGATTTTAACTGATCTGTTTGTGGTTTGAATCCCACATTCCCATCTACCCCGATAACCTTTGAATTCCCACCTAACGAGAATCTATCTACCTCCACGTTAAAACTATCCATTGACCCTGCCTCTACTGCCTTCTGGGGCAGAGATTTCCAAAGTTGCATAACCCTCAAAGAAAAAACTTTTCATTTCTGTCCTAAAAGGGCAGCCCCTAATTTTAAAACAGTGTCCCCCCAGCTCTGGACTCATCTACAATAAGATGCACTTTGTCAAGGCCATTCAGGATCTTATCAACTTCAATCAAGTATCTCCTCAGTCTTCTAAACTCCAGTGGAAACAAACCCAGCCTGTCAATCTTTCCTCATTCCAGGTATCAATCTAGTAAAACCGCTCTGAACTGCCTCCAGTGCATTTACATCCTTCCTGACTGGCTCCCCTGTTTATTCACCCACTCCCTTAATTGGTCATACAAGATTAGTCTAGACAGAATTCCTTCCCTTGTGGATACCTTTTCCTAGGCCAAAATAAACTTATGTTTTAAAAGGAGCCAATTTAACCAGGCATTCTTAAATTAACAAAACCAGTAAGTTTATTAATTACTAAACATGAGCAGAAATAGTAATGCAATACAGGGAGAATCTTAATAAGAATTGATAATGGGGGTCTGACTATCGTCCCTCTGAGGAGAAAGCCACATCTTGCAGATAAATTTGTGTTACCCTCCAAGAATATAGAAAAGAAAGCAGTTAAATACTAATTGAAACTGCAGTCTGTGTATGTTATTAGCTGGACATACTAGTGTGTAGACTAGAATATTGTGACGCTACAATTTTGAGAACAGCCATTTTAAACACTCCTGCACAACGAGTAAAACAAATATCTCACTGTGAATGCTGGAATTCAGTCACTATCGAAAGGAATCAGAATAACAGAATTTTAACCAACCTGCAATCTCAAAATCAATTGCACTACTGTCAATTTCAACACTACCAGTACCACCCAAAAACAACCGCAACATCTTTGTATCTGTTCATCTTGAACAATTCACAGGTTGATCCTTTTTTACACTTTTATCTTTTTGGACTCACCGCTTATTGCAACACTGCGTGCATGTGGATTGAATTACCATTTCTTCTGATGTTTAATAATTAATAAACTCTCTCTTTTAGTTGATTCAAGAAAGCCTGGCTAAATTGGCTCCTTTTAAAACATAAGTACATTTGGATCTGAGAGAAAGGTATCCACAAGGTAAGGGATCCTGTTTAAATTAACTTTGTTGCAGCCAACCAAGGGGGCAGGTGAATAACCAGGACGGGCCAGTTTATCTCTTCTCACTTGCAAGTTTGAAAATTTAGGGTATCCCGTCTGGAACTACAGCAAATTGGGAACATTGCTCGGGAACTAGTCATAACACTGAGATATCCACTGATATGTAGGGAAGCCTATAACCTGATCTGAAAAATTGCTTATTCTGACCTCTTCCCCATGGGAAAATGAAACACTTGAACATTGCATTCGGGTAGCAATGCTAATAAGTTATTTTTGATCTCAACTTCCTTTCATCTTAGAAGTAAATGAATAATTTAGCACAACTGTTTATAACCTGATACCTTTCTGGGATTTTGGGAGACTCATGCTCTATTCATAGCAAAGTCAGGAACTACGTTTATCTCCAAGTATAAACATCTTGCAGTAAATTCTAGTAACCTTTCTCATGCTCAGTGACAGTTCATTTTTGGAGACCCATGTCCCTACCTCCGTGCCACAAGGCCTGGGTCCAAGCCCCACCTGTTCCAAAGGTATGTAATAACATTTCTGAACAGGTTGATGAGAAAATATCTAAATACCTTGCAGTTTCTTTATAGTAAAGCACTCTTTTCATCTCTGTCAAACCATCCAGGTTTACTATCAGGCAGACTGCAGCGAATGTCACGAGCTTCATCATTTACCCTCAATTTAAAGCTACAATCCCAAAATATAATCAACGCATAAACCTTGTCATTGTAATATGGGCAAAATGCACTACAGCTGAGAAAATTGTGTCCTCTGTGACAACAATACCTTTTCTCTCCTGGCCCTAAGCTCTGTAATTCCCTCCCTATGTTTCTCTGCCTCTCTATCTCTCTCTTTCCATGGAGGTTGGTTAGCTCAGTTGGCTGGATGGCTGGTTTGCAATACAGAGTGACACCAATAGCACGGGATCAATTTCCAAATCAGCTGAGGTCACCCTGAAGGTCCTGCCTCTTGACCTCACCCCTCACCTGAGGCATGGTGACTCTCAGGTTAAAATCATCACCCCAGTTGTCTCTTTAATGAGACAGCAGTCCTCTGAGACTTTGGAAACTTTACTTTACCTCTCTTCCCTCCTTCCAGACGGTCCTTAAAACCTACCTATTTGATCAAGGTTTTAGTCATCTGCCCTAATATGTGGTTCAGTGTCACACTTTGTTCGATAATGCTCCTGTGAAGTACTTTGGAAGGCTCTACATAGATATGGTGTTGTTTTTGACATAAATAGATATAACATATCAACAGTTATAATACATTCAAACAAGAAGCAGGAGCAGGCCATCCAGCATTGGTGAGTTTGATGTAATTGTAACTTCAAATCCACATTGCCTCCTACATACTGCTGATAACCTTTCAACTCCTTGTTTAAGAAGAATCTATCTACCTCTGCCTAAAAAATATTCAAGGACTCTGCTTCCACCACCTTTTGAGGAAGAGAGTTCAAAAGACATACTACTTTCTGAGACAAAAAAATTCACCTTTTCACTGTTTTAAATGGACAACCCTGATTTTTAAGCAGCTTCCCAGGTTCTAGATTCTCCCATAAGAGGAAACATCCTCGCCACAATTACCCTGTCAAGACCCCTCAGGATTTTATGTGCTTCAACAAAGTTGTCTCTTACTCTTCTAAATTCAGGCAGGTACAAGCCTGTCCAGTTTTTCCTCACAAGGCAACCAATTCATTCCAGGAATTAGTCTAGTAAACCTTCTCTGGAAATGTTTCCAATGCATTTACATTCTTCCTTGAATAAGGTGACACAGTATTTGAGATGTAGTCTCACCTATGCTTAACGAACCATAACCTTCATACTTTTGTACTCAATTCCCCTTGCAATAAATTATAATGTTGTGTTGGCTTTCTATTCCTAACTACTTCTATACCTACATAGTTCTTTTTGTGATTCATGCACTAAGAGAGGCAAATCCCTCTACATCTCAGAACTTGGCAATCTCCCACTATTTAGAAAATTTGCTTCTTTTCTTAATTCTACCCGCAACATACATACAATTTAGCCAGTGTTCTTGAATGAACTTTAATTCAACTGTCTGGTACAATTGGAAATCGCAAAAATGATTCAGGTGTGATTCATGACAATGAGTTTATCTTTTAGGGCTAGACGCCCACACCAGCCGTAATGGGGAAGCCTTGAATTTAAGGCTCCCATCTTGTTCACTTCAAACAAGGGCAAATCAGACTGTCAAACTGCCTTAGCCAGCAACAAGATGGATATTGTGGGAGAGTACGATCTTACAAATGATGGGGTCGTAGGGTGGTGATAGAGTCCTAGGGTGTCAGAAGCTCAGGTTATTTTTGAGCTCATCTTGGGTGAAAATGTCCCAAGGTCATGAAAGATGCTATACAAATGCAATGCTTTTATTATATAATGAAAACCAATGAGAGTAAATACTAGTCAGAGGTTTTGCTGAAGGAATAAAAAGAAACAAAAAATATTTACTGGTAATAGAAATAGAAGGATTGTTGGGGTGGGCGAGGGGAGGGAGGTGAGCGTTTGCACACGAGAACTTCCCTTAATGGGGCGGCTGAGAGTTGGGGTACTACAGCACTAGTAATCCAGAGGCCCAGGCAATGCCACCATGACAGCTGGTGGAATCTGAAATCAATTGATAAGTCTAGAACATTTTTTAATTAAAAAGTTTCTGCTCCATCCAGTTCACTAATGTCCCTTAGGGAAGGAAAACGGTCATCCTTATGTGTTTTGGCCTACATGTGATTCCGGACCCACAGCAATGTGGTTGACTCTCAACTGCCCTCTGAAATGACTGAGTGAGACACTTTGTTGTACCAAACTGTGGCAAGAGTTGGAAAGGAATATGACCAAACAGAATGGCTGGCTTTGACCTTGGCACTGGAAGTGACAATGACACACTGTGCCCCAGTTGCCAAATCTTCTTCCACAAGGGAGAGTGGTATTGTAGAGGTAATGTCAGTGGACAAGTAATCCAGGACCCCACGTTATTGTTCTGTGGACACAGCTTCGATGGTGAAATATGAATTCAATAAAAATCTGGAATAAAAAGATGACCAATAACAATCCTGTAACCACTGTCGAATAAAAACCCATCTGCTTCAGTAATGCTGAAAATCTACCGTCCTTACCTGGGCTGGGCCAAAGGTGCCCATAGCAATGTAGCTGACTTTTAATTAGGTATGGGCAATAAATAGTGGCGCTGCCAATGATGCCCACGCTCCAACAGCGGGGGAAAAAATAGCGGGATTGAGCGGACAACTCTGAATGACGGACAGCCGGAAGACGTGCCCACGCATGACGCGTGACAGGATAAATAGCTCCTCTCGCGCGGTTTGGAGCTTGTAAGTGTGACGTGTTTTGCTGTGAGGAGTGGGAGGTGAGTGAGTATGCTGGGGTTAAGGGAAGAGAGGAAAAAAAAAGTACTGTTTTAAATCGTCTTTTTTACCCCGAGCCAAATTAGGGAACAGTATAGGTGGGCTTAGAGGTCGTGCTAATCTCTTTTCCCACATGTAGTCCCTCGGATTCGAGGCCGTCGAGTGAACAGGCCGATCGTGGCCTGATCTGAGAGGCACTCCCGGAAGAGAGTTGTTCCCGTTCTCGTCTCTGCGACCATCGCTCCCTCCACGTCCTTTTCTAACCCTTTCGCGGTCCGCCGTTCCCTTTGTAATTCGCTTGTGGGTGTTCTTGGACTTGCTTTTTTTTCCCAAAAAAAGTCTCACTTAGTGATGAGTCACTTTTTTTAGTAAGTCTTAAAATACAAAGACTTTATGAAATTAAGAAATGCCTGTTGCTCCTCGCAAGTGCTATCCGTCTTGATACTTCTGTACTGAGACTAACGATAGTCCTGTTTACTGGGTGCTCCTATTGCATCTTTTAACAGTTTACACTCTCATTTTGCGCTGGGATTTTAAGGTGCGGTAAAGTTTTTTTCTTGCACAAGTTATTTCAAGCTCGTTGCTGCTTGTTGCTGGGCACTGGCTGGTACTACGCCTTTCCTTGTGTGCTAGGTAGTATTACAGCCATTTTGTGTGTGTGTGTGTGTGTGTATGCACTCTGCAAGCTGGGGCGCTCACGCTCAAGAGCAACTCGAGGAAGCTTCCTCCTACAGTACAGAGTTGACTCTGAACGATGTGATTTCTTTAAAGATCTTAAAGTTTAGACTCCGGCCGCTAGGTCGGAGTGACAGCCTTTGACATCAAGACTGTGTTTGACTGAGTATGGCATCAAGAACCCTAGCAAAATTAGAATTAATGACTATCGGGGTGCAAACTCTCTACTGGTTGGAGTCATACCTGGCACGTAAGAAGATGGTCGTGGCTGTTGGTCAACTCCAGGACATCTTGACAGGAGTTCCTCAGGGTAGTGTCCTTGGCACAACCATCTTCAGCTGCTTTGTGAGTGACCTTCCCTCCATCATAAGGTCAGAAGTGGGGCTGTTTGCCAATGATGGCACAGCAGTCAACGCCATTTGTGACTCCTTAGGTACTGAAGCTGTCCATCCTTAAATGGAACAAGGTCCAGACGATATCTTAAGAACCAAAAGAGCTATGGATGCTGTAAATCAGGAACAAAAACAAAGTTGCTGGAAAAGCTCAGCAGGTGAAAAATGTTAATGTTTCAGGTCTCATGACCCTTCTTCAGAACTTCCTCTGTTCTGAGGGAGGGTCACCGGACCTGAAACGTTAACTTTTTTCTTCACAGATGCTGCTAGAGTTGCTGAGCTTTTCTGGCAACTTTGTTTTTGTTCCTGGACAATATTTGGACTGGGGCTGAAAAGTGGCAAGTAAGACTCACAAATGCCAGGCAATGACCATCTCCAATAACAGACAATCTAAGCACTGTCCCTTGACATTCAATGAGGAGGTGATGGCTTAATGTATTATAACTGGACTATTAATCCAGAAATCTAGGCATTGTTCTGGGGGCACAAGTTTGAATCCTGCTATGGCAAATAGTGAAAGTTGAATCCAATAAAAGCCTGGAATTAACACTGTTGATTGTTGGAAAGACCCATTTGGTTCACTAATGTCCTTTTTTCCTTTTAATGGAAGGAAATCTACCCTTGCCTTGTCTAGCCTACATGTGACTCCAGATTCATAGCAATGTGGTTGGACTCATAACTGCCCTCAGGTCTGATTTTTTGTTTTGTTTTTTTTTTGTTTTTTGTTTTTTTTTTCTTTGTGAAGGGATTCAGTAATAGTAACACTCAGCATCCTTAGGGTTACCATTGATCAACACTTGACTGAACACTCCAAATAAACAGTGGCTGCAAGGTCAGGTCAGATAGTGAGAATATCGCTGTGCGTAACTCATCACTTGACACACTCTTGCCTGGATGGGTGCAGCTCGAACAACACTCCAAGCTTGACACCATCCAGGACAAAGCAGCCTACTTGATTGGCACCACATCCATAAACATGCACTACCTCCTCCGCTGAGGTTCAGTAGCAGTGGTGTATACCATCTACAAGAAATTCACCAAAGATCCTTAGACAGACAGCACCTTCCAAATGCATGACCACATCCATCCAGAAGGACCAGGGAAACAGAAACTCTTCCACCTGCTAGTTCCCCTCCAAGCCACTCACCATCTTGACTTGGAAATATCACCCTTCCTTCACTATCACTGAATCTAAATCCTGGAATTTCCCCAAAGGTATCATGGGTCATCACATAGCATGTGGACTGCAGTCATTCAAACAGGCAGCTTATCACTACTACCGAGGGCAACTAGGGTGAGCCAGTGATGCCTACATCCCACAAATTAATCTTTTCTAAAAAAAAACTCGTAAATTTTTTCTAAGTTGGTAAGAAACTGAATTTTTTTTTTGAAGTATTCCACAGTATTAACTTTATGTTTATGAAGCAGTCATTGTCTTACTGTTTGAGTAGAATTTGAAGTAGCTAAAGTTTTGAAAGCTGTTCATGTTGGAGTTGGAAGTTTTAATTGTTTCTATTGGGTGGACTTTAGATTTTGAAGGCTATGATGAATCCTTTCATAAACGGTCCTCTGATCAATATTTATTTGTGCCTTCTATTTGCAGACTACCATAAGGTATGAAAAATTTAAATGTCTCGTCAGACATGAATATTTTGGTTGATATTCCCTTCTTGATATCTGCAAACTTACATTTCATTTGGAATATCATTTAGCTGACTAAACTGGAAATAATTGTCTTGTTGCAATTTTTGCTGAGAATCATGGGTTGTTCTTGAACAGGTGCTGAATATCACTACCAGGTAGTGACTGATGCCAACAGAGCTGTTTCATTGGAGAAAACGAATAGTTCTTTGACCCTCCTTTGAATGATCAGACACCTGTAGAGATCTAACAGCATGCAGTAGGGATTGTTCAAAAGCTCTTCTAAACAGATGGTTCATGCATTGTGGGTTAAATGGCCTCTTTGCCTCCAATGGGGTGTTTTTACATGTTCAGGTTATGTTCTGTAATGTAAGCTGGTTGTGGTATTGAAGTGTCATTTTTGAAGGGCATCTTTATTACAACTTGTGTACAAATGCTGTATTCCTCAGGCACGGGTGTTAAGGGTAATGTTAACCTATTAAGTTGCAAAAGAGCAACATGGTTCCATTGGGTTATCGTGCCTAATGATCTGAGGTAAATAGAGGGAGTTGTTATACCCTTGGTTCACGTGCTATGATAGTCATGTTGTGAGCACATCTTAAATTTGTACCGAGTATGATGGAAATCATTCCAATCAATGGGAAAGAAGTGAACTCCAGTGGCATGTTTTTGCATACGAGGCTAAATTCTTTGCCTGATAACTTGTCCCACTTCCAAAACAGTGCACCACATTTTAAACTGGGTGGAGTTGCCCATGTGATGAAATGGATCACTGCAATTTGCCATCTAATGAAGATTTAAGGAATGCAGGTCCAAACTGTTTGATTAGTAAACATTGGATACCATGGTGTGTGCACCTGTTACTTGAATTTTTCACTTGTGATCTCTCTGCTTTTATTTTTTTGTTTGTACCATATTCAAGAGTAGTTGTGTGGGGTTGTGCACATCTGCCAAAGGTTAGTGTAAGCATCACTAAATACACATGGGAGGGCTTTAGTAAATTATATCCCAAATCCTGTTGGGAGCAGTGGAATCTCAAGTGGATGTTGTAGCACCTGGTCAAGGAATGGCAAGACTTTGAAATGAATTGGGGGAGTGATCATAGGATGAAGAGTTGAAGTTTAATTTTCTTCAGACTGGGAGGTGTAGTCCCTGACAGCAGTGTGGGTTTTGCATCAGTCAAGAGGTTTGACTCTCCAGAAGAAAGAGTGGGTGAGGGGCACTGTGGGATTAAACTGTTTCCTGCACACAGGGCATGATCTGATGGCCTGCAATGATTGCTGCTCGTGTGCATGACTGAGTTTTACTTTCTAAAGGTTTTTATTTCAACCAATCAATCTTGGTTAAATTGCAAAACTTGAACCACGAATGTGATTGCAAACTTGATGACAAACTGTTTGTTGGAGTGGGGGTTGGTGGTGTACAATTATCCTTTCTCTTTACTGGTCCTGAAGTCTAGGAAGCAGAATGTGTAAAAGATAATGCCACAGCATGGTAGAACCATAGAAATGATACAGCACATGAGGGGGCATTTGGTCCATCTTGTCCATGCTGATGTGAAGACACCCAAATGCCCTTTCTAATCCCATCTTCTTGCACATGGTCTGCAGTTTACATCACTTAAAAATAGTACCTAGATCTGCACCTTAAAGCTTTTAGGGTCTCTGCCTCCACCAGCACAGGCAGTGACTTTCAGAAACCCCATAACCCTGTTTTTAAACTTTCTCACATCCCACATACTCCTCCTGTCACTTAGCTTGAGCCTGATGTCTAGTTTTTGAGCTCTCCACTGAGGGAAACTGGTTCCTCCTGTCTACTTTTTCTCTATCCATACCCTTCACAATTTTGTATACCTTAATCATACCATCCCCTCAGCCTTCTCCTTTCTAAGGAAAGCAATCCCAACCTCTCCAGTCTTTCTTCAGCTACAATTCTCCAGCTCTGGCAACGTTCTAGTAAATCTTTTCGGAGATGGTAGGAGCTGCAGATGCTGGAGCATCTGAGATAACAAGGTGTAGAGCTGGATGAACACAGCAGGCCAAGCAGCATCAGAAGAGCAGGAAGGCTGACGTTTTGGGCCTAGACCCCCCCCCATCTACCTACTAACCTCATCCCACCCCCTTGACCTGTCTGTCCTCCCTGGACTGACCTATCTCCCTAACTCCCCACCTACACCTACTGGCTCCATCCCTGCCTCTTTGACTGGTCTGTCTCCTTTCCAGCTATCTTCCCCTCTATCCATCTTCTATCCGCCTCCCCCTCTCTCTATTTATTTCAGATCCCTCCCCCCCCTCTCCATTTCTGAAGAAGGGTCTAGGCCCGAAACATCAGCCTTCCTGCTCCTGCTCGGCCTTCTGGTAAATCTTCTCTGCACTCTGTCCAGCGCAATAATGTCCTTCCTGTAATGTGGTGACCTGAATTGCACACAATACTCCAGTTGTGGCCTCAGCACTGTCTTGTACAGTTTCATTGTTACATCCTTACTGTTTAAATTGTTTTGGCTTTTTTCTTTATGGTGAGTGATATCTCCAAACTGCTGTGCCAAAATTGGACTTGGCTGAGCCTGTGCAGTGTGCATCTTTACATGTTTTTTGGCTCTTTCCTCAAACTTGCATTTATTGTCACTTAAGACCTTTCTGAAAAAATATGCACGGATAATGTTGGGTTTTCAAATTCAAAGCTGTGTTCTACAAAAAGTTTACTATCCTAAGGTTGATTAGGAGCTAGAGGCTAGCAGACTTGACACTTGTAGATATGTGCAAATACATTAAGCAAGCCAGCCACTGTCTGATTAGTGTAGACTTTTGTGAAATTGAATGCTTAATTAGAGCTTTGGATTCAGCACTGACTTTTTGGGAGGGTGGTTCTATCACCATGTAGGTAGATACAAACCAGTTGGGTGACTTCTCTAATTTTGAACTGTTGTCTCTTTTTATTCAGGAGGTGGATAGTACTGCTGATCTGATTAGAAGCAGAAGGTAATGTGTGTACTTCAAATTTAGAGCATAGCGTGTACACTTTTTAGAACAATCTAGGTTTTTGTTTAGTGTGCAAATGGTCTTTGGGCAGTGAGGGGGATGGATTTTTAAAAATTTTATTGGGGATGTGATCCTAGTTTGTTTGTTACTTTTTTTCAGGCAGCCTGCAGTGCTAATGCCTAGATTCTGATCTGTTAGAAAACTAACTCCAGGACACTTGGGAAAACTTCCTTCAGAGTGAATGAAGGGGAACTGGTAGATGTGTATTGGGGTTTCCAGAAGACCTTTTGATAAGGTGCCGCATAAGCTTATTGGACAAAATAGGTGCTCACAGTATGAGCATAAGGTATTCAAATGCCTTGTGCATTGGCTAAGGCATAGTAAATATCCATAGTTAATGGGTCTTTAGGTTAGAGCAGCATAAGCTAGTGGAGTGCTACTGGATCAGTCTTAAGGCCTCAATTACTTACTATCTAGTGGACAGCTAAGGTTATACAAGATTACAAAGATTTATAAAATGAGGTGAATGTAACTGTACCCACATCCACCATGAACAAATCTTTAAAAGACATTTGGATAATACATTGAATAATTCCTGTTAGGGTGAAGGGCAAGGCTGGTAGGTGTAGAGAATGCTGAACAATTAGAGAAATTAAGGTTTTGGCCAGGAAAAAGGAAGCATATGTCAGGTATAGACAGGATTCTGCAAATACATTAAAGACATGACAGTAACTAGGGAGAGAATAAGGCCCCTTAAGATCAGCAAGGCCACCTATGTGTGGAACCACAGGAGCTGGAGGAGGTAACAAATGAGTATTTTGCATCAGTGTTCTCTGTGGAGAAGGATATGGAAGATAGAGAATGTGGGGAAATAATAGCAACATCTTAAAATCTCTATTTGAGGAAGTGGTGCTGGATGGCTTGAAACACAGATGGATAAATCCCTGGGACCTAATCAGGTGCCCCCTAGAACTCTGGGAAGCTAGGGAAGTGAGTGCTAAACCCCTTGCAGAGATATTTGTATCATCAATCGCCACAAGTGAGGTACCAGAAAACTGGTGGTTGGCTAACATGGTGCCACTATTTAAGAAAGGTGGTAAACAAAAGCCAGGGAACTGTAGACCAGTGAGCCTGACATAACTGTTGGGCACGTTGTTGGAGGGAATCCTGAGGGACAGGATTTTACATTCCTTTGGAAAGACGAGGACTGACTCGGGATAGTCAACATGGCTTTGTGCGTGGAAAATTGTCTGACTAGTTTAAGAAGTAACAAAAGGTATTGAGGGCAGAGCAGTGGATGTGATCTATGTGGACTTCAATAAGGTGTTTGACAAGGTTCTATATGGTAGACTGGTTAGATCACATTGAATACAGGGAGAACTAGCCATTTGGTTGCAGAAATGGCTGGAAGTAGTGGTGGTTGTGGGGGGTTGCTTTTCAGACTAGAGGCCTGTGACTGGCACTGTACCACAAGGATTGGTGCTTTTTGCCACTTACACGAATGATTTGGATGTGAACATAAGAGATATGGTTTGTAAGTTTGCAGATGACACTAAAATTGGTGTAATGGACAGTGAAAAAGGCTAACTCAGTATTTAGGGACCTTGGGCTGATGAGTGGCAGATGGAGTCTAATTTAGATAAATGTGAGCTGTTGCATTTTGAAAAGGCTGATCAAGGCAGGTTGTATGCACCTTTTTAATGGTCAGGTCCTGGGGAGTGTTGAACAAAAGCCTTGAGTGCAGGTTTGTGGTTCCTTGAAAATGAAGTCGCAGGTAGGCAGGGTAGCAAAGGAGTTGTTTGGTATGATTGCTTTTATTCTCAGTGCATTGAGTATAGGAGTCGGGAGATCATTTTGCTGCTGTACAGGACATTGGTTTGACCACTATTGGAATACTGCGTGAAATTCTAGTCTCCCTGCCAAAGGAAGGGTATTGTGAAACTTGAAAGGGTTCAGAAAAGACTTACAAGAATGTTGCCAGGATTGGAGTGTTTGAGGCTGAATAGGCTAGGGCTACTTTCCCTGGAGTGTCAGAGGCTGAGTGGTGACCTTTATAGAATATTTAAAAATTGAGGGACGTGAATAGGCAAGGTATTTCCCTGGGGTTGGGGAGTCCAAAACTAGAGGACATACCTTTCAGATGTAAGGGGAAAGATAGAAAAAGGACCTGAGGGAAAAACCTTTTCATGCAGAGGGTGGTGAGTGTATGGAGTCAGCTGCCAGAGGAAGTCGTGGAGGCTGGCAGAATTGCAACATTAAAAGTCATCCGGATGGGCAAATGAATAGGGAACATTTAGAGGAATATGGGCCAAATGCTGCCAAATGGGATTAGACTAATTTAGGATATCTGGCTGCCATTGATGAGTTGGACCAAGGGGTCTGTTTCTGTGCTGTACAGCTGACGCTAAAATATTTGGAGGGATATGGGTCACTTGCAGGCAAGTGAGACTGGGTTAGTTTATGGTTAACATGGATTGGTTGGATCAAAGGGTCTGTTTCTGTGCTGGATGACTGACTCTATAATTGTCAATGGGCTGAGGCATGGCAGATGGAGTTTAATTTTAGTAAAAACAAACAAGGGCAGGACTAATGCAATTAATGGTAGGGCCCTGAGTAGTGCTGTAGAACAGACCTAGGGGTTCAGGTACTTAATTCTTTGAAATTTGCACCACGGGTAGGCCTGGTGGCGTTTCACGTGCTTGCCTTCATTGCTCGGACCTTTTTGAATACAGGAGTTTGGCTGTCATGTTGAGGTTGTATAGGACACTGAAGCCTCTTCAGGAGTACTGTGCGTTGTTCTGGTTGTCCTCCTACAGGAAGGATAGTTAGTAATTGGAGAGGATTCAGAAAGACTTAGCAGGATGTTGCTGGGAGTTGAAGGTTTGAGTTGTAAAGATAGGCTTGGACTTCCCCTGAAGCGTAGGCGGTTGAGGGGTCTCCTTTATAGAGGCTTAAAATCATGAGAGGCCTAGGTAGTGAATAGCAAGGGTCTCTTTTTGTAGGGTGCAGAAGTTCAAAACTAGGTATGTTCTTAAGACTAAGAAGGATTTTAAAAAGGGCTGAGGAGCAGCCTTTTTAGTGGTTCATGTGGAATGAACTGCCAGAGGAAGTGGTGGATGCAGGTACAGTTACAACACTTAAAAAGTGGTTTTTTTGGATAAGTACTTGAATAGGGAAGATTTGGGTGGATATGGGCCAAACCCAGGCAAGTGGGACTAGAGATAGTAGGAACTGCAGATGTTGGAGAATGAGATAACAAGGTGTAGAGCTGGATGAACACAGCAGGCCGAGCAGGAAAGCTTGACGTTTCAGGCCTAGACCCTTCAGGAAAAAGTGGGACTAGTTAGTTTAGGAACATGGTCCGCATGGACCAGTTGGACTGAAGGGTCTGTTTCCATGCTGTATGACTGACTCTTGTCTATGTTAATGACGTAGCAAAATGTAAAGCATTTAAGATAACAAGCATGGGGCTGGATGAACACAGCAGGTCAAGCAGCATCATAGGAGCAGGAAAACTTGACGTTTTGGGCCTAAACCCTTCATCAAAATGTATTTAAAGGTAGGTGGAAGGGTATGTAGTATTGCAGATGTGAGGAATCTGCAAGGGGATGTAGATAGGTTAAATGAGTGGACAAAATTGGCAGATGGCGTTTGTGGGGAAGTGTGGAGTGATGTACTTTGGAAGGAAGAATCAAAAGTATGCTGTTTATTTAAATAGATTCAGTGCAGCACAAAAGGATCTGGGTGTTCTTGTGCAGGGAACAGCAGATACATGTGGCAAGTAATTAAGGTCAATTGAATTTGGCCACTTATTGTTAGGCTGTTGCTAAATTGTACGAGGTGTTGGTGGGCTGCACCTGAAGTAGTGAGTCAAGTTTGATCCCCGTATTTTGACGGGATATTCTGGCAGTGGGGGCTTTTCAAGAGATTCACTAAGCTGAATGACTGCACAGATTAGGCCTTCCCTCATTGGAATTTAGAAAAATGAGGTGATCTTGTAATAGAAGATTGAGGACACTTGACAGGATAGATGTTAAAATTCCCTCACCAGTGAGGGAATCTTGAATTAGGGGGCACAATTGGAAAAATAGAGATATTTAAAACCCAGATGGAAAAGGAATTTTTGTGAATGGTGTAGAGAATTTCAGACTGTTGTGGAGACTAATCACACTACTTTGGAGGTAGTGTATAGATTTTTAAGTGTGAATTAAAGGCTGATGGCTTGCGTGAGAGTTGAAACTTAGGGCAGTCAGCCGTGACCTTATTGAATGATAGGTCAGGCTTGAGTAGCCAAATGGCCTGCTCCTGTTTTGTTAGAGTGTAAGATGGTGCTTAAGAGTTAGTGGGTATTCTTTCTCAAATTGGTGTTTTGGGGCTTCAGTGATCCAATCACTATTAATCTTTTTTTTTTTTTCCCCCTTTGTCTACAGGTGGTGGTAGACCTCCTATCAGGAAGTTTCTACTTCTTTATAATCGGTGAAGGAAAACAATTGATTAACCATGGGAATCTTGATGTCTCTTAAAAACTACTTGTTTTCGACCAAAGAAATGCGAATTCTCATGGTTGGTCTGGATGCTGCTGGAAAGACCACCATTCTGTACAAATTGAAGCTTGGTGAAATTGTTACCACAATACCCACCATTGGTATGTTTAGCTCATCTTCCCATCTGGAATAATAATTGAATTGGCTTAATTGATTTGTATGGGTTTCAGTTTTAGTAACTTAAATTGGACTTTTTAGGCAGTATAGCTATGGGCATGAAAGATAATCCATGTTTCAGATTTACAGAAAAAGGCCTACTGTGTTTGCTTGTCAAAAACAAGTGCTTAACTATTCTCATTGCATTTTCCAGCACTTAGCCTGTAATCTTTGTATGCCTTGTTGTCACAAGTGCACATGTAAATACAACATAACATTGAGTGTTTCTGCCTCTATCACCCTTGCAGGCAGAGAGTTCCAGATTCCCATAATGTGTGGAACCAGTCTGCAGCTAATGTTTTCTCTTAATTGCCTTGCACACTAAAAACATCCTTTTTGTCTTGACACTAATCACATGTTTGTGATTTTTGGGTCCTTTATCTCCATGAGGGCATAACTGTTTGGATAGAACAAAGAAAATTACAGCACAGGAACAGGCCCTTTGGCCCTCCAAGTCTGTGCTGATCCAGAACCTCTACCTAAACCTGTTGCCTATTTTCCAAGGATCTGTATCCCTCTGCTCCCTGCCCATTCATCTATCTGTCTAGAATTGGGATTTGGATAATTGGGCTCTGATCCAAATATCCATCAATAAGAACAAATGGAAACAATTAGTGCATTCTGAGGGGGGAGGAAGAAAAAAACCTAATAAATTAAGGTCCTGCGATACCGAAATAGTCTTGCCTGAGGACAGCTGCCTTAGAACTAAAAGAAATGTGTTGCTGACTTGTTAGGAGATCTGTTTTTGCAATACCGCACCTGACAGTTTGAAAATGCAGCACTGACTAAATGCGCAGTTTACCTTTTTCTGTCTAACTGAGCTCTGGACAGACTGCAGTAGTGTTAACCAGCTCTTCTAGTTGGATAGACTTGAATGTTCTAGGAGAAAAGGGAAAATGATGTGCATAAACCTGGTAAGAGTAATACTTTGTTTCTCCCTCAGGTTTTAACGTTGAGACAGTAGAATATAAAAACATCAGTTTCACTGTGTGGGATGTTGGTGGCCAGGACAAAATCCGACCACTGTGGCGTCACTACTTTCAGAACACACAAGGTATAAAGAAGTGTTTTTTGTTTTGTTTTTTTCCCTTCTTCCATCTAAAATAAATTGGCCTTGCTTAGCATTCCTTTTCAAGAGTAAGGAAGAGGCATCTTGTACTGAGGTTTTTATTTCTGGGTTCTGTGTATGGTTCAATGTTTCTTTAAATGGATATATAGAAATGCAAACTGTTGTTTTTAAATTTTTTTCATCACAGGAGGCATTGCATTAGACACTGGTCATTACTTTGGTTCCTAGTTTTTCTCACTTGATCACTCAATTATTGGATTGATACTGGGGCTTTAAAAGGGTTAAACTGACACTTGCATGAACTTGTTTCACTGTTTTAAATTCTCCTCCAATCTCAAGGTCTATAAAATGACTCTGCTAGATTAATGGGAAAGAAAATGAAATCTCACTTCCTACTGAGAATCTAGAATGAGAGCAACATTGTAGTTGGAGAGGCTGTTCAGGAATCAAACTACTTTTCAGTGTCTCAAAGATGATGCTTAAACTGGTTTTTAAATTCTGAAGTTTCCTTCATAGGAATATTGAAGGGTTTGCAGAATTGATGAGATGCAGATCAGCAATGATCTGGTTGAATAACTGAACATACTCAAGATACTGGCTAACTCTCTCTCTTTCTGTTCTTTCAGATTTAAGGTTCCTATTATGGTGAATTAACACACATCTCTGCTTGTAAAGGGCCTACAACAATGAACCACGTATATATTTGTGTAATAAACCTTGGTTGTTAGATTTCCTACCTGCCCTTGGTCATGGAGTTGGTGATTTCAAGGACTTGGAAAGGAGAGGCTAAGAGCAAGAGAAATATTAATCATCTGAGATGAGCTTATTTTTTTAAATCCCCTAGGATTGATATTTGTGGTTGATAGTAATGATAAAGAGCGTATGTCTGAGGCACGTGAGGAACTGATGCAGATGCTTGGAGAGGAGGAGTTGCATGATGCTGTTCTTCTTGTCTTTGCCAACAAACAGGTAAATGAACTGTTGGAGTCAAAGGTAGTTGGACAAGTTAGTAAAACAGCCCCAATGTGTAGTCTGTTTTGCATCAAGCAATTAATTGCTGGTCAGTCTGGATCACCAGCTTTTGCGCATCCTGCTCTGAACATCAATGGCACAAATGCATGAATTTTCTATCCTTGCCCAATGTTTTATTCCAGATGCAATGACTACTCATGACAATGAGCCAGACTGTCTCCCCTGCCCTGACTCTTGACAGGAAAATGATCTGTTTTTCGTATGGATCTTTCTAATTTCTGGCTGTTGCAAATACTGCATTGCAGAATAAGGAACTTGCAAGTGGCGCAGTTATCATCGCTAAATGAAGATCAGCGTATCAGAGCCTGTTTGTCTTTATGATAAAGCCAGCAAGCTAGTTCTTGGTTTTGAAATTCAGATATCAATTCAAATATCACAATTGCTAGATGCTGTGTTTTACTATCATTTTGCCTAGCTTTGGGGATTTGGAGACTTGCTCTTCAGTATTGATCCATTCCTTTTTAGGATGTTACAAATTCTGCTTCCAGTGTCCCTCTTTTCCAGGCAGTATGTTCTAGGTCGTAACTAGGAATAACTCTCCTTGTCCCATCTGTGTGCTTGCCAATTTTTTTCCTCCTTCACTTGCTCCCTCATATTTGAATGTCTGACCTGTTCATCAACCTGGTCCTTGCTCAGCTGACAACCTCTTCAACCAATTGCCAGGGTTAAACACCACCCCCTACCCATCTCTTTTTTTTTAGCTAGGATCTCCTCTTATTGTTGCAGTGATTCCAACTTTTCACTGGTGTCCCATTGCTGATTGTGCTCTTTGAGAAGTTTCTCTTCTGCTTTGTCTTGTGCTTCTCATGTTCCTTTCTAAACCATTTTTTAAACAAAATTTTTTTGGTTAGCTGCCTTAACTGGATACCAAGTAACAAAATATTTTTGACTTGATCACTTCTGTGAAGTACCTTGGCCCTCCTTGGGGGGCCCCCCCCCCCCCCAACACCAAAGACACTAAATTAAAATATGTTGATGGTACACCCTCAAGCCTAGATAAACTTGGTATGATGCCTACAGTTGGTGCTGTGCCTCCACATAACCAATGGGTTGCAGCAGAAGTTCCTTGCATTTAAACTTTTATATAGAGCAAGCCTGTGTTCTCCTCAATGAGCCTTGTCAACTTGTTCTGTTACCTGCAAAGACTTTTATACCTGACTCCCCAGTACCTTTTTTAACTTATTAAAATAGAAAAGGTATAATACACTTTTTTTTTTCTATTCCATCCTGCAAAATCCATCACTTAATGCTTCTGCATTAAATGCCTTCTGCTGTTATCCTCACTGTTTACTATTGTGGCAAGGGTTGGGGAGATGGGGGCTTGTTTTTAATTATGTGGGCTTTGGGAATAGGAACAGTTTCACGGGCTTCCTGTGAAGCATTATAATCCTGAGGTATAAATGTTGCCTCTTCTTCCTAGGATCTGCCGAATGCAATGAGTGCAGCTCAAATCACAGACAAGCTGGGCCTGAATGCCCTGCGCAACCGCGTCTGGTATATTCAGGCCACGTGTGCCACCAGTGGTGATGGTCTCTGCAGCGGTCTGGACTGGTTAGCTGGTCAGTTGAGACACAAGTGAGGACTGCTTTCTGAGGATTGTTGGGAAATGTTGACTCACTCGGTGAGGTGAATTTAGCCACGCAAACTTTTTTACTTCTGTCATTTCCTTGGGGTGCGGTGTCTGCTGGTTACTGTCTTGAATCAAGGGTACATGCGATAGTGTCTTTGATTTTGCTGTAGTCCCTTCCAAGACTTGTCAAGCAGTTCCTGTTGGCTTAATGTGAGAAATTCAAATTTTGAACTGGACCTTGTGGAAAGATTTAATGAACCAACAATGCATTAAGATTTCATTCAATCAATAGTGCACTTACTGCATTCCAATAAAATTTTGCTCATGTTTTTAAAATGCACTTTTGACCACTTCTATAAACTCTACAAGCATTTTGTTCCGTTCTCCTGTAATTCATTGCGGTCTCTGGATTAGTAAATTGTTCTGGCTATTTTAGGTTTTTGTTTTAATGCCTAACCAGTAGCATAAATAGGTACTGCAAAACTAGCCTTATTAAATATTTTACCTGTTCACCTCTGCAAAATAGTCTGATTTTGGTGTCCTTGCATGGTTGAAGTTATGAATGTCACTTAATTTAGTGAACATATGCACACTGTCTGGAGATCAGCATAACATTGAGCTTTTTTTAAAAACGCTTCACTGACAGCTATGGGAAGGTGGGGGAAATCTAGATTATGCAGAATGAAAATAAGTGCTGGAATACTTGCATTACTCCAAACCAATGTCCTCTGTATAATCAGTGGCCAGCTGCCAGTTAGAATTTGAGCAACTCGTCCACAAATTAGCAGACTTGGATGTATATCTAGAGTTCTCTTTACAGTCATTTGATTATCTTCCAAGTATAAATGAAGATTAAGTAGGAAAGGACTCTTAAAATCATGCAGAAAAAAGGTTTCCACTGTAGCTGGAAGCTGCTGCACACTCAAAGAAATCAGGTGGGTGTAACTGTCCAAATGAATGTAGTTACCCTGAACTGCAGAAGAAAATGATACCACCATTCTTCAATGTTTCTATTAATATAACCAAATATAGTCTTCTAATCGGTGACATGGTGGGTTCACAACATTTCTTTCTTTTACTTGGGCCAAGATGTGAATCCACCTTTCCAGGCTGTGCATGTCTACTTAATCTCTGGTTAGAGGGATCCTAGGTGAGCAACACAGATCTGTTAGAGGTTTTTAAACCTTTAAATCCAATTTTTAGTGTTGGTTTAAAATATGCATTTAAAATTGAAGGGTAGGAACAGACAAAAATGATTATTGGGCTGCAAGAGGTATTGAGGACTGACCCAGTGGAATGGGTTACTAGAACTTAACGATTGAACCATGGTTCAATCGTTCCCTTTAGGGATAGGGTAAACAGATGGTTGAGGGAGGTTGGAAACAGCAGACACTTGCAGTTTCAACTAAGCTTGGATTAAACAATCTATTGTGTTGCAGTTCTAATACACACCAAATTTTTAATTCCTGACCTTGTTATTGCATTGAATTATTTATGAACAACTTAACACCATCTAACACTGAAACCTGTTTTGTATTGCCTACCTTTGAAGTGGAAGGTTTTTGGTCATGAGGCAGTTCCAAATTAAAATCCCCCTCAGGCTGGTCTCTTTCCTGTCCAAATTGGCTTTCATTTTGTACAAGTAACAATGAATAGTCCACTCCATTTGAACAGCTGAGGTGGTAATTCCCTTGCATGCATAGTCATAATTAACTTTTTTGTCTTTTTTGCCCTGTTGTAATGTCAAACTAAAGACATTTATCTATGAACCTCCTACAACCCCAGGAGCTATGCTTGCATTTGTCATAAGGTAGCTGTAATATTTTAAGGGCTTCTAAACTAAACTTCAATATACTTCAAATGCTGTAATTGCAGTTTAGCCAAGTAATACACGGATCTGAGACCATGCTTGTAAAAAGCAATTATCCTTTTCTGAACCAGGGTTTCAAAATTCTCTGCTTTTGGAGCTTTACCATACATAGTACACAATACAATGCTCCCACCTTGGAGCTTCTAACGTCCTAATTCAGGGCTGAGTAAATGAGAAATCCCATTCTCTGCTAATCCAGCAAGTAAGTAATGAGATCTCTTCCACACTGCTTTCTGTTGATAAGCTGCTGGGACCAGATGCTGTTTGTCTATCTCTCCTGCTACAAACAGCAGGACCCTTGTCTCTGCCTTACTGTACTCTGAGCAGTCATCACTGTCTCTCATTTTTAAAGTGTTCACATCCATGTCACTAGTGTTGACCCAGGCATAAATCAAAGTTACAGCCATTCACTTATTTTACAACTAACAGTAAGCACAAAGTGGTGAAACACCACTTTGTTTTAAGTGATGAGAAAGTACACCAGACTGAAGACTGACATAGCAGCAGTCCTTAGGAAAAATTGATTCCTGTTGTTACCATTTGAAACAGTGCTTTCCAACAGTACTCTGACTTTAAAGACATTTCCAATAAGTGCTTGGATGTTGCTGAAGTTTTATTTGCTCTGGAGTTTGCGTCTCATTTTGTGAAGAAGTGATTGGGGCTTTACATTAACGAAGCAGTGTTGTAGAGAGGTTGGAAAGCAGCTTCAGTCTTCTCTTTTCATTATATAATTTCCTCATTCCAGTGGTGAGGATTCATACTTACCACATTCGTTTAGAGACATATGACTGACTTTTGAATTTTGTGGACCAGGAATAATTCACTATTTCTTAATGAAATAAGATATCACTGTGATATATCTTAACCATCTTTTTGAGCTGAAAGGTGCCACTTGTCTTAAATATTGCATCAGGCATCTTCCTCTGTTATATATGCTTTGAAATTTTTTAGTGAGATTTGAGTCTGCAGTCTATGAAGGAAAGGATGGAATAAGTCTGCTAAAAATACCTGTCAAACTTTCAGTTACAATGTTTTCCAGAGAATCACGGTCCTCGTTTTACCTAAGGTCTGTCTACAACCCATCTAGTTTATGCACAGCAAGGCATGAACTTAGTGACTACAGATTTATACTTGCATTAATGTTCCTAGACTCCTTGTCTACTTGCACGCACTGTGGTGGTTTACTGAGAAGTTACAACTGACCCTTTTTGTAATCAAGACTCTTGGAAAGAAATGTTTCACTAATTCTAACTTTTTTCAATCTTCCTACCACATTTGTCACAATACTGTTGTGGGATTATGCTAGGCGCAAATTAGCCTGGCTGAAATAAGCATGTGACTGCAGTGCGAAAAAAAAAAAAAAAAAATCTGCTTGCTTTCCCCTGTTCCTCTTGCTGCAAAACATCTTGTCGATCAAGCAGGGAGTTTCTTATTCCACTTTTATTAAACTGTATTAAAGTTCTGTATTCTCAAATTTGTATTGGAGCAAATGTAAACTTGCATTGAAGATCTGCTTGTGCATGTACTTAGGATACACTTTACAGCTAAAAATAAAACCTATTCTTCACTTTCACTCTATGTAATGCACATGAATACTGAATTTGGTAAAGGTGGGAATGCCCTTTATGAAACTAATACATTCAAACTTTACTGGATTATGAATGTCTCTTGCTGTTGTAATTAAAGTTTGCAGGCTATTGAAATAGCATGTGAAGGTCCACACTCCAAATACATCACAGAAGCTCAAGTCTCCACCCACCTAATGGTTTCAGCTGCTTTAAAGGAATGAGGAATGGCACTAGGGCTCCAGTTCATTGTCCAGTCAATTGGTGGACCTCTGCTATAGTATTAATGGGGAGACTGCCTATTAAGCCTTTGTGCCATTGGGAGTAAATATACACTTCCATACACTCACATGACACTGCATGCAGGGAATACAAAACCCCACGAAACTTTTGGTAAACTTTATACTCTTGCCTGCTTGCCATTGTTAATACTTTGATCCTTTGAATGCAAATGAACTAATAGCAATAGTGATATGTCATCTTTTGTTTTGAAATGCACAGACTAATTACACTGGAAACATTAAGTCAATGTAATAAACGTATTTGTTAAAATGTCTCTGCAAATAGTTCAAGTGCCTTTTTCATCCTCAGGAGATGGCTAGTTATCTCACTGAGCTGTTATCATTTATCTCTGCTTTTCAGAGGTGGATTTAATCATCTTCTTTAGATTCTGGAAGATACCGTCTATGCTCATAGACAATATGAAACATATGGTCCATATTGCATTTTATGCCTACTTTTTTTTTTGAATTTAAAATTGTTTAAAATGTGGAGTTTGATCAGAATTGAGCTCTCTTTTTAAGGACACTTCATCTTGGATCCCTTAAAGGGCCTGCTTTCCACACTGTAGGGCTAAGACATTTGGCTCAAGTCCACATTGACCCTCCAAACAGCATTCCACTCGGACCCACATCTCTGTGGCCCTGCAATTCCCCATGGGAGAATCCACCAACCTGTGCATCTTTGGATTGTGGGAGGAGACTGGAGCACTTGGAGACTGCCACAGACTTGGGGAGAATATGTGCAAACTCCACATATAGTCACCTGAAGATGGAATTGAACCCAGGCCCCCTGGTGCTGAGGCAGCCGTGCAAACCACTGAGTCACCATGCCACCCCATCCTCAAATGCCATTCCTTCCTTCCAATATGTGAAGAGTTCAGGAGAATTATTTTAAACTAATTTGATTTAAATGATGGAATTGAATAGGGTGCAGCCATAAACTAGTCATAAGTGACTTTAAGCTGGATGGTGTTACTAACTACTCTATATTTTCCAGGTGGCCAGTCTTTCCAAGAGTTCCTCACCCCACTGCAGTGAGCTACTCATCCTTCATGATTTTCAGTCTCCCCTTCTAATTTTGTTGACTTTTTTAAAATCTATCCATACTCCCAGCCACCCTTTTCATCACAATTTGGCCTTTTTCTCTCCAGTTTATTTCCGTCCCCACTTGGATCCACTCCCTTTCTCCCCTGCAACTCTGATTTCAAACTCCTACCTTGCTTGTTTCGGATCCTTCACTCACCACATGCTGAGCTTCTGATCTACTCTATCAATACCTTGCCATTACTTTACCCTTGTCCACCTCTCTGCATGCTGTGTCTGTATCTCCAGCCTAGTTGGTTTTTGTTCATTACAAGATCTGGATGGACTTTTTTAAGAGTAAGCTGGGACAAAAAAGCAAAATAGCTATCTTACCCTTGTACTCCTGAGCTCTTGCTGTCCATCAACTTGCTGCACGTCATCCTTTCATCGGACTCCATTTGCTGACCAGCTACCTTCCCTTCTGTTCACTAAACAGCTTACTCAGTCTCCTTTCTCTTGTTGACCAGTTTCAAAGTACCCATCACCCTTCCTTTCCTTCCCACTTTCTTCTTGCCTACCTGTCCCTCTCTCCATAACCACTTCTTGACCTTTCTGTTCTTGCTAATTTTGTGGTCAAACTTTCATTTTGCTCTTCATTCTTGAAAGATTGGTTAAAACTGTCAATGTTACCCATGGGCTCTTAAACTTGATTGGTCCTCAATCTTTCACATTCTGTTAAGTGAAATGGATTCAAAACTACTACCCATATCCTAACTTGTCCTTTAGCTTATGCTAATGCTTTAGCCTAGTTCAGCCTTGTAAAAGTGACCATGAAACACTTTTTTTTGAATACAACAATTGTACTTTTTTTACAAACCATCTAGCCTCTTGCGCATCCTTTTTCCTCCTCCCCACCTTTTTAATGTTCTTTACCATACTATATAGGCTAAATGTTGGATTCTCCCAACTGTTTGTGAAGCGCCACCTTTTGGTATTTTCCTTCATTATGCAATGGTATTAGCAAACAACTTTTTTTTGTTTTAAAAAGGTTTTAATTGATTTTCCTTGCAATTTGTATTTACCTGCTTTGCAGTAACTACTGACTTTTAATAGATGGGAAAATTAATAAACTATTCAAAGTCTGAAATGTGGTGTCTTATTGTTGAGTTTCATGTTTGTACAACTGCATGTTTTGTCAAATACACCAACAATACTCAATCCAGTAAAGTGAAGCAGGAAGCATTTAAGTCAGCATGGCAAGCAGCCTCACAAAACCAGCCCCGAGCATGCAGCTGGAATGCAGTCTGTCCACTATGCAGTAACTTGCTAATGAATTTTCAGCAAAGCAGCATGCTTAAAGCGCAAAATCAGTGCTGTTTTCAAAAGGGAGCAGTTTTTTTGTGTTTAAGGCAAATTTGCTACTTAAAACACTGCTGGATGTTTTAACAATTTTGTTTTAAAATCTAAAATTACATATTGGAGTTGCAGCATTTTATTTTTGAGCCACTTTTCCCTCGTGTTTAGATGTCTTTAATCTTCTCTCGCGTGCTCAAGATCTTATGACACGCTGATGGAACAGGTGGTACTTTACCAGAGGCAGGAGGCCCAGGTTAGGGGAGACTAAGTGCACCACAAGAGCCCACTGTTTGTGTACTTAGCTGCCACCCTACATTATCAGCACATCTGAGTTCCTTTCTGCCTTGTAATGGTTGAGCTGTCCCTTTTTTTTTAAGCTATTCTCCCCTCCAGTTTTTGTAATGGAATGCTCATGTGGTACATTTTGGTGTCCCTACCTCTGAGCCAGGAAGCCCAGGTTCGAGGCCCAACTGTTCTAGTGGAATATACTAGCTCTGAGAAGGTCTTTCTTTTTTAGAAAGAGTACAGATGTGCCCAGATTTAACTGATCCTTTCAATGAAGGATGCAACCACTTCTATTTATGCTCTTATTGCAGCAATGAAATCTTTGTATTTGAGCTGAGGGCTGGAATGCAACAAACATTTGGGGGTGGGGGAAAGCGGTAGAAACTAAAGTGAAATAGTGCTGTTAATGTTTCCTAATGAGTGCTCCTCCCTCCTGTGCCAGTCATCAGCTAAAACACATACTTCAGGGAAAAAATCCCTGCCATTGCTGTAGGATTAAATTCTCCAAGTTAATTTTGTTGTATTTCTGACTAGTTAGAACAGACTTCTGGATAATCAAATTCTAAGGCAGAATTTGCAGGGAATTAAGTGCTTTTTGTGTCAATGCAACAAAGTTGAAGGCGCTGCAAGCTCTACTTGTGTGAAGCAACTTGGCTTTTTGCATGTACTGAAGTGACCAATTACTTGTGCATTTTGGTATACCAACGAGAACATTCTCTTTCAGGATCTTTTTCTCTTTAAATTGATGAATTAGTTCTGAAATTCAACATAGTTCCGAATATCCTCATGATCTCTTTAAAGGTTAATCTATCACAATGGCAGGACCTGCAAGAATTTGTATATGAGTTAGTGGCGTGGATGGTTGCAGACCCCACAAAAACGCTGTAGAAACAAAGTGGTAGCTGGTAAGTGTACACTTTTGGCTTATTATCAACTTATTCTGCTTCACGGAGTTTTGTGTAAAATTTATCTTCAAGACTCTTCAGACCAGGCAGTGGATTGTTCTAGATTTCACAATCTGACTTGTCAACAGTTTCTGGAGGGATTTGTGCTTTGGCTGTTGAGCCGGTGGGTGTACAAAATGCCTTTTGCCCCTGCTCCTATTTAACTGAGCATAGCTGTTTCCATCTTGACACTTTTTTATTGTTCATATCCACTTTTTGGTTTTTATTTGTTTGTTTTTTGCTTTAAATCCTCTTCTTCCTCCACCATTACAGCTTGGGTTGATCAGCTTACCCCCCCCCCCCCCCCCCAGCCAAGGCTGGTCTTTCACCTGGAAATTAAACATAGAATCCCTACAGTGCAGCTAGAGGCCATTTGGCCCATTGTCTGCACCAACCCTTTGAAGAGCATTCCACCCATGCCACGCCATCCCGCCACCCCGCCACATTTACCATGGATAATTTGCATAGCTGGATGCTATGGGGTACCACCCTCAACTTTCTCATGCAGATTGACATCAGTGTTGCTTCCCCATCTTGTTCTGAACTGCAAAAAATTTTTCATTTTTGCTTCTAATTCCCACCTTGTCCTCACCAGCTGGTCCATCTGACTCCTCCCTTCCCTTTCTTGACATTTAGTCTCCATTTCTGGGGATAGGATGACCATCAATGTACACTACAAACCCCCTGTCACAGTTACCTTGACTATACATTCTCCGCCCTGATTCCTGCAAGGACTCCATCACATTTCTCTCAATTTCTCCATTTCTCATCTGTCCTGGCAATGCTACCTTCTGCGGGGGGGGCTCATGTCTACCTTTTCTTTCAACTAAGAATTCTGTTACTGCGGTCAACGCATTTCTGCCTTTACCCCCTCCCTCTTGTAACAATGATTAGTGTCCCCCTAGTCCCCACCAACCTCAGCATCCAGACACATTCTCCTCCCCTTCCTTGTCAGCATTCTGTAGGGACTTTCCCTCCAGGACCCCATAGTGCACTCCTCCACTCCCAACATCTGCCCCACACCACCTTCCCCTGCAATTGCAGAAGGTGTAACACCTGCATGTTTACTTCCCTCCTCATCATCCAAGGCCCCAGGCACACCTTCCAGGTGAAGCAACTATTTACCTGCGCTTCATCTAAGCTAGACTACTATATTTGCTGTTCAGTGTGGTCTCCTCTATCGATTTACAGAATTGAAGTGCAGACTGGGTGACCAGATTGCAAAACATCTACATTCTGTCTACAGAAATGACCAAGCTTCCAGTTGCCTGCCATTTCAACACATCTTGTTCCCTAGCTAACATTTCTTCTGCCACAGGCCTGCTACAGTGTTCCAGTGAGCCTCAGTGCAGGCCTAACTTGCTCTTGCTCTCGGGACTCCCACTAATGCTACCAGATCTGAGTTTTGTCAAAAATTTAGTTTCCTGACATGCTGAGCATGTATTGTAAGTGTGATAGTGTAGATGCAATTCTCTCCATTTTTGGTTTTTACACTTAAGATGTTGGAGTGAGTTTTTGTTCTGGGGAAAAGTTGTCATTCTGTAGCATTTAAGTGTGCTACATTGCTCAGTCTAACACAACTTTCCCAGGTAAGTCAAAGAAAGAAGTAATTACTTCTGTACATATTTAGTTACTGGAATCAATAGGAATTGCTGGAGGGGGAAAAAAATTCAACAGGTCTGCCAACATCTGTGGAGAGAAGGCAGTTAATGTTTTGGGTCCAGTGACCGTCCTTCAGCTGACAACTAGGAAATTGGTGTGTATATGCTGAAGATTGGTGGGTGGGAGAAAGAGGAGGAGTAAGCATTAGGTGGAATTGAATCCCAGAGAGAAGGGGGATGCCCATGGCCCCTTCTCGTGCCACAATAGAAGGTGCAACGCTAGTCTGTTTACTACCTCCTCACTATCCAAGGCCCCTGACATACCTTCCAGGTGAATTAGTGATGTACCTGCACTTTGCTCAATCTATTCTATTTATGGTATTTGCTCACAATGTGGCCCCCTTTGGAGAAACAAAGCACAGCCTGGGTGCCTTTTTCTTTCCAGAACACTTTTATGTTCGGTCCGCAAAAATGACGCTGAGCTTCTACCTGCCATTTCAACACACCACCATGTTCCCTGGCCAACATCTGTCTCGGGCTTGCTACAGTGCTCCAGCTAAGCTCAGTGCAAGATGGAAGAGCAACACCTCATTTTCCACTTGGGAACCCTGCACCCTCTGGACTGTATAGACTTTAATTTGAGTTTGAGCATCTTCTCCCATGTCCCTGCCCCAACTCTCTCACCAGACCTTGTCATCACATGCATTGTCACCACAAATAACCCATTATCAGTGCTTTAACAGGCCCCATTGGTAGCTACTCATTCTCCCAGGCTGTCCATTACCCGTTCTTTTATCTGCCCAACTTTTTCTTTGGGTTCCATCTCCACCTGTCGTTTACTCCTTTTCTCCCCTTCCGTCTTCCACACCATCTTCAGCATACATAACAATCTTTTCCTAGCTACAATGAGTTCTAAAGAAGGGTCACTAGACCTGAAACATTAATTCTGCTTTCTCTCCCCAGATGCTGCCAGACCTGAACTTTTTTTTTCCCAGCAGTTCCTGATTTTTGTTTTGATTTTCACAGTTCATCGGATTTTTTAAATTACTGGAATATTTTGAATTGCTATTAAAAAGCTGTCAGTTCACTTTAACGGAGGGAAAAAAATTTGTGGGCTTTTTTACTCTGGGGAAATTAAACAGACTAGTGTACTATGCAATAATACTATACAGCAGAGCACCTCCAGCCCATGTGAGCCTGCATCAACAAATCGTACTCAGTCTGCACTCATCTCACCTTTCCAGCACTTGGCCTATAGCCTTGTATGTTATAACATTTCAAGTGCTCACCCATGTACTAAACAGTTGCAAGACTTCCTGGTTCAGCTAACTATCCAGGCAGTGCATTTCAGATTCCCACCAGTTGGGGATGGGGAGCTTCACATCTCTTTCTACACCACCC
>JAHRHZ010000089.1:6478063-6535881 GCA_024137785.1 Ginglymostoma cirratum
ACCACCACCATTCCTTCTCCCTTCACGCCCCTTCCTTTTGCACCTTTTAAATTATAGGACCTGTGGGACTCCAAATGTATATGGGCAAGAGATGACTGTAATAAGTTGCCATTAAAACTTTTGTCATTGTGTATTGCCAAATTCAGAAACATTGACCCTGAAAGATGAGGGCCTGTAGTTTCCTTTTCCCAGTGTGCTCTTGTTTGTCCCTGCATGAATTGTGCAGGGAGAAATGACAAATTGCAATGATTCAGTATATCTTTAAAAATCATTGCACTCTTTTTTTTTAAGAAATGATTTATTTAAAGATGTTGGATTTATACTAACTTTTTTGAGAAACTAATTCATATTTACACATGAATACAGCTGATCGCTGTCAAATATCTTTCTGAAGCTTTAAAGCACTGACAAATTGTTGATTTGCTGTCAATTTTGTTTGACTTGTTTGGGTGTGGGGAGCACTTCTACAGATGTATGAGATTTGCTTGCAGATCAATAATTGTGCTCAAAAATCTAATCTGTGCTTTGACATCGAAAAGCTCTATTTTCAGACTACAGGCATCTATCTCATTTAAGTGGTGGATGTATTGCTACTTAGTCACCAACACTTAATTCCAACTTAGACTGGTTTTCATTTTAAGTGCCTTCAATGGAAAAATTAGAGGTTTTCAGTGTTTGTAATAAATGTTGCTATTTTTAAGGTAATTCTGATTGCTCTATTACTTGGTTTATTATTTTGATTTCTCTGCCTATCGGTGTAGTTTTTGCAGACTACATCATTCAGATATGACCATTGACCATGACCATCTGGTAACGATCCCTCCTTGCTATCTACAAATTATTACACTTCATTTGGAGTATCATTTTGGCTGGCTGACAACTGGAGGTAATTCTTTCTGAACAAGAATTGTAGCATTGAGTTCTACTCTTTGTAGAATTGATGCTGTACTGATTTAAATTAAGAATAGATTTTACTAATACTATCGTGGAATTTATTTATTGCCTGTCCCTAGTGCTTTTTTTCCCTCTTGAGGTAGTGGTGAGCTGCCTCCTTGAACTGTTGCAGTCCACATGCTATAGGTAGACCCACAGGGTTGTTAGGAAGGGAATTCCAGGATTTTGACCCAGAGACTGAAGGAATGGCTGATACAGGTATTTATCCTATAACATGATAGTTGTGTTCTTGTGACCTCATGCCATAGAAAATCATGTTATAGGGAAATTGCTATGGAAAATCACTCAGTACAGCAGAAAGTTTGCATTTATCCAAACAGCATCCACGATTCATCAGTCACATTACAGCCAATTCGAGTTAACAAAACGTGTTATAGCAGAAACACCTGTGTTTCCAAGTCAGGATGGTGAGTGGCTTGGAGGGGAACTTGCAAGGGGTGGCGTTCCTGCGTATCTGCTGCCCTTGTCCTACTTGCAGCGCCTCCAGTGAATGGTGGTGGACAATTATAAACAATTCACAACTGGATGTGGCAGGACTGCAGAGCTTAGATCTAATCTGTTGATTGAGGGATCACTTTACTTTGTCTATCACTTTGGGGCTCGTGCTAATTAGCATGCAAGTAGTCCTGTCTGGTAGCTTTACCAGGTTGATACCTCCCATTTTTATGTATGCTTTGTGCTGCTTCTGGCATGCCTGTTGAACCAGGATTGATCCCTGGTTTGATGTTAACGGTTAAGTGGGGAATATGCCAGGCCATGAAGTTTGTGCTGGAATACATTGCTGCTGCTGTTGGCCCACAGCACCTCATAGATGCCTAGTCTTGAGTTGCTAGATCTATTTGAAGTCAATCCCTTTAGCACAGTGATAATACCCCACAACACGAAAGATATTCTCTATGTAAAGCTAGGACTTTGTCTCCACAAGGACTATGCTGTGGTCTTCCTTGCTGATATGCATCTGTCCGTGACCGTCTGTAATCGGCAGATTGGTAAGGATGAGATCGAGCGTGTTTTTCCCTCTTTGTTGGTTCCCTCACCACTGTCCATAGACATAAAGGACATAGTTGTCAGACTAAGGCTACCACGATTAGTAGTGTTGCTGTCGAGCCATTCTTGGTGGACATTGTACTCTTGGGGGTTTTCATTTTGCGCCTTTGCCATCCTCTGCTTCCTCCCAAGTATTGTTGGAGTACTAATTCATCTGCCAAACGAAGGCAGTACATGGTAGTCAGGAGGTTTCCTTTCCCATCTTTAACCTTAAGCTGTGAAACTTCATGGGATCCAGAGTCAATATTGAGGACTCCAAGGGCAACTCTCTCCTGACTGTGTATACCACTGTGCACCACATCTGTGTCTGTCCTGCAAGTGGGACAGGACATCACCCAAGGATGGTGCATGGTAGTGTCTGGAACATAGTCATACCCATGGAATTATACCTTACAATTTCAGGTTGTTGCTTGTTAGACAAGTGTGCCAATTTTGGCACTAGCCCCCAGATGTGGTAAGGAGGACTTTGCATGGTTGAAAGGGCTGTTTTTGCTGGTGTCATTTCCAGTGCCTAGGTCAATACCAACTAGTTTGCCTAGTTTCATTTCTTCGAGACATTTTAGCGATTGATTCAACTGAGTCGCTTGCTAGACCATCTCAGAGGCAAGATGAGTCGACCATGTTGCTGTAGTTACATTATAGGCCAGACCAAGTGAGGATGGCAGATTTCCTGCCCTGAAGGGCATTAGTAAACAATATGGGTTTTTTCCAACAATCGGCAATGATTTCAGTCATCACTGAATTCTTAATTCCAAATTGTTTATTGAATTTATTTATGTTGTGGGATTGGAGTCCAAGTCCCCAGAACACTAATGGAATTTCTGAATTAACAGGCTAGCAATAAAGTCATGAGTCATTGCTGCCTCCAGTTGGAGAGAATGCAGTTTGAATGTCTTCATAATTGATCACCTGCAAATATGCTGCAGTCATTCAATAAGAATACACATGCAATGTAGAACTAGGAATGATCATAATTTGTGGTTATGATCACGAAAAAAAGTTGAATGTATCCCAAGAAATGATTTCTTAAATTGTAATGAACTAATTTACATGCACTGGGACACTGGTTAGACAAAGAGCTAGCAAGCATGGCGGGCCAAATGGCAGCCTCCTGTCTTCTATCATTCTATGCTTATGTAATGGACACTGTCCGGTTTTCTGAGCATGGGCTACATTGTAGCTCAAGTACCTCGAGTGTCTGTGCTACTCAAATTGTCACGAGTCACAAATGATCTCTCTTCTGTGAATTGTATTTTCAGAAAGTTAACTTGTTTGTGTTCTTTGCTCTGGGGCTAATACTTGTGCCTTGTAATGTGTTGTAAGGTCAGTGTCACATGAGTAAGTCAGGTGCTGCAGCATCAGCAACAGCAACTTTGACACATACAGAATTCCCCACAGTACTTCAAAGATAAAGGGATAGTAGCAACTGCTGATGCTGGAGTCTGAGATAACAAGGTGTAGAGCTGGATGAACACAGCAGGCCAGGCAGCATCAGCAGAGCAGGAAAGCCGGCGTTTTGGGTCTGGACCCTTCTTCAGAAATTTCTGAAGGCGGCTCCAGACCCGAAACGCCAGCTTTCCTGCTCCGCTGATGCTGCCTGGCCAGCTGTGTTCATCCAGCTCTACACCTTGGTACTTCAAAGATTTTTTAAACAAAAATGGTGACCCAGTAAAGAAGTTAGAAGAATTAACTGAAAGCCTGATCACTGAGATGGGTCTTAATTTTCTTAAGAGTGAGTTGTGGAGAGATTTAGTGAGCATTCCAGAGAATAGAGCCCAAGTTTTTTGTGTTCTGCCGCAGTGGATAGGGGTAAAGGATTGGAGTATTAAATTTAAAAATAAACCGCTGAGAAACTCCAGTCTGGTAGCATCTGTGGAGAGAGAATCAAGTGAGTTGGGTTTGTAGAGAATGAGTGACAGTAAAGACAAGAAGGGAGTAATTGGATCAGAGGTGACAACATTTGGAATGTGAGCTTTGATGGGTTTGGGAAGGTAGTTCCCTATGCAAGTTTCTCTTTTTAAAATTTTGGTTGAATAGAAAAACTGTCTTAACTAATGGAGAAGGCCTGAAGGAAGTTTGGTTCCTGTACTTAGCCAGGAACTTGGGGAGGAGGGGATGTAAGGAGACAAATATTAACATGCCTTGCTATGTTTTATTTATTTCCTTAGGGTTGATATTTGTTATTGACCATGACAGAACATGTGTATGAGCATTTCAGGAACTGATGTGAAATGTTTGGAGAGGAATTGCAAGACACTGTTCTTGTCTTTGCCAACAAGCAGGTAACTGAACTACTGGGAATAGGAAGTAGCCCAACTGGCGTTCCTTTACTGCTGTTTGTCATGATCATCTTTTACTTGCCAGTAGGGACAACATACTATTTTAGATGCTCCCAGCCACTTTGCAAATAAAAACCTTTTAGACCACTGCATATAAAGTTTCACACTACCATTCTTTTCTGGCCCCTGTCTTCCAGCCTTGGACGACACCATGTTGTGGTGCCAGTGTTAACGGCCATTCCTTTTAATGACTCAGTACCCACTTCAGTTGTCCAGCACTATGTATCATTAGGCATTTTTGTTGCATTTTGTGATTCCTCCAATTCCTGTCAACCACTGCTACCCAGTTGATTTCCCCACCCCCAATTTTTGTTTCCTGAGCTGATTCTAACACTAGGCTTCCTTGAGCAACTCAACAGTAGGTAGTAATAGAATAGCCTGGCCTTCAGTTCGTAAGATGTCGGGGCAGAATTAGGCTATTCGGCCCATTGAGGTGTGCTCTGCCATTCGATCACGGCTGATACGTTCCTCACCCCCATTTTTGTCTTCTCCCCATAACTCTTCAACCCATTACCAATTTAAAGAGCTAACTCCTTAAATTTCAGTGGGTGTAGGTCATTTTATCTAGCTCAAATTAAATCCAAGGAGAGGGGATTACTAAACTGGTTTTCACTGCTCTGCTAAAGTGCACACTACATGGGGTTGGGGTGGTGGGGTGGGGGGTGCGGTGGAGGAAGAGGTTGGAGATGGCTGAAGCTAGCATTGAGGAGCAGGACTGAATAAATCAAACTCTTTTTGGGCTCTCCTAACCACTAATCCCATTCTCTGCTAATCCAGTAGATGAATGACAGGAAAAGGTTCCCTGCCATACTGCTCTCTTTGATCAGCTGCTGGGTCCTGATGCTGCTCGTGTCCATCTCTCTGTGGTACAAGCAGAGACTGAGCAGGGGTTTTGGAGCCATTCCTGTCCCTGCCTTATTCAGAACAGTCATCACTCATCTGTCTGTCTCTCACTTTCAACCTGTTTACATTGTTCCAGTACAACTTCTCCACATCACATGTCACAACAGTGTTGACCCAGGCAGTAATCACATTAAATCACAAGAGGTTTCAGCCATTCTGTCTTTTCAAATGCACAGCAACTGACAGTGGTATGTAAGCAGGGAGAGTGGGGAAACACAGCATTTTTTTAAATGAGGAAGAAGTGCACAAAAGGCTGAAGACTGGCATAATAGCAGCAGCCTCTATGAAGAATTATTCAGATTCCTCTTGTTGCCATGGAAGTAGGGCTCGCCAACACCCCTCTGATTTTTCTCAAGACATTTCCAGTAAGTATACTTGGATGTTGCTGAAATGTCTGTCTTTATTGATTTGAAATGGAATTTGCTTCTCATTTGTGCAAAAGTTTATTCCTGTGTTTTATTTAGAGATCTCTCTGGAGGAAAGTTATTTTTAAAGCAGGGGAGGGTGCTTTGTTTGTTTGTTTGTTTTGTAAACTAGCTACCATGGTATCCTTTGTAGAGGAAGAAAAGGGAAACACTTGTATAAGATCTTATTGCCCCACCCAGTGACTGTAAGCACTTTACACATAGCGAGGTAAATTGGAATGCAGCCACTATTGTGTAAGCAAGCACTGCATCCATTTTGCCAACAGATACTGCTCTCAGATACCACTGAGGTGAATCATTTGTGGCTGAGGGAAGAATGTCAGCTAAGAGACCACTCCTTGCCTTCTCTTTGAAACCTGCCAACTGATTTTAATATACCACACAAGGTCGGGTGCTGGGATCATTGTTAGTCAATATTATACTCTGGAATCACAAGTAACTTTTTGAAGTTTTACAAGTAACACCAGATTGGGGTATGGGGTTGCATGCTATGTTCGTGGTACTATAGAAATGCAAGTTATTGGAGATGCTGGTCATCTTTGTTTTAAAAACTGCAACAAAAGATGTTAATAAACCTGCAGAATGCACATGCAAATAGCAAATGAATTTCAACAAAGTGCGAGGTAATCCTTCCAGAAAGAAGAACTAAGCAGGCCACATTCGTAGAGAATGTTTTTGTTTTTTTTTTGGAAACATGATAGGGAAGTAGAGGTACACATTCACAAGTTGTTAGAAGCGAATTAATGAACAGCTTTCTCACAATGCCCACTTCTGTGCTTCTTCACGGGTCGTTACCCTGATGTGGTAGGCAAGACTTGTGTGCTCCAGCAGTATCTTGAGCAATGACATTTGGGAGCTTCTTGCTTGTGATAGCGTCACCCATAATAACAAAGTCAGAGAAGGTGCTGGATAAAGCCTGGTCCAAAAAGTCCTTGCTTTGCTGAGGACAGCAATTGAGAACTGGAAACAGAAGACTACATGTCCCATTTGGCTGTGAAGATTTCCAGTTATCATGATTTGACATGTGACCAAAATCTAATCCCCAACCCTTGACAAGTGTGGACAATGGCAGGGAGCTTTGAGCACAGTTTCTACCAGGGAAATTTCATGAGTAATGCCTCTGTCATGTCCTCTGGATTCCCTGAGGCCTGTTGAACAAATCCTAGTGTCTTCCTTGAAGCCTGCTCCACAAGCATTCAGGCAAGACTCAAGTAAAATAAACTTCAGACCAGGCACTGTGTCCAGGTAGCCAAAAAACATCATTCCCTGCCCCCACCCACAGTCCTGTTTCCTCAACACTCGAGCAACCAATGTTCTAGGAGAGGAGAAAGAAAATGCTTCAAAGACATTCTTAAGTTTGGCAGCATTGACTGGCAGAAGTTCACAACCAGTCAAAATGACATCAACTAGTCCATCAAGCTGCATCATATATTGAGTTGCACCATCTGCATCACTAAAGACTGGTGCCAGAGAAGGAAAGAAATAGAAGCAAATTCTATACTCAGGATCTCACTACTTTTGTTGGAAGTTCTGTCCATGTCCAAAGATCAACAGGTTGAGAATCTGCCTGTTCGGTAACATAAAGAATCATGGCAGGAACTTGTAACCCTGAGTAAACATCTCATTCTCAAATTGAGGGTCAGCTGGTGAGTTTTGATGCCTATGTTCTGAGAGCTTGAGTGATTTTGGTTACGCTTTGAACATTTTTCTACAAATGATTTTGGTTCTTCCTTTGCTGCTCACATTGATCTTGCTATTCTTGGGTTGTGTGTGTCTTTTTTATAATGGTCATAATGCTTATGACAGCGCACTACATTTTTTGTGTGTTTGAGACAGAACTCTAATGTTTTGTTCTTGATTTTACTTTTATTATATTGCTATGATGGCAAAAGGTGAATTGGATGGGACCTAAGAAAGGCCATGGTCCAGGTAAGTTTGGGGAAGACTGTTAACCTCAGTTTCTACAAACTTTCTGAATTAAAACCTTACATTTAGGCAATGATTCTTTAAGTGAAGCCTTTTTGACACAATTGTGCTTAAGAAATGAAATAAACTTGAGGTTTTTTTTGTTTTGTGGTCCTGTGAATTCAATTAACCATACTTGAGAAGTCAACTTTACTAAATGCAGCTTCCTTCAGACTGGGGAGGCTGGGATGGCTTGAGTTGTCAGTTAGACCAGTTAAAGTACTGCTCCCTCTTCCCCTACTGAGATTTTAACTAAATTTGTCAGGGTCACACAAATTGTCTCCCTCTTGTTGCATACAGCTTGGTCACTTTTTAAAATCTTCGTGTAGCAACTTAAAGGAGCTGATCTGTGTTCAGACTACACAGGAGATCCTGGGTTGCTGCTTGGCTGCAAAATTGAGGAAACATTGGATTCTGATTGCCCCTAATTGAACAATGATGTAAACACATTTCCATTAAGTGATTGAGTTCTTCTGGAGAAGAGGAAGCATAGCAGTAAATCACCTCTAAGATTCATGCTGTGTAAGGTTTTTTGAGATAATGATTAGATTGGAAGATTCAATTCTAGGGCTGATAATTCCGTTCAAGCAAAACAAATGAGCCCTACTCTAAATGGATTGTCAAAGGGGGTATGCATGTCAGAGCTGTATACTGGATGGATTGAATTGATGCAATTTGTGGTATTTTTTGTTGTAAATTATCCATTTTACAGAGATTATCAGCCGGCTTTGGAGATGGCAACGCTTCTTAAATTTGCCATCCTTGTGGAATGTCGCCACCTCCTGGCATATTAGTGATGTTCATTTGGACATTAAGAAGATGTCACAACCTTGTGCTAAACTTGCTGCCTGTTGAAATCATGCTGTAAACTGACAAGTGCCCTTTGTATAGTTACTAAAAGTATTTCTTTTGATAACTTGCAGGAAATTTTATGATGCCCATATTGTACATGTGGAAGAAAGTATTAAAACGATATTGTTATGCTTTCCACAACCCACCTCCCACTTTGCATCATCTTGTGCTAGAAACACATTTTAGGCTTAAGTGTGTCAGAGATAAAAGGTACTGCAGATGCTGGAGAATCCGAGATAACAAGCATGGGGCTGGATGAACACAGCAGGTCAAGCAGCATCATAGGAGCTGCACCTCCCAGTCGCGAACCATTTCAACTCCCCCTCCCATTCCTCAGATGACATGTCCATCCTTGGCCTCCTGCAATGCCACAGTGATGCCACCCGAAGGCTGCAGGAACAGCAAATCATATTCAGCCTGGGAACCCTGCAGCCCAATGGCATCAATGTGGATTTCACAAGCTTCAAAATCTCCCCTCCCCCAACCGCATCCCAAAACCAGCCCAGCTCATCTCCACCTCCCTAACCTGTTTTTCCTCTCACCCCAAGCCACACCCCCATCTCCTATCTACTAACATCATCCCGCCCCCTTGACCTGTCTGTCCTCCCTGGACTGACCTATCTCCTCCCTACCCCCCTACCTACACTCACCTTTACTGGCTCCATCCCCACCTCTTCGACTTGTCTGCCTCCTCTCCACCTATCCTCTCCTCTATCCATCCTCTATCCGCCTCCCCCTCTCTCCCTATTTATTTCAGAACCCTCTTCCCCTCCCCCATTTCTGATGAAGGGTTTAGGCCCGAAACGTCAAGTTTTCCTGCTCCTATGATGCTGCTTGACCTGCTGTGTTCATCCAGCCCCATGCTTGTTATCTTGGGCTTAAATGTGTTCTTCCTCTAAAATTCTGTAATTTCCATCACTTACTGGGAATCTTCAGTTATTGAAAAAATACAATATTGTGCAGGTGTATTCCAGTTATGTTTATGGCAATTAATATTCAAGGGGGATTGCCCACACCTTTCAAAGGAGGCCAGCAGGAAGGATGAAATAAATGTGGCCAATCATTTAATGATTTCAAAAGATATTGCCTCCTGATTCCATAGAGAAATTCCAGTTAGGTTTGACACAATTCCAAAAGGAGATTTGGTGTCTGTGTGTGTCCCTCCCCATTCTGAATTCCTTTTGCCTGCTTGTGTGATCGTGTTCTGTTATTGGCTAGTGCCAATGTTCCAACGAGTTTACACTGCATGATCGTTAACCTGTGGTTGAAATTACAGTAAGAGCAGACTGTCAGTAAAAGCAACTTCATAAAATATCTCAGCATTTTAATCTCATTAACTTTGTGCTCATTCAGAATCATACTGAGCTTGTTTTCCCTTTTCTAAAAGGTTACAAATGAATGGTGACGTTCTTGTGAACTACAGAGCAGGAAAACCAATCCTTGAAATGATTTGGTGAAAGGCCAATAGGGGTGTCTAAAATGCATTAGAATGTTTTACCTTAATCAAAACAGGATGGAGTACAGTCCCATTTAAAATTGCACACAAACTTTAACACAGGGGTGAAATAGAAGTGTAAAAAACACTTCCAGAACTCTCAGCCAAACTACTGGAGGCATGGGATTCACGGAAATTTGGCTGTCTGGATAGAAAATTGGCTGTCCAATAGGAGACAGAAGATGGCAGTAAATTGAAAGTATTCAACCTAGAGTTCAGTGACCAGTGGTGTCCGGCAGGGATCTGTTCTAGGACCTCTGCTCTTTGTGATCTTTATAAATGACTTGGAGGAGGAAGTGGAAAAGATGGATTAGTAAGTTTGCCAATAACACTAAGGTTGGTGGCATTGTGGACGGTGTGGAGGGCTGTTGTAGGTTGCAACGGTACATTGACAGGATGCAGAGCTTGGCAAAGAAGTGGCAGATGGAATTGAACCGAGAAAAGTGTGAAGTGATTCATTTTGGAAGGTCAAATTTGAATGCAGAATACAGGGTTAATGGCAGGATTCTTGGCAGTGTGGAGGAAGAGAGGGATCTTGGGGTCCACGTCCATAGATCCCTAAAAGTTGCTACCCAAGTTGATAGGGTTGTAAAGAAGGCGTATGGTGTGTTGACTTTCATTGGCAGGGGAATTGAGTTTAAGAGCTGCAAGGGTATGTTGCAGCTCTGTAAAACTCTGGTTAGACCATACTTGGAATATTGTGTTTGTTCTAGTTACCTCATTGCAGGAAAGATGTGGAAGCTTTAGAGAGGGTGCAGAGATTTACCAAGCTGCTGTCTGGGCTGGAGGGTAGGCATTAAAAGGAAAGGTTGAGGGAGCTATGGCTTTTTTCATTGGAGTGAAGAAGGAAGAGAGGTGACTTGATAGAGGTGTAGAAGATGATGAGAGGCATAGAGTGAATAGTCAGACTTTTTTCCAGGGTAGAAATGACTTACAAGAGGGCATAATTTTAAGGTGATTGGAGGTAGGTTCTTCACACAGAGTGGTGGGTGTGTAGAACATGCTGCCGGTAGTGGTAGTGGAAGTGGCGTCAGATACTTTAGGGACTTTAAGTGACTCTTGGATAGGCATATTGGAGGATAGTAAAATGTAGGATATGCAGGGTAGATTAATCTGGGTAGGATAATAGGTTGGTACAATATTGTGGGGTGAAGGGTCTGTACTGTTCTATGTACTCAAGCTGCTAGGAATCATGACAGCACACAAACCAGCAGCTACACTAAGACAGCAACTGACCAAGACTGAAGATCTACTTGATACCGTGGACAGGACAAATGTGGTTTACAAGATACCATGTGGAGACTGCACAAAACACTATGTTGGACAAGCAGGCAGATAGCTAGCAACTAAAGGTCCTTGGTGTCAATACACACAGCTGAGGGGGTAAAAAACCACACTTTCAACTGTAACAACGTAACTATCATGGGACAAGCCAAACAGGACAGCCAGGGAATTTTTGGAGGCTTGGCATTCATTCACGGACTCCATCAATAAACACATTGAATTAGACCCACTATACTGGCCATTACAACACACAGCTGGAGCCAGAACTGCTACCTACCGGAAGCAGCGAAAACTAAACCATATAAATTCAAACTGACACAAGACAACAGTGCTTCACAGGAGGCTCTACAGCACACAGGATGTCACCTAGTAAAGGTATAAAACATTTGCTATCAAACCTCCCAGCTTCGTGAACACATCGACATCAATGGGGCAAAATCTTGATTCTGAACGTCAGAAAACTCTGAGGAGGTGTGCCCATTGAAGCCTGTCTATCTGCTACGTTAACTTCCCAGCAAGCGATTGGAACAGAAGAATTTTTTTTCCCCCCCTTTTTGTTTTGTCCTCTTATGTAAATTTTAAGTTGAATTTTTTAAGTAATTCTTTTGACGTCTTACATTTGGCTTGAGCATCCCAAATCATCCTGGGACATTTCCTTTCTCTGTACTTTTGATGTTAATCCTAGATCACTTTCTGCTTTTCACTCTACAAATGTGAATGACTCTGGCTCTGTCTTGCATAGCTACCCTTGCATCAAGTGAGAAATGAAACCGTGCTGCTCCTGGAAGCATTATTCCTTTATGCATTTTTCTAAAATGTATTAAACTGGAGGCAGAATTCTAGTTTCAGATACTTAACAAGTCTGACGTTCAACATGAGGTCTACCAAGAGAGGCAAGGGGGAGGAAAAAAATCAGATCAAACTTTAGTCCAATTACTTTTTAAAAAGCTGAAGTGAAAAGTCTAATTAAAAATATCTTCCCATTTATTTGATTAAACTTTAATTTACTGCATCTGGTTTCTCTAAACCAGAACATTGAGAAGAAGCTTACATTTCAGCTAGTTGTAGCCTCTGATTTCTTCTAGCGTGGTCCTGCTGCTGCTGCTATTGGATGTGTTCCTTTTACAGAATCGTTTCTTCAATCCCAAATTTCAAGGGGAAAGTTTGAGTAAAATTGTGAATTCATAATTTAGCAGCTTTTAAGATCTAGCCTCATTATATTGTTTTCAACTATATGTAATTCAAACGAAACAGCTACAAGCAGATTAACTTACAATTAGATCAGAGATTGAATGGCTCCTTACCTTGTAATACTGTCCTTTTTAACCTGGGCATCTCAGTCGCTCCAGACTGAAGAGATGAAAGTACAGACTGTAAGTGATGGCCATCAAGCTCACATGTCAAATGTACGACCTGTCTCTATCCACGCTCTCCTCCAACTTGTGCTAGAAGAAAAGAAATCTGGGCCCAGTTCAATCAACTCCGGGTTGTGAAGAACAAGGTTCTGGAGATCACAATAGCCTCTGACTCATTGCAACAAATCATCAACAACAACTTCTATTTATAGAGCAACATTTAACATAGGACATTTTACTAAGATGCTTAAACAATACAGCTTGTTTTATTCAAAAGTTCCCTTCTAAAGCATTGTAATAATTTATTACCCAATAGGTGGTAACCACTCTAAAGAAATAATCCCTAGCATCTAATCTGATATTTGCCTTCAGATTTTATGGTGCTGACATCTAGTCGTATTATCCCTCTCAATTTTGATTAATCTAATTAGGCTACTTCTAATCCAAATAGTCATTTGGTATTACAGAACTTGTGTATTGCTGAACAAGGACACATTTGTTGAAGTGTTTTGTCTTCCACTCATCAGGATCATTTGCAAGAATACAGACTCATTGTTAACTCTGCTTTTTCTCCATGGATGCTGCCCACCCTGCTGAGTTTCTCCAGCTATTTCTGTTCTTACTTTCAACTCAATCTAGGTAAAACATGTGCTGATGAGCGCTTCACTGCCACATCTCTGCACTGGCAGAGGAAGAAAAGCCCCAGGTTGCTGGAACTGAGGACTGCTGGAGGCAAACCACCTGCTCGGCCAGGCCTGTGGTTGGGGCAATCAGGGACTTCAATCAAATGCGCATAGCCAAACGTCAGAGCGACAGGTAGATTTGTTGGGGGCACTGAGCAACCTGACAAAGGTTGCAGCAATGCAATTGGGACTTTGCCGCCAGGCACGTGAGTGGCTGCTGCCGTGGACAGTTCGGTTGCCATGGAGGGCCATTTCCAACAGTCTCAGAATCAACTGGATGTGTGAACAGACCTGCAGTTCATCGCTCTAGCCATTGGCACCAGCAGAATGGCACAGGGACAAGGAATCTAAATCTCATACTAGGTACCCCTTCCTCAGACAGTGGTGCCAATAGATACCCAGCAGGACCACCTACAGGCTCCCCAGAATCTCCTGTCAGGACATTTCCAGAGATGGCTGAGCCACTTGCCTCCAGCCTGCCATCCTTAACCCTGTGGGATTTCAAGATTAGAAGGGTGCACACTCAGTATGTCTGGGTCTTCTGTTCAAAAACGGCCCTGAAGTCATCTGAGCAGATCTTTAAGGCTGATGGGTTCCACCAGTGTCATGGAACTCTGGCCTGCATTGAGGCATGTGGGAGGGGAAAGGAAGACGACTTTCCTAGAGCATACAGGTGCCCCTTCACTATAAATTCTCACTTTTGTAAATATGTTCCATCTGTGAGAGTCTTGGTCTACCCACAAATGCAACATTGCAAGTACTGAACCTCCACAATGCGCCCTGGACTAAGGTGTACAGGGAGTATGGTGTACCAAGTGAAGGCAATGGGTAAATCGCAGGCAACTGCAACTTTGTGCAGCTCTGGTGCAGAGACCGAGCTATTGTGTCATAGGCATTGTCCGGGTTCAGCCATTAGCCCGTGAATAGTGGACACTCTTCAGATAGAGCTCCAGGCTCTACCTTTTCCCCTGTAAGTGAACACCTAAACATCCTCTTCCTGTTAGGGAGGGGCTATGTTTATCAACCCCATCAGTTTTGCATCTACCCACTTAACAAACACCACCCCCTTGGCAAAATATGTAAACATTCCAGATGTGCCAGGGCACTGTTCCCAGAAGCCTCCTCACTGATGGAACCTCCTGTGTGGCCCCTTTTCCCTCCCATATTCTATCATGTCTCCCTGTACCTTACAAATGTTTTTAATTAGCCAGTTCAGGTATGTTATTACATACTTCTGGAGTAGATGGGATTTGAACCCAGGCCTCCTGCTAGGGGATGCTATCACTGTGCCAGAAGAGCCCTGCCCGACACGACCCCAATCTTACATACCAAGTTACCCCATTCACTATTGTCATGCTCTCTGCATCCAACTTGGGTTCACAGGTTCCCTGTGTCTGATCTGCAGCATCGGCCCCCTGGTAATCCCCCTCCTGCCCCCTGAATCTTTTAGGGGGTGCATCGCATGACTACCTATGGCCCAACCCCCTTAATGACTTAGTTGGAGAGCCATGAATGAGGAGTGGCCAGATCCCTGACAGCTCCCCAACCATAATTTTGTGAATCCCTGGACTGACTGCCCTAGGCCTGCAGGACTGCCCATGACCCACCTTCCAAACTGTAGAGGTGTGAGCCCCTTGACCCTCAAAGCCTAACTGGACAGCTGACCATGCCCATGCCCAATCCCCTGGATTGATACCAGACATTAGCCTTGATTTACTACGCTGGGACTCCCTCACTGGCTACTTCCCTGGACTTGAGTTAGTACTGCTCCCCTCAGACATGGTTTTTTGCTTGTAGCAGGAAGAGTGAGTTTGCCACCTAAGGTGCTGACATGTGGTACAGGCATGAGAATGATGTAGCAATGAGCCATACAGCACGATGCCCACTCCTTTAATTATGAATTCTGTCAAACTTCCTGGCTTTGTGTCTGCACTAAAAGGGCGGATAATACAGCAGTACTGTGAGCCTTTAAGTTCTGGTTAAGGTGTGGCAAGGCAAGGATGCTGTGTGCAGTCAAAGGCGCTAAGTGAGCAGCCTGGTTCAATTTGAACTTGATGCCTATCCCTGTACACAGTGTCCCTGCAGCTGCATTGCACTGACAGTGACACTCCAAAGTGCAGCATTAAATTGCAGCAGGGTACTGTAACTGTATCAGAAATGTGCCATGATGATGTAGACCGACTGGTATGTCATATGTCGGTGACCAGAGATGGAGGATTATTGGGGCATTTTGGCTGGATAGTTTGGTTGGCTTGTAATGCAGTGATGCCAACAGCATAGGTTCACATTCTGCACTGGCTGACTTTACCACGAAGATGGCAGTGGAGCAGGGCTTCTCTGTCTGCTCTGTCCACATTTCTTTTCGTTTGTTTTTCACTCTTGGTTTTTTTTTTATTTTGTTTTACTTACTGATGGTAAGTAAACCCAGTAGCGGGGATCGTGGCAGTGACACCAGAGCGTGTTTGGGCTCCCGGCAGCTTCCCCATCAACGAGGCGCTCCTAGTGCTGCTTGAGTTTGGGTTCCCAGCAGTGTCCAGCGCAAATTTAATGGAGACGGAGGGCAGTTTGTGCCCGAAGTGGACTCGCGGCGGCGGCCGAGTCGAGCAGGAGGAGCCTCTCCTGTCTGCTTTTCCCCTCTACCTGCACCACCCTTGCTTTCTCCGCCGGTAAACACACACACCCCCCACCCCACACACACAACATACACTCTCCAACTGCAGGAGGTGCCCATAGATCAGGAGGCTGGGGCCTGAAGTGGCGCCAAAATTTTAAATGGAGCCGCTTTAAAACATTAAACAATGGCTGCAAACGAAAACACTCAATCAAAACAAATGCATTTCCCCCAAACTACTAAAACGACATGTGGCTGGGCACCCAGTGGGACATTACTTAAACTGCTATTCAATGAGACTGCTGCGTGTAACAGTCTCCACCCAAATCCCCGATGGGAAAAGGAGAAACGGTGGAGATCCCCACTGGAAAGTAGGACTCATCCTAGCGACGGACAAGGCGAGGAAGTAAATGCTGTGTACCGGGCAGCCCAGAATTGTAGGAAATGAGTTGAGACCCTGACATTCACCAATGGAGTTAGGCGGTGCTCGCTGGTAAAAGAGACTGCCGGGATAGTGGAGGGCTACAATTTGTCTCCCAACGCCGTGGAAAGGCTGGGTTGTAATCCAGGTGTGTGTGTGTCTGTCGACTGGGTTCACTCACCCTGTCTGTCTCTGGGCAGAAATGAGTAGAGCTGCGCTCCTATCTCTGATCTTTGCTTTACTGAACGGAACCTCCAGCCAGGATGAAAAAGGGCAAGAACTTAAAGTGGAAGTCTTGGTGAGCAGATTTCTTTTAAAGCCATCTTCTCTGGAAACGGTTACTTTCACTATTAACATTTGAGAGTTGACAACTGGTAAAGGAACACAACGCCTTCCTGCATTTCTTCTGATCTCTAAATGTCTTTGTCTTTTTTTTAAAAAATAGCTGAAACCTGAAGGCTGTCCTGAGCTATCGACATTTGGAGACACTCTTCACATCCACTACACTGTAAGAAAACACCGCAAGTTTCCTTTCTCGCAAATGCTTGCGTAAGCCGAAGTGTTTTTGATACTTGTGTAGCATTTGACATAAAACCTGGGAATGTTTGCATGTCTGGAGGCAGTGGGGCGGGGGGGGGGAGGTGTCCGACTACAATAACACGTCAGCAATAATATTCCTTAATCCAGTAAAATAACCCCCTCCTCCAGCAAATAATCCAGTCTTACTTGTAAAATGTTAGCGCGAAGGATTATTCCCTTTGGAAACTAACGGTCACTTAGTTTGATTTAGGGCATATTTGTAGGATAAACTTGTAATCCAGTGATCAGAAACCCAGAGCAAGCAACAAATTGACACGTCAGTGTAGCCTCCGTGTCGCTTTTAGCTTTGTATCTGAAATGGATTCATTTGTAGCCAGTACCGAGTGCAATATTCCATCCACGTTTAGTGATTTTAGATTTGGGAAAGTCTTGAGTGGCATTTTCTTTTTTGCCCCTTTAGTTAGCCAACTCTGTCACGAGATCTCTGCGTCTTCAGGCCCGCGTTATTTCTAGCAGGGATTACGCGAATGACCCGCGTTCAGAAAACTCGCCAGTTCTGAGGAAGGGTCACTCGACCCCAAACGTTAGCTCTGATTTCTCTCCGCAGATGCTGCCAGACCTGCTGAGCTTTTCCAGCAACTTCTGTTTTTGATCACTAGATGGGTACTGGGTCCATTGCTTTTCCTCATTTTATATAAGCAATTTGGATGTGAATATAGGAGGTGTGGTTAGTAAATTTGCAGATGACACCAAAATCAGTGGTGTAGTGAACAGAGAAGAAGATTATTTCAAATTACATGGATTTTCATCAGATAGGCTGAGGAGTGGCAGGTTTAGAATATCCCTGGTCAAATCAGGGCAGGACTTCTATAGTTAATAGTGGGGCCCTGGGGAGTGTTGCTGAACAAAGAGACCTTGGAATTGCAGGTGGGCAGGATAGTGAAGATGTTTCACACACTTTTTATTTCTCAGTGCATTGAGTATAGAAGTTGGGATGGCCTGTTGTGGCTGTACAGGACATTGGTTAGGCCACTTTTGGAATACTGCATACAATTCTGGTCTCCCAGCTATAGGGAAGATGTTGTGAAACTTGAAAGGGTTCAGAAAAGATTTACGACGATGTTGCTAGGTTTGAGGTATAGAGAGAGGTTAAATAGGCTGGGGCTTTTTCCCTGGAGCATCGGAGGCTGAGGGGCGACCTTACAGAGGTTTATAAAATCATGAGGCATGGATGATAAGGTGAATAGCCAAGGTCTTTTTCCCAGCATTGGGGAGTCCAAAACTAGAAGGCATAGGTTTAAGGTGACAGGAAAGTTTTAAAAGGGACCTGAAGGGTACCTTTATTTACACAGAGGGTGGTATAATTATGGAATGAGCTGCTAGAGGATGTGGTGGAGGCAGGTACAATTACAACATTTAAAAGGCATCTGGATGGGTGTATGAATAGGAAGGATTTAGAGGGATATGGGCCAAATGCTGGCAAATGGGACCGGATTAATTCAGGATATCTGGTCAGCACGGGCAAGCTAGACAGAAGGGTCTGTTTCCGTGCTGCATAAGTCTATGACTGTATGGTGCAATAGACCAGAGGAGGCAGCTTCAAAAATAAGTATGTGGACAGTTTGATTTAATTACAGACAAGTGCAAAGCATTGCAGGGATGATGGGAAAATGAGTGATGCATGTACTCAGAAAATTGGTAAAAATAGCAAAGCTTCAAATTTGAGACCGAGGGAACTTTGGATTCCATGCTCAAAATACTGAACCACTGCAGAGTTCTTGTTATTCTCCTACATGTTGGAAAGGCAAATCAGGGCAGGACTTACACACTTAATGGGAAGGTCCTGGGTAGTGTTGCTGAACAAAGAGGCCTTGGAGTGCAGGCTCATAGTTTCTTGAAGGTGGAGCCGCAAGTAGATAGGATAGTGAAGAAGGTATTTGGTATGCTTGCCTTTATTGATCAGTGCGTTGAGTATAGGAGTTGGGAGGTCATGTTGTGCCTGTTGCAGCATTGGTTAGACCACTTTTGGAATACTGCATGCAATTCTGGTCTCCCTCCTATATGATGGACATTGTGAAACTTGAAAGAGTTCAGAAAAGATTTACGAGGATGTTGCCTGGTTTGGAGGGTTTGAGCTATAGGGAGAGGCTGAATAGGCTGGAGCTATTTTCCCTGGACCATTGGAGCTTGTGGGATGACTTTATAAAATCATGAGGGGCATGGAGAGGGTGAATAGTCAAGGTCTTTTCCCCAGGGTAGGGGAGTCCAAACCTAGAGGGCATAGGTTTAAGGTGAGAGGGGGAAGTTTTAAAAGGGACCTGAGGGGCAACTTTTTCGCACAGAGGGTGGTGCGTGTATGGAATGAGCTGCCAAAGGAAGTGTTGGAGGCTGGTATGATTACAACATTTAAAAGGCATCTGGATAGGTATATGAATAGGAAGGGTTTAGAGTGCTAGGGGCTAAATGCTGGCAAATGAGACTAGATTAATTTAGGATATCTTTGCATGGGCAAGTTGGACCAAAGGTTCTGTTTCCGTGCTGTACATCTCTATGACTCTATGTGGGTCTCATTGCCAGGACTAACATTTGTTACCTATCTCTACGTTCCCATGAGAAGGTCGTGGTGAATGGCCTTCTTGAATTGTGCCCACAGTGCTGTTAGGGAGGGAGCTTCAGGATTTTGACGCATTGACCATAAAGGAATTGTGATATTTTTTCAAGTCAGGATGGTGAATGGCTTGGAGAGAAATATCCAAGTGGTGCCGTTCCCATGTCCTTCTAAATGGAAGTAGTCATGAGTTTGCAATGTGCTATCAGATGAGCCTGGGATACTCTAGTGAATCTTGTAGATGTCACCAGCGTTGAAGAGAGTGAATGAAGAAGGGTAGTAATCAAAGTATGTTAAACTACATTACAATAATGTCCACACTTAAGAAAAAGCACTTCATTAGTTATAAAATGCTTCGGGACATCCTGAGGTTGTGAACAGGTGGAAGCTAATCTTAAATGTTCACCTGAGCCTAGAATTCCTGCACATAATTACCTTCAGTTGTATCACGCAAGGCTGCAGATGTAAATCACATGCCTGTGAAATGGCATTGAAAACCATTGACAGTATGTGGGTCACCAGAAAAGTGCAGTAAACTTGTATATGTCAAACATTTCTTATCTGTTTATCTTTATTTCTCTGCATAATTATTATCACTCTAAATATCATCATCATTTACATTATTATTGACTGGTACAAAATCAGTGGTAAACCCTGGTAATATTTTAGATATGGTGAGTATGAGTTACTGGGAATTGGTTTCATTTGGGATATTGATTGTTGGTTAGGTTGGGGTTATTAGTGATGATGGAGATCTTTGTGTATTGGGTTATTTCAAATGTTGGGAGGATACCCAAAGTGGTAGTAAGAGATAACTGTGGGATATTGTTGGATGCTAGAGATTACTACTTGTAATAATGTTGAATGGTGGATCTAACTCTGTGCATTGTTATGTCTGTAAATGCAAGAGAACTGATGCACTGTCTTCCCCTACCATGTTTCTCAGGGGAAGCTGGAAGATGGAACCTTGTTTGATAATTCTTTAATCCGGGATCCTCTGGTGGTTGAACTTGGCAAAAAGCAGGTTATTCCAGGTAAAATGTGACAAGCTGCTGCTGGATTGAAACTGTGCTGAAGAAATGCATCCTACATACTGTTACAAAGATTGATCCAAGAATAAGTCAATTGCTTGTCCTTATTTGATACTATAAATGTTGATTCTCACTAAAGTAATCCTTCAATCCATACACAAAATCTTCACTTGAGATCCAGAACCACATTTTGATTATCAGGTATTTCAATGTTATTTTTCCAATTCTGAAACTATAAGTGCAAATGTGTTTAAAAATAATTTAAATCTGATTTTATTTCTATTGATAGGTTTGGAACAGGGTCTCCTCGATATGTGTGTTGGGTAAGTCAATGTGATTTATAATGTTAATTTATTATTACAGTTTGAGGCAAAATGTAGTAATATCACAATATGTAATAATTGGTTTTAACGTCCAAATGTTAGTAATATTCTGTGTCTGGTTGATTTTGTTCACCCCTGCTGACCTCTCAAGTGCTTTTGCTGGGCTATGGTCCCATTAGTACCACCAACCCTCCAGTTGTTCACTTGAGTACTCTTTCTTCATTATTGGTCCTGAACATTTAGGGTCTGTTTATCTTCAACCTTTGCAATGAATGATTAGAATCAAGCTTAATTCCTAGTCTTAAGCCATTGACTCCCTGATGAAGTTCAGTTTCACTGGAATTAGCTTTTTTCCAGCGTCTCATCCAAGTGTCTATTCTTTGTGTGTGAATCTAGACAGTGAGGAACAGCTGGCACAACAGCTGAGCTCCATCCTCATCCTGCATTTCTGATTGCATTTTTGAAGAAGAGAAAGGAACCATGGTTTGTTTCCCCCTTTTCAGCCTCTGCATGCTGTGAGTTGCATTCAGCGCAGAGCAGGGATTGAACGAGAGACCCTTGCATGTTGTTTAATGATAAGCTGACTTTACAACTGAACCACAGTGTTCTAAGTGTTTGTAAGAACAGTCTATTAATCTCAGACCCATTAGTAATCTATATATACCATGAATCACAGGATCTTACTTAGCTTGATGTATAAGATGACCATTGGTTTTGGACACTAAAATCCATGTTTAGGCCTAGAATCAGCATGTAAACTGATCCCCCTCCCATTTTTTCAGATAATAAATGTATATTTAGGGCTATACTCTTATTTGCAGTCAAAATCCATTTTTCAGCTCAAAGTTTCTTAAGAGTGTGCTCCCTTTATACACCAGCACATGGAATCAAGCAGGCAATAGGAGCTGAGTTGCCAAGAAGACACACCCTGGCAGAGCAAGACCGTGCATGGTGACTGACAAACAGAAATTTTTTCATGTTTCCAAAGGGTGACACCTACTCAGCATGTAAATCAGCCCCCTGTTTTGTACCTTCTAAGGTTGACTCTGACGCCCTAATCTGCAGTACTAGCTGCGGCATGATTTGAAGATCACTTTCTCCCCCTCTGTTTTTGGAAAGTGATAAGGAGTCTTTTTATTTACAGAGAGAAGAGGAAGTTAACAATTCCATCTAACCTTGCATATGGGAAACGAGGCTTTCCACCATCCATTCCAGGCATGTATCTGGTTCCACCTCTTGGCTGCACAGTTTAAGTTTTGATTTAAGTAGCATTTTATTTAAATAGCAGTACTTCAGGACTCTACAACAATTGCAATCAACAATTTTACATTGACATAGTGCCTTTAATATAAGTGATTATCAGTTATCTTTGGAATAAATATTGCTCCTGCTTTTTCGGGTTCTTCTTAAGTATGTCTTGGTATATCTTTAACTCAAGAAAACTGAGTATTATTTTAAATACTTTGAGAAACCATTGAAAAGAGTACAAGGTTGGATGAGAGTAAAAAGTTGAGAGAAGTTAATTATTGGATAGGGTAAAGGAGGAAGGTGTGATTAAATTATAATTAGACGAGGCCTTACAAACCTGTAGGCTGAGAGGGTAAAGTGTCCTGGAAAAGGTAGGAGAATATCAGAATAGTTTTGCTTTCAATACAGTGAGGAAATGGGTAAAAACAATAGTGGTATAGAATGTCATATTTTGCAGCCTAGCAGAAGTGTTCCTAGGAGCAATCAGAAGCAATTGAGAGAGAAGTTGGAAACTACAGATCAGACTGAGAGCATCTATAAAACTGTAAGATATTTATAGTGGTACTGCCGAAGATTATGGGACAGGTGCTGGAAGAACCTCCCAGGGAAAGTACAGGCTTATGCCATATGTAGTTAAACATTGCTGACAGGGCAGGTAGTGTTTGGCTCAAAGGAGAGAGCTAAGCTTCTGAGACCACAGAGCTGTAGGAGTTCTACTTGAGCTTAAAGGAAGACCAGTTGACTACAACAACCCGTAGTCAAAATAATGAATGGAACAGCACAAATTTCATTTTCTTTGGGTTTATGGTGGTGGAACTACTTCAGATTCCTCTTCTGAGGGCGATTGGTTTTTTATTGCTAAGTGTGGTTTAAGTGCTGCAATGTCCTCAATGTGACTGAACATTAAGTTTTGAATTTTGCTTTTTTGTATTTCAGGAGATTCCGTATTGTTGTTTGAGACAGAGTTGATCACTTTGGTGAAATCAACATACTGGAAGAAAATAATGGACAATGTAATCCCAATTGCCTGCCTCCTACTGGTCCCTGGACTTTTGTGTCTAATAGGCTATTATCTCTATCTTAAAGCAAATACACCAAAAATCTCCAAACGGAAACTCAAAGAGGAAAAAAAAAGCAAAGGAAAAAATAAATAATTTTTCTGCAAAATTGTTCAGTTGTGTGTGCTTTTATTTTTTTAAAATGGGGAAGAGTTGGTTTGATTATTGTCGCCATCATGAGAATTTCTTCTTGTTCAACCAGTGGCATCTGTGAATAATCACTTGGTTACAGACAGTTGATCATTACTGCCTTCAGGTTAATCTGCGTTGGTTCAGCTTTAGGTCAAACTCAGTTTCTGTAATCAGCATTATAGTACTTCTGACATTATTGAAGGTGTTTTCTTCACTCACATGCTGGTCCTGCCCATGTATCAATTACACAAGATTGTTATTTATAAAAATGCATTATAAACAATCTACTGTTAATTTTGGGGGAAAAATGGCAGTGGTCAAGTGTGAAGATACATGTTGATCAGTTTTCAGATATAACTAAAATAAGCTGAACAGGAGAAATTGTTAGAGAATGGAGTAAGCTGCCTGAGGAAGTGGTGGAGGCTGGTACAATTACAACATTTAAAAGGTATCTGGATGGGTACGTGAATAGGAAGGGTTTAGAGTGATATGGGCCAAATGCTGGCAAATGGGATTAGATTCATTTAGGGTATCTGGTTGGCATGGACAAGTTGGTCTGAAGGGTCTTATTCCGTGCTGTACATCTCTGACTTTGTAACTGTGGAGTATGAGCACTACATGACCCTTAACGCTATTTTAGTCTGTAGTGATGCATAATTCAAGATTGCATAGAAATGCAAAAGTGTGTTAGATTTTAAACATGGGTGTGTGATGTTATTGTACAATACTTACCAAATTTTACTGTTATTTCAATGGTGGAGAGCTCCATCCTTTTACCGAGGTTAAAACCTCCAGTGAGAAGTAAATTTGCTACAAACACATGAATTGTTTGTCAAGGCTCAAATTTCTAAACTTAGTCACTTTGTTTTCAAGTCAAACCATTTCATGGAATGAAGAAGTTGGAAGATGTAGCCTAGAGCAATCTGAATCTACTTCCAAAATAGGTGTGAATACTGAATAACTAACAGCTCATAATTCAGCACTAATTAGCAGTGAATTGGAAGACCTACTTCCGAGAGGTCATGACAGCTGGTGTGAGAATTGGAAAATCACAGTGGCAGAGTTGTATTCATCGAGTGAAACAGTGGGGTGGGAAGGTGGGGAATCTTTAGTTTGCATCGGTGGTGGAGGCTGATAGCACTTGACACTTAAATACAAACTAGAAAGGTATTGCATTTCCTCAGGAGTAACATTCCTAAATTGGGCCGCAGAAGCTAAGAAGTCACACGATACCAGGTTATCTTCCAACAGGTTTGTTTGAAATCACAAAAAAAAAAAAAAAATCGCTCTGAAAGCTTGTGATTTCAAATAAACTTGTTGGGTGATAACCTGGTGTCATGTGATTTCTGACCTTGTCCACTCTAGTCCAACACTGGCACCTCCACATCATGAACCACAAGTTAGAAAGCTGGTGACAATCTGCACTGAGGCCTGTGTTCACCTCTTAGGCCATATCAATAGCATAATGGGGAAGTGAAAGGATTCTGAAGTGCAATATAGATTTGTCTCAAGTTTTTTCAACTGTGATATCTGTTGAAATATGGAAACATGGGCCTGCAAGTTACGGAACTCAACAACAGGCTGCTTCATGTAATCACCAACATAGTGAGTTAACTATAATAACTCAGGGTTTCTGGGTGAGGACAGATGTTCTGCTGCTTGTGGCAGCACAATGACAATAAGGTAACACAGTGTGGAGCTGTAGGAACACAGCAGGGCAGGCAGCATCAGAGGAGCAGGAAAGCTGATATTTTGGGTCAGGGCACGTCTTCAGAAATGGGGGAGGGAAATGGGGCTCTGAAATAAATGGGGAAGCGGGGTGCGGTGATAGCAGGTGGATAGTGGAGCGGATAGGTGGGAGAGAAGACGGACAGGTCAAGGAGGCAGAGATAAAGCTAGTAAAGGTGAGTGTAGGTAGGGAGTTGGGATGGGGGTTGGTCAGTGAGAAGGGAGGGGCAGGTAGGTGGGGCAGAAGATGGACAGGTCAATGAGGCGGGGACGAGAGGGGGTTGCTGGTCTTGGGATAAGGTCGGGGGTGGGGAGATTTTGAAGCCAATCCCCACCACTACCTACCTACACTCACCTTTACTAGCTTCATCCCCGCCTCCTTGACCTGTCCGTCTTCTCTCCCACCTATTCGCTCCACTATCCACCTGCTATCACTGCCCCCCCACCCCGCCCATTTATTTCAGAGACCCATTCCCCTCCCCCATTTCTGAAGAAGGGTCCTGACCTGAAACGTCAGCTTTCCTGCTCCTCTGATGCTGCCTGGCCTGCTGTGTTCATCCATCTCTACACCTTGTTATCTCAGATTCTCCAGCATCGGCAGTTCTTACTATCTTTATGACAATAAGGGTGACTCTTTTCCACAGTAGAAATTTGTGAAAATTCTACCTTTTAAAAAAGGGTTAAATTTAACTCTTGAACAATCAATCTGGGCAGGAAATCAGACCTGCAAGCCTCTCATCAGAGAGAAGGCTTCCTGCTCCTATGATGCTGCTTGACCTGCTGTGTTCATCCAGCCCCATGCTTGTTATCTTAGCTTGTAACACTGAATTGCCCCTCTGCAAGCAATCCGCCCTGGCAAATCACAGACCTAACCTGTTCCAAAAGCAGTTCTTTTTCATATTTTAACAGCGTTCCAAATATATCAGTTCGGTCTCACAAATGTTTATACAAGAAATGAATGGAAAGACTTGCAGTTATAGTGCTTGTCAGCCTCAGGAAACCCCAAGCTAATGAACTACTTCTGATGAGCCATGACATAAATGTTCTCTAACGTGTCTTGAGAACTGAGCAGTTTTCCAAGCTTAAATTCAACATAACAGAAGAACTAATACTAAACCAAGAACACCTACGCTAACAAAACATTCCTGACCAGACATGAAAATCCTACCAGCAGCAGCAGCAGAGACAATTCTTTCAGGTGAAAATGTGGATAGCCTGCCTTGACTGGATCTGTTAGTGGCGACTGAGGAAATTTTGAGAAAAGAGAGACTGAGTGAGCTGGTATGCACAGATAAAGCTTGGAGGACTGCAGTATACTGCCATTCTAATATGTGTTACTCAGATCAATTCATTGAACTAGATGGCTTCTTCAGAAAGTAGTATATGTGCAGGCTCTCAGCTCATGGAGTTCTTGAGTTTTTGCAGATGAATTAGTTGCTCCTTATTCAACATATTGCACAGTGGCTGTGTAAATGTATGGGCATAATTTTCCCCTTATTGGAGGAGGAGAAATTAGACAAGTTGGCCTTTTTGAGATACTCAGCAATTAAGCCCTGGGCAAGAAGATTTATTGGGGACTTTCTCGCCCGGTCACTGATTAAGGCCCTTAAGTGGTCAATTAATGGCCTCTTAAGGGCTTCATTGACCACCTCCACAAGTACCTGCCATCTGAGCAGGTAAGAGAGCTGATTTGTTTCCCAAGTGGGAGACCAGGGTGGCCTGGCTGTCATGGCTGTTGGGGGAGAGGGATGTTTCAATCCAGGAGCAATCAGAAGCATGGATAAGGGATTGGCCTCTGAAAGCTACTGCTTTTTCCTTCTTCACACCCCCTGGCCCTCGTTGAGTGTCAAAAATAAAGACACACTTACTTTCTTGCTGCTGGATTCCCCTCAAAGGGTTTGCTAGGGTAGACGTAGAGAAGATGTTTTCACTCGTGGATAAGGCCAGAACCAGGAGCCAGAAATAGAATCAATGCCCTAGGGAATTCTGGAGAAATTATCTTACCCAGTGAGTGGTGAGAATATAGAACTAACTAGTACATGCATTTAAAGGGAAACTTCATAACCAGATGAGGGAGACAGGATAGAAGGATATGGTGATGGGATGAGATGAAGAGGGAACAGGGAGAAACATGGATGGCACAAAAACTGTAGGGTGGACTTGTTGGACTGAATAGTCTTTCTGTGCCGTAATACTTTGTCATTCAATAATTAGAATTCTTATCTAAACCTCTCCCCGAGATTAAAAAAAAAAATTATCTTCATCTTAACTATTAGCAACCGGTTGACCAAATAATTTGCATTTACTCAGCTACTGTGTTAGACACTAAGTAGCTTTGTTACATTGACAGGATAAGCAAGATAATTGGTACACCATTTTTTCCGCCCACACATCAACACTTACTGTTGGAAGAATGTACTTTGCTATTGAAACAAAGTAAATTTGTACAGAGAATTTGATAACTGGTTGGTGCAGTTGCAGATTTATATATTTATTGAATGATAAATAGCTACTCGTGATAATTTAAGTTAATTCGGGAAAAAATATCATTTAGTGACACTGGTCAGATTAATCACTGATCAGTAAAGTAAAAGACAGACAGAAGACATTGACACATGAATTTAAGTGATTATTAGACTGTGTGATTAATGATGTGTGCAGCCTCAATCACATTGTAAACCGGCTTTGAGGCTGCAGATTCTATCACAGGTATATTCATTTTCACATTTGTTTTGTTGTTGATGACAATGAGAGGGTTTAGGTTTGACAGGATTTCCTCATTGACAGAGATTCCATCTAAGTACTGTTTCAGGAGTTGCCGGAGACGTCTGTTCTCCTGCAGCAAGGTATGTTTCTCTTTCTGCAAAACAATCTGGTCCAAGCGAACTTTATTATAGCGCTTCCAGAATTGTTCTAGAGCCACACAATCCATCATTGCCTTAAAAAAAGACAAAGTGCAAATTTACTATACTATAGAATCTAGTAAAAGCAATTATTTGCAGCAGATCCATCTACAAAAGGCAGCCAACATCTTCAAAGCCCCCCAATCCCCAGTCCCGGTTATACTTTCTTCCAACCTCTTCCATCAGGCAGAAGATACAGAAGCCTAAACACACATACCAACAGGTTCAAGAACAGCTTCTTCCCTGCTGTTATTAGACCACTGAATGGACCTCTCTAATTTCAAATCTAATGTTGGTCTTGCTTTTGTCCACCTCCTGTAACCTTGTAACCATAATCTTGTATGCCTCGCTCTGTCTAAACACCATATGATCTGTAAGCTATGATCTGCCTGTACTGCATGCAAAACAAAACTTTTCACTGTACTTCGGTACATGTGACAACAATAAAACAAATCTGATCTGGGAAATGAATTGCCCAATAAGAAAAATCACATTTTTTTGTACCCAAATTCCAATTTGGATCAATTTCAGCTCTGGTTTCAGGCAAGTATTCAAGATTTGACTCCAAGTGAATTTGTTATAAGAATTCACTGAGATGAGTGACAATGGTCACTGACATTAAACAACTTTATTAAACAGAGTGGATCTAAGCTATACTAAACAAGGAGACACAGTGATCACTGTTAACCATGGGTGGTAATCAATGAAACATCCACACAGCCTCAGGCAATACAGCAGCATTGGAATGCTTAACTGAGGTAAACTAGAGCTCAAATTTAACCCCTCATTTCATTACAATATTTTACAATATGGTGATTGTCACAACTATGTATAATTTACTTTGCTGTCCAATTGGATGGACATAATATCCTAAACTCAGAAAGGTTACAGAACTTAATTGCAGCATGCAAACTTGTGAGCCAAATCTCTGTGGTCCATGAGACATATTCTTTAGAGGCAAACCCTTCGCACATCTACCAGATACAAATTCTACCGTGCCTATCACCTCACTCAAATCACATCTTACTCTGCCCATTCCTACCCGACAGAAACATGTTACACCTCATCTACACCTTACTTTAGTGTCAATTTAGCTTCCCAATAAATTCCAACCTAAGCAAACCTGTCCGAGTTTGAGCTTGTCCACTTCTCACCTCAGCAAGTTCTTCACATGGCCTCATCATCATCAAATGCTCAACTTTATTCTCTTCTTCCGGGGTCAGAGAGGAGGCATAGAATGGGAGAACCTTCTCTTCTTCTGTTTCCAGTTTCCTGCACATCTCTGCCATCTTCAGTATGTGCTCACCCTAGACATATCAAAGGAGCAAGCATTCACTCGGTGAAGAACAACAATTATTCAAGATTTTACTCCAAAAGGATTACTGTCATAAGAACTCATTGAGATGAGTGACAATGGTCACTGATGTTGAACAGCTTTACTAAACAGGGTGGATCCAAGGTAACACTAAACAAGGAGACACAGTGATCACTTAGCCCTGTGTGGTAATCAATGAAACATCCACACAACCTCAGGTAATGCAGCAGCAACATCTGTTAAACAGAGACCATTTTATTTCGAGAGGATTGATACATTGATAAAATGGAACCTAGTGACCATTTGGAATTACCATGAGGGTTGTTCAGCACATCTTTCCAATCATGTGAAATGTTGAAGTTATGCAGAGTTAATGGTGGTAAGCATCATTGCACCCATCATGTTGTTGCTAAAATGTGCATATTGTAGGCTAGATTTTGTAGAGGGATAAATTACTTCTTAAGATCAGTTGAACAGAACAAACATGAGATAAATAGAAGTAATCTTACAAACTGAACTATGGTAAAGTGCTGATATGTTAAATAGCTTGGTACTTTGCTTGATTACATTTCAGAATTGCCAAGGCATATATCCTTGATCTCTGTCTGCTACACCTCATTCAAGCAATTTACCCTCCTGTTTCTCATTCAAAATCCTTTCTTCCCCCCAAAACAAACCCAAACCCCCATCTTCATCCTTACCCTCTGCACGGCACAACTTTGCATGCTTGGTGGTGTCAGCCTGAAACTAAAACTCCCCTAGCTCCTCTTCCTGCTTCCCTCTTTCTCAATGTTGCTATTCATACAGATTTGATTTGTTCTGTCAATGTTAGGGAAATCCTATGTTATCACTACTACTGAAAACAAGACCAGTGCAGATTCATGAGGAACAGATTAATTATAGTCTGGCTCCTGATACCTACACAGATTAATCAAGCAGGCTTTCCTCTGTCCACTCATGTTAACGAAAACGCTGGATGAACTTGCACCTTTTTACATTTTATTCAGGAGACCGGTGACTTTACCTTATCACAAACATCCTTCAGTGTTTTGATGGCAGCATTACTCTCCAGGGTTAGTTTGATGAGTCGCTCGTGCTCACAAGCTCGGAGGTAATTCATCTGGCTTTTCTGCATCAGGAAATGCTGCTTAATTGTTTCTTTTTCATTCCGTAATTTTTTGTTCTGTGCCTCACACTTGCGTGAATTAGCTGCTATCTTGACCTTCAGTGTTGCTATTGTATCCTATTGGTAAAATAATAAATAAATGGAGCATGTCAAATTTCTAGTGATCAGTGTAAAGAGTAAACTTTATACTGATATTTTAGGAACGGAGAACTCAGGCACTTGCCAAGGTAATATCAAGATTGAAAAGTATAGGTCGGAAGATGAAGTCACTAGGAGAATAGTGATGAGGTGACACCAAGCTTGAGTTTGAAGGCTGAAGATAACATACAGACAAGATGGAGAGAACAACACAGTTTTGAGGTGCTGATTTCACACAATCAATCATTCTCCAAACCTTTCCCACTAGGAGTACCTGGCTCTTCATGATTTTTCAGTCAATAAAAATGAATTTGTCTCTGATTCACCAATACGTTGAACTCCACACGGGCAGTGTTAATTCATAAAATCTGCCCTTAGATTTCTATAGTAAAGATTCACTGGGGAATAATTTTGTGAGCTCCAAATATTGTTCAGAGGATTTAAAACACATAAAACTGAAAGGGACAAGAAAAGCTACAGAGAGAAAAAGAGGGTCGTTTATATTCTAAACAGCAGCATACAAATCCAACCTCAGTAAAGTTGCAGCTTTAACAATGCAAGGTTTATAATTGAGTGTTTTTTCCAAATACTGTCAAATTAAATACTGTGCCGTGATACAAGTACAGTGAGTATTTAGTTAGACTTACTTGCATTTTCTGTAGTTTTTTCATCTGCAATTCAATCTCTTTTGCACTCTTTTCATCTCGTGCTTTCAGAGTTTCAAATGCAATTTTTCGATCCTCAGTTGAGTCGATATAGTTCTTCAATGCATGTTGAAACTGCAGCCACAAATCTTCCACTAATCCTTCCAGATTAACTCGGAGTGAATGCTTCTCCTCCAGACTCTAAATGCAGCAAAACACACTACTGGTCTCATTAAGTTCTAAGGTGTTACTTTGCTTAAGTGAATTGGAAACAATAGAAATGACATAAATAAACGTTCTTCATAGGAAACCATTCTAGGTTCTGCAGTAATTTCGGCTTGATAACAAATCTTATAAGAATCATGAGGATACAATAATCAGTCTTAGTTCTGACAGTTAAATATTAGTTTGATGAAATCATCTTAACAGGACAATGACCTTGGGTCGGATTTTGCACTATGTTAATTTTCATCAACAAACCTGTGCATAAACAGCAGCAAGTGGTATTGACGTCATCTCCCTGTATTGCAACTATGAGTCTTGCTATTATTTAAAAATCTAAAGAACAAAACACTTGCTCAATTAGGACAGCTAAGAACATCTTAAGGCCCTTCATAGGAAACTCACACAGATTTTCATAGAGTTGTGCAAACAAGAATGAATTAGAATGAATGCAAACAGTCTGTCACATTAACGGGTGAATATAAAAAAGGAGTTCATAGTAATACACCCTGGGCAAACTGTCCATTGACATCTTGCAATGCAGCAGAAGGAGAAAGCACTCTGGATGTATAGAGGGCATAGAAAGTGTGCAGAACTAGTTACATTTATATTCTACCTCAATGTGCTGCTACTTTTCAAAACAAATTACATCTTACTAGAACTCATTCCCAGTTCCTTAGGTCAACCCAGAGTTCAGATTCTCTGTAACATAAGACCACGACACATATTGCTTATTTTGGTGCTGAGCCAGTAGTGTCACAACTGGATGGTCAAATCCTTTATCATTTCTATTCATTAGTTTGTTTGTTATTGGAAGGTGTGAATTACAGGCCCTTTGTGATTGGCATTTTCTACCGTTATTTCATGGAATATGCTACATATGCAATGAAGCTGTTCACAAATCAGAATATTACTATCCTGAAATCTCATACCGGCAAGGTACCTCCATGGACATTTCTGAAGAAGGGTCCCGACCCAAAACATCAACTTTCCTGTTTCTCTGATGCTTCCTGGCCTGCTGTGTTCCTCCACACTGTTATCTCCGACTCCAGCATCTGCAGTTCTTGCCTTCTCCTTCCTTCTAAGTTTCCCACTCCCCTACTAAAGTTGTTGACTCTCACTAAGATTCTATTCCACAGGCACCTGTCATCTTCATGGCCATTGCTCGGTAGTGAGCTATTCAAACGTGGGACATCACACCTCAACATCAAAGACCTTCCTGAGATTTCCCTGAAGGTTCGGAAGAAGTAGCTGAGCCGTTCTGCTCAGGAAAGTTCCAAGTCCATGGTCCATGATCCATATCTGGGTTGTTTCACATCCAGGGCTTGAAAAGACAAACGCCAGTCTCTGTATCCAGATCCTGATCATTACTCCTGTGTTTATTTATTTGTGGAATGTATGTGTCACTGGCATGGACAAAACTTCTCATTCAGTTATCCTTGAGAAGGTGGTGGGCCGTCTTCTTGAACGGCAGTATCCTACATGGCATAGGTACAATGAAAGTGTTCACTTTTCTGTAGTGGTGTAATAAAACCGAGTGACATACTGGACCATCGCAGCATTGTAGATGACAATTACAAGTCAATGCGTGGATCTGGAATCACATGTAGTCCAGACGGACAAAAGATGGCACATTTCCTTCCCCAGAGGACAGGAGAGAACCAGATGGGATTTTACGACAGGCAATAAACAACAGAGGATATTTTGACAACAATCCGGAACTTTGATGACGACCATTATGGACAGCGACTTTATTTTTTTAAAATCTAGTTTCAATAATTAATTGAATTTAAGTTCCCCAGATGTCACAGTAGGTCTTGAACTCTCATCCCCAAATCATTAGCGCAGGCCTCAGGATCACTAATCCAGTAACATTATTGCCACCATCCTCCCTAAGCAGTAAACCCTTGCTAGAAAGTAAGTGTGCATAGATATTGGAAGTGAACAGAACTACACCTAACAATACCAGCTGGGCCTCATACATGAAAAAATGCCTGTTTTAATCAATAAAGTCTTTCTTCAGAAGGGAATAACGTTTCAGTATGAAAACAAAAGAATATTTACCACTTAGATGCTCTGTGGCAATGTTGAGACCCAGAAACAAACACACACACATCCAACTCAAGGTTTGATCTTATACATTCTAGAAATCTTACAATATGTATTGAATATCATAGATTTTGATGTTAACCAGTTATTTCCTGTATTTTTGCGAGCACTTGATCACATGGTGTCCGTATCCCTTGCTTCATTCTATCGATGGAGTCCAAGCTTCCTTACCTTGTTTTTGAGGTCATCTCTGGTACTGTTGAATTCTTGTCGCGCTTCGTTTGCGACTTCTCCAAAGATCTGGTCCATGGCGTACATGATATCCTCCAGATTGGTCATCTCTTGCTCATGCTGCACAATCATTTGCTGTCTGTCAAGATGCAAACTGAACTCAACTATCACTAGAATAACAACCACCTCCTTATCCACAACACATAGACCAAATCACACCATTATATTTTCCTCAGTTATGTAATTTAAAAAGAGCATTAAGCAATTGAAAATCAATCTCATTTTTCAAAGTAGAAATAACCCACTGCCATTTCAAAGTTCAGTAAATGCCAACATCTCTTTGTATTCCAAAAACGGAACACTGACCTCTCGGCATCAAACTCTTCTTTCAGCGATGCCAACTCTGCCTCAAACTCATTCTCTATTACAATAAGTCGACTGCGTTGCAGATCCACCAGCTTATCCACATTCTGAATATGGTTCCGCAGGGCTGTTGCGTACTGTTCCTCTGCCTCTTCCAAATCTTTTGTTAAAGCCTGGTAGACATATAAGAAACAGATTACAGATTCCTCTGGTGGCTCACTGATTTCAATTAGTCCACTCAACATCAAATTCTTTGATGTAACTGTTTGGGGTTCCTCGCCACTACATTCCCCACATCATGCTACTGTAGTATGAGCACTACAAACTGGGTATGATCCAGATTTGGGATTCCTGGTTCCCAATCTCAGTAACAGCATCAGTGCAGGGTACTGAGCGGACATGGTGACTGGGAAATGAGAAATCACCCTGGCATACTGTTTGCTAGTGCAAGCGCTTGCAGTGCAGCAGTAGCCAAGGCTTTGCAAATGTTGCATTTGTCCTGTCAGGCAGCAAATGGGATGTGCACTGCAGGCAAAACAGTGTGAAGATGTTAGCTGTTTCAGTTACGATGTTGAAGGGAAGATTGTGTGGCCATCAGCAATCTGAATGCCGATGAGGAGAGAACAGCAGCCAGAAAATCACTGCTTCAGACAGAATGGAAATCTCTCACTTTAACAGAAAGGCAGTCTCTCTACAGGTTATTCACCATTCAAATCTTCATCCACAAAACAGACACTCGCATATCTGAATATTGTTTGATGACCCTATGCAGGCTGGAGAATATGATGCATGAATTGTTAAACAACATGGTCATATATGCGCACAGTTCCAACATGAGGATTGATGCTGTGACATGGTGCTGCCAGTAGGAGGCCATGCTTGCAGGAAATGTGGAAACCTTTGTGTTTGTGCACTGTCCAGCTGGCAGTCAGCTTGTTTCTTTAAAGGGGGGTGAAAACGTGAAACATGTTTTGGGCCTGGTCCTGCTTTTGCTAAACAGCTCATTTCAAGGTCGCAGGAGTGTACCAGCAGGCAGGAAGGTGGTTTGAAGTGTGTCTACTTCAACACCAGGAGCATCCGGAATAAGGTGGGTGACCTTGCAGCATGGGTTGGTACCTGGGACTTTGATGTTGTGGCCATTTCGGAGACGTGGATAGAGCAGGAACAGGAATGGTTGTTGCAGGTTCCGGGGTTTAGATGTTTCAGTAAGATCAGGGAAGGTGGTAAAAGAGGGGGAGGTGTGGCATTGTCAGTCAAGGACAGTATTACGGTGGTAGAAAGGACATTTGATGAGGACTCATCTACTGAGGTAGTATGGGCTGAGGTTAGAAACAGGAAAGGAGAGGTCACCCTTTTGGGAGTTTTCTATAGGCCTCTGAATAGTTCCAGAGATGTAGAGGAAAGGATAGCAAAGATGATTCTGGATAGGAGCGAAAGGAACAGGGTAGTTGTTATGGGGTCTTTAACTTTCCAAATATTGACTGGAAACACTATAGTTCAAGTACTTTAGATGGGTCAGTTTTTGTCCAGTGTGTACAGGAGGGTTTCCTGACATAGTATGTAGATAGGCCAACAAGAGGCGATGCCATATTGGATTTGGTACTGGGTAATGAACCAGGCCAGGTGTTAGATTTGGAGGTAGGTGAGCACTTTGGTGATAGTGACCACAATTCGGTCACGTTTACTTTAGCGATGGAAAGGGATAGGTATATACCGCAGGGCAAGAGTTATAGCTGGGGAAAAGGCAATTATGAGGCGATTAGGCAAGACTTAGGATGCATAGGATGGGGAAGGAAACTGCAGGGGCTGGGCACAATTGGAATGTGGAGCTTGTTCAAGGAACAGCTACTGCGTGTCCTTGATAAGTATGTACCTGTCAGGCAGGGAGGAAATGGTCAAGCGAGGGAACCGTGGTTTACTAAAGAAGTTGAATCTCTTGTCAAGAGGAAGAAGGAGGCTTATGTAAAGATGAAGCATGAAGGCTCAGTTAGGACGCTTGAGAGTTACAAGTTAGCCAGGAAGGACCTAAAGAGAGAGCTAAGAAGAGCCAGGAGGGGACATGAGAAGTCTTTGGCAGGTAGGATCAAGGAAAATCCTAAAGCTTTCTATAGGTACGTCAGGAATAAAAGAATGACTAGAGTAAGATTAGGGCCAGTCAAGGACAGTAGTGGGAAGTTGTGTGTGGAGTCCGAAGAGATAGGAGAGGCGCTAAATGAGTATCTTTCATCAGTATTCACACATGAAAAAGACACATGTCGAGGAGAATACTGAGATACAGGCTATTAGACTAGACGGGATTGAGGTTCATAAGGAGGAGGTGTTAGCAATCCTGGAAAGTCTGAGAATAGATAAGTCCCCTGGGCCGGATGGGATCTATCCTTGGATTCTCTGGGAAGCTAGGAGGAGATTGCAGAGCCTTTGGCTTTGATCTTTTTGTCGTCGTTGTCTACAGGAATAGTGCCAGAGGACTGGAGGATAGCAAATGTTGTCCCCTTGTTCAAGAAGGGGAGTAGAGACAACTTTGGTAATTATAGACCAGTGAGCCTTACTTCGGTTGTGGGTAAAGTGTTGGAAAGGATTATAACAGATAGGATTTATAATCATCTAGAAAGGAATAATTTGATTAGGGATAGTCAACACGGTTTTGTGAAGGGTAGGTCGTGCCTCACAAACCTTATTGAGTTCTTTGAGAAGGTGACTAAACAGGTGGATGAGGGTAAAGCGGTTGATGTGGTGTATATGGATTTCAGTAAAGCGTTTGATAAGGGTCCCCATGGTAGGCTATTGCAGAAAATTCGGAGGCATGGGATTGAGGGTGATTTAGCGGTTTGGATCAGAAATTGGCTAGCTGTAAGAAGACAGAGGGTGGTGGTTGATGGGAAACGTTCATCCTGGAGTTCAGTTACTAGTGGTGTACCGCAAGGATCTGTTTTGGGGCCACTGCTGTTTGTCATTTTTATAAATGACCTGGATGAGGGCGTTGAAGGATGGGTCAGTAAATTTGCGGATGACACTAAAGTCGGTGGAGTTGTGGATAGTGCGGAAGGATGTTGCAGGTTACAGAGGGACATAGTTAAGCTGCAGAGCTTGGCTGAGAGGTGGCAAATGGAGTTTAATGCGGAAAAGTGTGAGGTGATTCACTTTGGAAGGAGTAACAGGAATACAGAGTACTGGGCTAATGGTAGTGTGGATGAGCAGAGAGACCTCGGTGTCCATGTGCATAGATCCCTGAAAGTTGCCACCCAGTTTGATAGGGCTGTTAAGAAGGCGTACGGTGTGTTAGGTTTTATTGGTAGAGGGATTGAGTTTCGGAGCCGTGAGGCCATGTTGCAGCTGTACAAAACTCTGGTGCGGTCGCACTTGGAGTATTGCGTACAGTTCTGGTCAGAACTGTAAGAAGGACGTGGAAGCATTGGAAAGGGTGCAGAGGAGATTTACCAGGATGTTGCCTGGTATGGAGGGAAGGTCTTATGAGGAAAGGCTGAGGGACTGGAGGCTGTTTTCGTTAGAGAGAAGAAGGTTAAGAGGTGACTTAATAGAGACATACAAGATGATCAGAGGATTAGATAGGGTGGACAGTGAGAGCCTTTTTCCTCGGACGGTGACGACTAGCACGAGGGGACATAGCTTTAAATTGAGGGGTGATAGATATAGGACAGATGTCAGAGGTAGATTCTTTACTCAGAGAGTAGTCAGGGCATGGAATGCCTTGCCTGCAGCAGTTGTAGACTCGCCAACTTTAAGGGCATTTAAATGGTCGATGGATAAACATGTGGATGATAATGGAATAGTGTAGGTTAGATGGGCTTCAGATTGGTTTCACAGGTCGGCGCAACATCGAGGGCCGAAGGGCCCGTACTGCGCTGTAATGTTCTATATCAAGACAGAATCCTAGGTCAGTGGCAATTTCTCCTCATCTTACTCTGATCACACCGTCTTTCCGGTCTACAATTCTTTCAAAGGTTTGGCTCAGGATCTCAATGTCCTTCCTGAGTTCTGCAGCTTTTGCTTCCCGCATCACGGTGCGCCACTTCTCATTTAGCTTCAGCGTGTTGAGACGGGTGTTGTGCTCTTCCTTGGACAGTTTATCCTGTAGCGAAAAAGAACACTGGTGATTAAGCAGAAAGAGCAAGACAAATCACACCACAATTGCACTATTCAAACCATGAAATAAATACAGGATAAATTCCATGGTTACAGGTGTGGGTTGCAGGCTGAGTATTCTGTGGCACTTACTGTCCCTCAAAATCAGGAGTGTGATGGAATACTCCCCCACTTGCCTGGACAAGTGCAGCAGACACCATTTAGGACAAAGCAGTCTGCTAATGGGCATCCCATCTAACACCTTCAACATTCATTCCCTCCACCAGCAATGCACAGTGGCAGCAGCATATATCTGTATAAACCTGCTTTCTGCTGCTGAAGGAAGCCACCCTAGCAGCCGCCAAGGCAGCACCTTCCAAACTAGTGTCACCTACTATCTAGAAGGACGAGGGCAGCAGATACATAAGCACAACACTCTCTGCAGGATTCCTCCTCTCCCCTCCCCTCCCCCCAGGCACACACTATTCTGTCTTGGAATTAGATGGCTGACCCTTTCCTGTCACTGGGTCAAAATCATGGAACTTCCTTCCCAACAGTACTGGCGGTGTACCTACACCCAGAGGACTGCATTAGTTCAAGCAGGCATCTCACAAGCACCCTGTGAACGGCAATTAGGAATGGACAATGAATGTCGACCCAGCCAGCAACAGTCATGAACGAATAAATATGAAAATGACACTTCCAGAAAAAACAATTAGATTTGAAAGAAATACCTTTAAGAATTGATTCAGCATATCCTCTTTCTTTTTTTGCATCTCTTCCTCTTCCAGCATTTTCTGCTGCATGTACAGCAGTTGCTCCTCCTCGGTCATTTTGGTCACTTTTTTAGATCCCTTCTTCGGCATTGTGATTCAATCTGTGGATCACTGAAGAGATTCCCAAGTCACCAACACAACAAACATGTGACCATGTTACAAGGTTACAATGCAATACTTCTGACTTTTCCAACTCTGTCGCTTTAACAGTTTAAGAATTTAGGGATCTCCCATTGAAGTCAGAGATGAGAAGTATTTTTCTTCCCTCTGAGGGCCATGACCCTGTGAGATTCTCTTTGTCAGAAAGTGGTGGAGGCAGGGTACTTGAATATTTTTAAGGCGGAGGTAGACAAATTTGTGACAAGCAAGGGAGTTATTAGTTATTGAGGTAAGGTAGGAAAGTGGAATCGAGGCCACAATCAGATCAGCCATGATCTTATTGAATGGCACAGCATGGCTGAATGGCTTATGCTGCTCCAAATCAAAATGTTTGTAACCAAAGAAAATGGATTCCCAAGTCCCATTTTAAAACATCAGTGATTTTGATTAACATGTGCCTGTAATGGCCACTTAGATAATGACTAAACTATACTCATCATCACTGGAGCCCTCCCAGCTCTGATCTTCACAGCAAGTAGGTGCTGTGGCACTGTGCTCACTGTAGGAGACCTGGGCAATCTCAAGCTTTTAACAACATGCCATCTTAAACCCTGCTACCAAGAGCCTGGTGCTATCCTAATCCAGGAAATAACTAAGGACTCCCTAGTTACCTTGTCCTCATAAACCATCTTAATTGCCAAGAGCAACGCATGGAAGATCAACTAGTAAGCAAATATTTGGTTTTCAACATTTGCGATTATTTTCTCGATGCTAATCCACAAATCAGATTCATTGTGTGAGATTTCCAGGAGCTCATATTAAGTATTTAGAAGTGACACCCTCTTCAACTCCTTCCGTGAAGGGTTTTAGGGTCCTGAGTCTTGCTCTTACAGAAACTCAGCAACTTTTGTAGCTTTTTCCTCCTGTCAATCTGCAAATGACCGGATTTATCAAGCTTGATTTCAATTATCTCAGTCATTAGTCCAGCACCATAAACACTAGGCTGCCAGATCATTTTACGTGAGATGCTTGGGTAGGTAAATAAGGCCGTACAAGTAAATGCAAGCCTTTTAATTTTCCTTTTTCATGGCAAGTTAAAAGAAGACAACACCTCAGGTTTTGCCAAATAGATTTGGCCAGATATTCAATTGGTAGGATTCTGACTGCAGCCAATTTCATCTCATTAAAGCGCAGTGATGAAAAATTAAACCTTACATTTCCAAATAGCATCTTTCATACCCTCAGGACATTCCAGAGTGCTTTACAGCCAGGCAATCACTTTAGAAGTGTAGTCACTGTGTAATATAGGCAAGTTGAAGACTGCTGCGCTCTCGGAGGTGCCGTTTTTCAGATAGGATCATAGGAACGGGAGTAGGCCATTCAGTTCATCAAGCCTGCCCTACTCTATCATTCAATATGATCATGGTTGATTGAATACTTCAATACCTTTCGCCACCCTATCCCCATAACCCTGTATGCCACTGGAAATCAGATATCTATCAATCTCTCCATTAAATATGCTCAAAAACTGACCTTCTACAACCCTCTGGGGTAAAGAATTCCAAAGGTTCACAACCCTTTGACTAAAATAATTTCTCATCTCTGACCTAAGAGGCATCCCCTTACCTTTTAAACTGTGGCCCCTTGGTTTCAATTTCCCCAGCTAGAGGAAACATCTTATGTGTATCGACCCTGTCTACCCCTTTAAGTATTTTCTAAGTTTCATGAGATCAACTCTCATTCTTCGAGAATACTGGCCCAGTTTGCCTAATCTCTCTCCACAGGGCTCTCCCATCAGGCAGAGGATACAGAAGCTTGAACACATGCACCGGCAGGTTCAGGAACAGCTTCTTCCAGGCCATTATTAGACTGATGAATGGACTCTCTAACTTCAATTAATGCTTATCTTGCCTAGCGCATGCCCTGTGTGACGTAACCTAATGCCTCCAAGTATTTTTTTCACCCTATGATCTGTATGCCCTGGCTTACTATGATCTGCCTGTACTGCTCATAAACAAAGCTTTTCACTGTACATAAGCACATGTTACAATAAATCAATCAAATTAAATCAAATCAAAAAGTCCTGCCATGCCAGGAACAAGTCTGATGAACCTTTGTTGTACAGCCTTACGGCAATATCTTTTCAGAGGTAAAGAGATCAAAACTGCACACCATACTCGAGGTGCAGTCTAACCAAGCTCTTGTACAACTGAAGCAAAATTTCACTACTCCTGGACTCAAATCCTCTTGTGACTAAAGGCTAACGTTCTATTTGCCTTTCTAATAGCTTGCTACATCCGGATATTGGCCTTAAGTGACTAATTGACTAGATCACTTTGTACATTCACACTTGCAACCTCTTACCAGTCAACAAATACTCCGCACACCTGTTCTTCATACCAAAGTGGATAACCTCACATTTTTCCACATTATATACCTTCTGCCATGTTCTCGCCCATTCATTAAGCCCGGCCAAATACTCCTAACGCTGCTTTACATGTTCCTCACAATAGACCTTCCCACTTAGCTTTGTCTTATTCACAAATTTGAAAATATTACATTTGGTTCCAAATCAATGACATCAATTGGGTACAACGGGGGCCATATAATGAGCCTCGTGGTGTCTTACTAGTCTCAGCCTGCTAATGACCCATTTACTTCTGCTCTCTGTTTTCTGCCTGATAGTCAATCATTAATTTATCCCAGTACATTACCTCCTATCCTCTGTAAAGTGATTGTAACAAGGTCAACCAAGTGCACCTCATATAATATGAGTTCCCTGATTGGGGCTGTTAATCTAGTTCAATCATTGAGCCCTGGCTAGCAGATATCAACAAGAGTGTCAGAGGTCCTGTTCACTCTGAAAGCTAGCTCTGAGAAAGCCGGACCAGCGTCAAGCATGATACACGTGTAAATAAAGGGTGACTTGGTAACAGGAAACCAGACTTTGTGGAGTTATTTCACTATGTGCTTTAAATTTTCTACACAGCCTCCCTAAAGAACTTTCTCAAAATCTTTCTGAATATCAACAGATACTATGTCCATTGGATCTCCTTTATCAATTTTGCTCAAAAAAGCTCCACGTTTGTTAAACATGATTTCCCATTTGCAAATCCATGCTTTGTCCAATCAGGTCATTATCAATTACGTGCCTATTTATCCCATCCTTTAGAATAGATTCTAGCATTTCCCCTATTACAGATGTAAGGCTAACAGGTCTCTCGTTCCCTATATTCTCTCTCACGGCTTTCTTAAAGAAAACAGAGTGATATTTGCTCTCTTCCAATTTGAGAGAAACAGAGTTGAGGTTTCGAGAGATAGTAAGAAGTGCCGATGCTGGAGTCTGGGATAACACAGTGTGGAGCTGGATGAACGCAGCAGGTAAGGCAGCATCAGAGGAGCTGGAAAGCTGTCGTTTCGAGTCGGGACCCTTCGAGAGTCCAGTGGACCTTCTTCCGAATACCATCAAAATGTTTCTTTTTCCCTGAAGTGGGATCTTGCTGGACACAACTTGGGCTGCCAGCTTTTACCTGGATGGGGAGAGGGGGCGGGGAAAGAAACGCGCCTAGGAATCGCTATGGTAGGCCCTGAAGTTGGGAGAGGCGCTACACAAATGAAAGTTCTGTCTTTAGGGCGCCTGGTCCCTGTACCTGTCTCTGCGTACAGTGTGTGCCTCTTCTCCTCAACCCTCGGGTTCTCCGCCTTGAAGCTGCCCCCAGGAAAACTACACACTGCGGCTGTCCGACGGTAACCTAGCAACCACTCGCCTTCGCACTGCCTCAGCAACCGCCAACGAACAACCACTGGAACAAGATGGTGCCCATCTCCTCCTTCAGCGGCCCCTTTCGGTCTGGAGGCGTCATCTCATCAAGTTTTCAGGGTCACGTTTAACCAGTCCACACCGAGAAGTACAATTTAAAGGTGTTTTATTCAAGACAATTCAATGAAATATATGACGGAAACACTTGCCAATTTCAGACTTTGTGAAGGGAGACGCAATAATTAACTTTTCAAAGGTCATTAACCAGGAAAACTGTTTTTCTCTGTAAAGATGCTGCCCGACCTGCTATTTCCAACATTTTCTCTTCGCAGTTCAGATTTTCAGCAATTGCAGGGCCTATATTTTGCTTTTGTCTCTAAACCAGTTTTGTGCGAAATTAATGCCTGATTTTGATTATTCCTGCAAATTAATGGTAGACTTCAGTCAAATCAAAATCACAGACGGGGCCCAGGCAGATTATCAGCATACATTTTTTTTGTGCTACATTTAGGGTTAAGGATGAAGCAGCATATAATCTTGTATTATATGCCTGAGAAAAAATATTTGGCAAAATTGTGTGAAATATTAGCTTCAGAAACTCCAGAGCTGAGCTGTCAACGTTGAGCAAATCTTACAATTGGAAACAAGCAAAACTTGTCAAACTGCTACAAATTAAAAATACGGCCTTGTATTAAAAACATTCAGAAAGCAGCCTGAATATGGCTTATGACTGCATTATGGTGATGGAATAAAGTGCATTCTGTTTACATTAACTATGACTACAGTGTCTGACAAATGGATACTACAATTGATGCTTCCACATGCTGAATTTACACAGCACAATGGCACAGGAAGGTCTCCTGACTCCACCTGAACATGGAGCAGGACCATCCACCAACCAAAGCTTGAGGCCATGTCTCCCTCTCTCACACACCCCACCCAACCTCAGCAATGACAAAGAACCACTGCTACCAGAGAGATTGTTCTGTAGTTTTTAGATTCACCACTCAGCTCTGGATAGAGACTGTAGGGATAGGGTTTCATGAATAAGCAGACGAGCCTCTGAGATATGCTGATTGTTCTTGTCACGTCAATAGTCGTGTGATCGAGACTCTGCTAGAAGATTAGATCAACACTAGAGCAAAGAGGTCTGCTGCTAAATCATCATGTTCATAAATACTGTTTGAAGAAACATTTTGAGATCTGGCCTGAACTTATCTCAAGCACACTAAAACATGTTGATATCAGTGAGGACACCAATCTAGAGTTGGCACTTTTCTGCAAATCTGCAGAACTACAAAGCGAGGCTGAAGAACTGTGAAGCAAAAATCTTCAGAATCGTCCCCAACTACTTTAAGTTGAAGACTTACCCCAAATGGGTCCATACTCCGATGTGGCAGCCATGTCCACACCAGCAAAGTACATTCTATCCCTACTGCAGCCCTTCAATGCTGTTAAAGAATCTATGATGTGGAGGTGCTGCTGTCGGACTGGGGTGGACAAGATCAGAAATCACACAAGACCAGGTTATGGTCCAACAGGTTTATTTGAAATCACAAGCTTTCGGAGTGCTGCTCCTTCAGGTGAAATTAAAGAACCTTGGGTGGCACAGTGACTCAGTGGTTAGCCCTGCTACCTCACAGCGCCAGGAACCCGAGTTCAATCCAGGCCTCAGGCAACTGTCTGTGTAGAGTTTGCATGTACTCCCCATCTCTGTGTGGGTTGCTTCGGGGTGCTCCGTTTTCCTCCCACGGTCCAAAGATGTGCCAATTAGGTGGATTCGCCAAGCTACATTGCCCAGAGAGTCCAGGGATGTGTAAACTAGGTGGATTAGCCATGGGAATTTCAGGATTAGAAGGTGGGTCTGGGTGGGATGCCCTTCAGAGGGTCAGTGGACTTGATGGGCTGAATGGCCTGCTTCTACACTGTAGCGATTCTATGAACCTATTCAGGTATAGATGAGAGTTAGGGTTAGGGTTAGCACTTCGACTTGTACAGAACAGTCCCAGGTCTCCATTCCAAGCAGCATCAGCACATAGGTCTTTTTTTTTTATATAGACAATGGGCCCCATTGTGAATTATGTCCTTAGTGGACAAGGTATTGATCAAACCTGATTTTCAGTCAGTCCTAGCAGCTTTTTATGTCTGTTTTAGGTCCGAGAGGAAACTTGTTATTGAATGCACCAGAAGCCAGGGGAATCAACAGGCTCCTTCATTAATACATTGTATTGGTTGGTCAATTATTGTGACTGTGGCACATTGAAGGACAAGCTTATTTGAAATAAAATAGTGATTCGGGTCCATCACAATTAACTCTGATTTTTTTTGCAGTCTAAAGAAAACAGAACATGAGAGCAGGCAGTCCAGAATACAAGGCAGGCTGGCCAAAGATTTAGTGGATTATTTGGGGTAACTCTTCAATTTAAAGCACTCAGAAAGCATTCTGAGGATTTTTGCCTCTCGGTCCCTCAGCCTTGCTTCGTGGTTCTGCAAATACTCAGAAAAAACGCCATCTCTAGATTGGTGTCTCCACCAATATCACCATGTTTTAGCATGCTTTAGATACGTTCAGGCCAGATCTCAAAATGTTTCTTCAAAAAGTCTTTATGAACAATAAATACATGATGTTTCAGCTGCAGACCCCTCTGCTGGGACTAGATTAATTTAGGATATCTAGTCGGTGTGGATGAGTTGGACCGAAGGGACTGTTTCCATGCTATACAGCTCTATGACTCTATGCTCTAGAGTTGATCCAACCTTCTAGCAGAGTCTCGATCAGATGACTCTTGAGGGCACAAAAAAAACCAGCGTATCTCAGAAGTTCAACTGCTTATTCATTAAACCCGACGCCTACAGTCTCTATCCAGTGTTAAGTGGTGATTCTGAAAATTATGGAGGAATCTCTCTGGTGGCAGTGGTTCTTTGTTCATTGGATAACCTCCCAATGTAAATAAATTCCCATTAGTCTTCCTGAACTGTCTCTCTCAGATTATTTCAAAACAAAAATCACCATGGTGATAGAAATACCCACAAATTAATCTCACACCCTTCAGTCACACAGAAACTCACATGCCACCAGTTCAGAATTAAAAATTCCAAAACAGATGATATTAAAATATATATAAATTACAATGCTTACATCACAACTGCTTTAGGATTGTCTACAATTTGATTTGTTCACAGTTAGGGCAGCATGGTGGTTCAGTGGTTAGTACTGCTGCCTCACAGTGTCAGGGACCTGGGTTTGATTCCAGCCTTGGGTGACTGTCTGTGTGGAACTTGCACATTCTCCCCATGACTGCGTGGGATTCCTTTGGGTGCTCTGGTTTCCACCCACAGTCCAAAGATGTGCAAGTTAGGTGGATTGACCATGCTATATTGCTCATAGTGTCCAGGGATGTGCAGGTAGATTAGCCATTAATGCAGGGCTATGGGGATAGGATGGAGGGACTGGGTTTGGGTGGGATGCTCTTTGGAGGGTCATTGTAGACTTGATGGGCTGAACAGCCTCTTTCTGCACTATAGGGATTCTATATCAAATTCTCTCAGGACAGTCAGTGCCTGCCTGAGTTAAGAGCATTTTATTAGCTGAAAAATGTTGTTTTAGTGGTTGCCAACAGAAAAAGTTCTGAGCTATATCAACTAGTCCTCAGAGGGCAACATCTGAGACTTTACTTTGCAACAAAAATCTAATTAGGAGCTTGAAGCAAAATAAATGTCATAAAACTGTCTTCTTTCTGACATAGTGCACAATGTAAGATTACACAAATCAGAGATTAACTCACTCATTTCCTTTTTACATGGGAAGTTTGATGCACTGTTGGACATCAGGACTCAGTGGAATTCATTGGTTCTGATATGCTCCACATTTCTTTTTTGTTAACAGATTCTGCTTCTTTTTAGGATGAGTTGGAATAATTTACAGGAAAAGGTTACATACAAATTATGAATTCCGACTCTAAAAAGAAAAACTTACATTTCTATAGTGCCGTTCACAACTCCTGAACATCTCAAAGTGCTTTACAGCCAATAAAGTACTTTTAAAGCATGGTCTCTGTTGTCACGTAAGAAACAAAGCAGCCAATTTTCACATAGAAAGTTCCCACGAACAGAAAGGGGATGATAACTAGATAATCTCTTTCAGTGAAGACAGTTGAGGAACAATTATTGGTCAGGACCCTGGGTGAATTCCCCTGGGTCATAGGATCATTTACATCACCTGAGCAGGAAGCTGAGGCCTTGGTTTAACATCTCACCTGAAAGATGGTGCCTCCAACAGTGTGGCCCTCCATCTGGAGTGTCAGCTTTGAATTTTGTGCGCATGTCCTGCAGTGGGACTTGAACCTGGACCTTTCTGACTCACTAGCAAGGATGCTGCCAACTGATACACAGTTGATGCAGATTCTGCTTCCTTTGTGTCAATCAGAGAAGCTTTGCAGTGTTTAGGGACACTTGAAGTCGAGGGGGTCCAATTTATAGCCAGCCAATGATTCAGAGAATAGGTCAGAAGTAGAGCCTGATTGATCAGTGTGGATAGTGAGAAGTCTAGGGCTACTTGCTTGTTGAGAGCTGCCGGGTTGTCAGTAATGGGGGCTACTTTTTGTTTAAGAAAGAAAACTCCTACAGCGTTCCAGAGCACTGTGGCTAAGGGATCAGATCAGTAGCTTAGAATTCTCAGGCAAATAACTCACCTCTGGACTTCCCAAAGCCTATCCACCATCTACAAGGCACAAGTCAGAAGAGATTTACCAGAATGTTGCCAGGAATAGAGGGTTTGAGTTATAAGGAGAGGCTGGATAGGCTGGGACTTTGTTCACTGAAGTGTAGGAGGTTGAGGGGTGACCTTATAGAAGTTTATAAAATCATGAGGGGTATGTGTAAGGTGAATGACAGGTATCTTTTCCTGAGGGTGGGGTATTTCAAGACTAGGGGGCATATTTTTAAAGTGAGAGGAGAAAGATTTTGAAAAGACACGAGGGGCAAATTTTTTTTACAGAGAGTGGTTCATATGTGGAATGAAGTTCCATGGGAAGTAGTGGATGCAGGTATAGTTACAACATTTAAAAGACATTTAGATAAATAGTGTTTGGAGGGGTATGAGCCAAACGCAGGCAAGTGGGACTAGTTTAATTTGCAATTATGGTTGGCATGGACCGGATGGACTGAAGGGTCTGCTCCCGTACGGTATGACTCTATGTCTCTTAAGAGTGTGATGGAATTCCCCCCACTTGCGTGGATGGGTGCAGCCCCAACAACACTCAAGAAGCTCAACACCATCCAGGACAAAGCAGCCGCTTGATTGGCACCACATCCACAAGCATCCACTCCCTCCACCACCGATGCTCAATAGCAGCAGTGTGTACCATCTACAATATGCGCTGCAGAAATTCACCAAAAATCCTTAGACAGCACCTTCCAAACCCACAACCACTTCCATCTAGAAGGACAAGGGCAGCAGGTATATGGGAACACTATCAGCTGCAAGTTCCCCTCCAAGCCACTCACCATCCTGACTTGGAAAAATATTGGCCATTCCTTCACTGTTGCTGGGTCAAAATCCTGGAATACCCTCCATTAGGGCATTGTGTCTATCTACACCTCTAGGACTGCAGTCGTTCAAGAAGGCAGCTCAGCACTACCTTCTCAAGGAGCAACTAGGGATGGGCAATAAATGGTAGTGATAGCCACATCCTGTGAAAGACTATGAAGTAGAGAATTAGCTAAGTATCTGTCAAAACATGTCTGATCAGATTGATTGAGAATTACTACAGGCTCCTGTGGGTAGGCAAATTGAGTGGGCAACTGCTTTTCTCCCAGTGTTCAAATCCTTCCCCACAAAGTAATCGTTGGTCAAACAGAATGAGTAAGAAAAGGATTATTGGACTGCCAATAGCTTCAGGCACAGGGAAATAGTGAGAAATGTGCCCATTGTGAATACCAAGTACTTTCAAATAATAATGTCTATTAATATTTAGAAGCTGGAAAAAAAAGCCCTGTTTTTATTCGGGGGATCAATTACGATGAATAATTCAGAATTGCCGATTGAAAAAGTGCATTAAAGGCTTGTGTTAGTTTGTATTATTTAGTTTTCTACCGCGACAGCAGATTAACTTCAGTTGATTCTAAGTGGCTCGGGGACCACTTTGTGAGATTTATTCTGCTAATAACACAGCGAATGAATCCTGGACGCCACAGAAATGTGTCTCAAGAAGTCCCAGTCCCTGTCCTGCAACACTTAACTGCACTCCCAGCGCGCCGTTAAACTGCTCTAAATCGCTTAATGGCAACGAATTTGCAGCGGTCTCACCCTCTCTTGGCGTTTAAATCACTTCCCTAAATACTGCAAGTGGCTTTCCTCCTGTTTTGCCTCGCCTCTGCTTTATTGCCTGCTCCATTTGCAGACATGCCCCTGAGGGCTTCAGATATGGTTTTAAAAAGGCATGTTGCAGGAGCTGGACGGCCATAGCCCACCTCTTCCTGAGCAGTTAGGTATCCACAATGTTGAACAGGAAAGTGCTCCTAGCGTGCTGCCTTGTGCTGGGCTCCTTGCAAACAGCTACTTGCACTGCTGAAGGACAGTTCGACACCATCTACCGAGCAGACGAGGAGGACGGGCTCCCCGCTCGAATTCTGGCGGCTGTGGTAAGACTCTTAACCCCTTTGTAAACGTTTCCATGTTGCTGATGCTCGCACTGTGTCTGTCCCTCCTTGCCGTCTGGCCTCGAGTCTCCATTCTGTGGGATATCATTACCAATGAACGTTGATCAGACCATCTAGTGATCATTGTTTGTGGGATCTTGCTAAGTTTCCGTTGCAACTTAAAACAAACTCTTAATTGGCCTCAGAGATAGCAAGAACTGCAGATGCTGGAGTCAGAGACAACATAGTATGGAGCTGGAGGAACACAGCAAGTCTGGCAGCGTCTGTAGAGAGAAATCAGTGTTAATGTCCTGAGGAAGGGTCACTAGACCCAAACATTAACTCTGATTTCTCTCTACAGATGCTGCCAGACCTGCTGTGTTCCTCCAGCTCTATACTGTGTTATCACTTAATTGGCTGTAAACTGCTTTTTGTGTGTGTGTCAAGTAGGGTGTATTTTGAGGTCATGCTACAGCAATGCATTTCTTTTGCCAAAGGGGAGCAAAGGTTGAAGAATAGGCTTTGTCCTGTTGGGCCTGCAGCACCCCTCCCCACACTCACAGTCTGGACCCTGAGGGAGTGTGTCAGCTCTAGCTCAGGCCCACCCACCCTTGCCTGACCTTGCGAGTGTTTGAGAAGGACTTCAAGCCAGGCAGCCCTGCTGAAGGTAACTTAGGAACATAGTAGGCCCTTGAGCCTAGTCCACTAGTTACTGTAGAGCACCTCTGCTGTAAAATGGACCGAGTTGGTCAGGCAAGGGTGGGTGGGCCTTAGCTAAAGCTGACACGCTCCCTCAGGGTCCAGACTGTGAGTGTGGGGAGGGGTGCTGCAGGCCCAACAGGACAAAGCCTATTCTTCAACGTTTGCTCCCCTTTGGCAAAAGAAATGCATTGCTGTAGCATGACCTCAAAACACACCCCACTCGACACACACACAAAAAGCAGTTTACAGCCAACACAGCCCACTTACCCACAGGTCCATGGGCCCCAGTGCTGCGTTGGGCAGTATATCTACTCCAGAAGGCTATAGACCAGCTTTTCCCTGTGGTCTATGTGAGTGCAGTCTATGTCCAAAAGTAAAGCAACATTTCTGCTTCCTGATGTTCACAATAGTCATCATCATTCATCTTTCAGAAACATTTTAAAACTGTCTTGCAGCTGTCTACACCACATAATGGTTTGGACAAGTGTGATAAATAGACAGGTAACTTCCAGGACTCCACACGTTTCTTGCTGTATATGATTATCACGGTATAGCAATGTCCAGGTGTCTCTGTAATGTTTGAGCACATTCCAGGTAGTCATGGTACAATAGATGCATACTCCTTATGCCCCTAAACATTTGAAGTGCAGAAGCAAATTGCAGCAGTTTGATCAGACTGTTCTAAGTAGAATTTGCATTGATATGTCGGCATTTTCTGCATATCCATCTCACCAGAATATCTACTGAAAAGGGTGTTCAAGGCATTGTCATCTTCACTCAGGCACATTACAGTTTAGCTTTGAATCATTTAATTTGTTTGTTCTGATTGTGAAGATGTTAAGATAAAGAGCACGATTCTCCTTGTGACCTTTTTCAATGTTGACGTCAAATGCATGTGATGAGAATGTTGCCATTTTCAACCTTGTATCCATTCTGCTGTGACTGGTAATTGCTCAAATCTGGCCCCTTGACAGGACGGGGAAAGGGATAATGCGAGGAGGCTGGCAGACGACCACACAATGAGCTCACTGATCAACTCTATCATGCATGTGCCTGGAAAGTTTGGCAGAAGTCCTTCCTTCGCCTTCCAGCCTCAGCGGTAGGTTTCTCCGTAGTGGCCCCTGGATTGGGGTTCAGGCAGTGGTAGGGGGTTGGGATGAGAGGTTGGTGCTGTGTTTAATGGTGTGATTTTTGACTGCAGCTTGTTATCCCATTCAGCTCAAAGTTGTTCCAAACAGCTCATGAACACACTGGCAATAAAGAATAAAAGCAAAATACTGCAGTTGCTAAAGCTCTGAAACAAATGCGGACAATGCTGGAGAAACTCAGCAGGTCAGGCAGCATCTGTGGAGAAAGAAATAGAGTTAAGACTTAGAATCTGGTATGACTCTTCTTTAGAACTTCAAACGAGTACTGAACAGAAGTCATAAAGTCATGCAGCATAGAAACAGACCCTTCAGTGGAACTTGACCATGCCGAGCAGACATCCCAATGAGACCTAGTCTCATTTCCCAGCATTGGGCCCATATCCCTGTAAACCCTTCCTATTCATGTACCCATCCAGATGCCTTTTAAATGTTGCAATTGTACCAACCTCCACCACTTCTTCTGGCAGCTCATTCCATACACGCACCACTCTCTGCATGGAAAATAAAATCCAAAATGGTGGATGGGAGAGGTTTGTGGATGTAAGTACCGCTCCATTTTTTGTTTGAGTTTTTTTTTTAGTGCTGGAGCTGATTTCCTCACTTTCTTAGAGCAGTAATTACTGGTTTTGTAAATTTTGCATTGTTTTAAAGACAGCAAGACTTTAAATGGGAGGAAAGAGAGAGAGCAGGAGACAAACTTTCGGGAGAGAGATCACATGGTAAGGTTAGAAACCAAAGAATTTCGAAACGACTCCAGGGATCAACAAGCAAACATCAAGCAGTGCACTTTCACAGCTGACTGACTGTGAAATTGCAAATGTCTCCCTAGAGTCATAACGAACTGGAGACGTTAACTCTGTTTCTTTTTTGACAGATGCTGCCAGCATTCTCTGTGTTTGTTTCAGATTTCCAAATGTCATGACACAATGGTCCATGCAAATTCACAATGGACTACACTACCTAGCCTCATTTCTGCATAAGAAGACAATATATAATACAATTAATGTCTTCAGGAGAGGGCCAGAGAAAAAGTTAGAAGACAAGGAGAGCCACTTCCCATTTTCTTCCATTCTCCTGGATCAGTGCAAGAAACACAGGTCAATTAGGGAAGTTACAAGCCTGGGCACAGTGATTAGGCTGCTGGACTGAAAACTAAAAAGTCTCCACTGAAACAACTCTAGAAAAGCTTTTCTTAATAAAAAGTTAACTGTGCACTTAAATATTGATAGGAGAGGCATGTTCTGCTAGTGCCCATTGCAGGGGACACAGTCACAGGCTTCTAGCTCCTCCAGTAGAGAAAGAAGCCAGGCAAAGGGACAGACAGAGGAAGGGAAGAATCTGAAGGAGGGGAAAGCCAGTGGTTCTCAAACTGGAGTTCACAGAAGGTGGGAGGGGAAGTGATCTGTAGAGACTTCGCAGGCTACCGGAAATGTTGACTGAGCACAACTTGGCTGACGAAAGTGGCTGACGGTGGGCCCGGAGATAAGCTGGGAATGCGATGCAAGGTGGGTAACCGTCTCGTGTGTGGAAGGACTTGCAGGAGGGGTGACAAGGGCAGGAAAGGTTATGTGAAAGTAAAATATCTATAGGTAATGCTGGTCTTCTTCAAAATGTTAATAAAACACTTGTTACACACAGTGCTTGTATTTGTAATGTATTTTATGGTATGATGAGATTTTTATAATTTAAATGTGGGATTTTAAGGTGAGAGGACAGAGAGTTAAAAAAGACATGAGGGGCAATTCTTTTACACAGAAGGTGTTCGAGTGTGGAATGAACTTCCTGAGGAAGTGGTGGATGTGGGCACAATGACAATGTTTAGTAGATATTTGGATAAGTACATGAATAGGAAAAGTTTGGAGGGATAGGGCCAGGAGCAGGCAGGTGGGACTAGTTTAGTTTGGGATTATGGTCGGCATGTGGTTGGACTAAAGGGTCTGTTTCCATGCTGTATGAGTCTATGACTCTGTGACCATCGAACATACACAACTAGAAATAGGAATGAATAAGAGATAGAAACATGGATAGGGACAGAGCTGGGACTGCAAGAGGAAGTAAAGTGCAGGATTGAAGAGGCTGCCTAAATACTATCAACCGAAAGGGCTGTTGAATGTTTTGTCACTCTGTTGAAAGCTGCAATGCTGCCCCTGTACTCTCTGAGTTCCGGGAGAAAGCCAGTGCACTTGAACCCAACCTCATAACCCTCTGAGATCTCTGTGCTCCTCCAGTTCCGTCCTCTCAAGCATCGCCTGATTCCCATCACTCCACCATCAGCGGCCATATCATCAACTGTCTGGGGCCCTAAGCTGTGGAATTCCCTCCTGTCATCTCTTCTCCCTGTAAGCAGCTCCTGAGAGTCAATATTAGTGACCAACATTGGGTCACTAGTCCTAATAACTCAAGCATGGCTCTGTGTCAAACTGTGGGGTGGTTTACAAATGCAAGTTGTTGTTGTTAAGATCACAATACTTGATGATATCCTGGATTCTGTTCTAAACGGATTCAGTTCTTCCTGCAACTGACTTTGTTTCAGGTTTGGCCGCGATGCCCAAGCATCCTCAGACTACAGCACCGAAGGTCGGATACGTTCCAGAGGTTGGGATGTCATCCCGCCTCAGTTCTGGAGCATGGCAGTTCCACAACGTTTTGGAAAGAAGAAATAACAGCTCTGAAATGAGGCTGACAGCAGCGTTCCTCAGAAAAATATCCCCATCTCAATCATGACCATTGTTTAAGACCTGCCAACAGAACGAGGCTTTTTGTTACCTTGGCCTGAAAGAGCTACCCCTTTAATTCAAGAACAAAATATTTTTTCCATCAACAAACTCCAAACAGTTTTCTTAGAGAATTCATTCATATGTAAAACTTACAATTGCCTTTACTAATAATTAAAGCAAATATTTAACCAATATTATTATCCAGATTGTCAATTTTATTTTGAACTCTAAAAGGAAATCTTTGTGAACTCTTCAATTGTATCTTTTTAATGTGGGAATTGCTATTTTGCCATTTCAGGAAACGTACTCGGGCATGACTGGATTCAGACACAGGTTTGTGCACCAGTGATAGGTCGTTGACAAAATGTTGCAGTTTTGGGCTTTTAAAAGCATAATTTTCTTAATCACATGTAAGGTTTATTAAGTTCCTTTGGATCTTTCACTTTTCATTGAGATCACCATAACCCAGGCCTAAATCGTAATCCCTGATTTTGGTCAGTTGCAAAGTGGAATAGACATGCAATACAATGTGTTGACATTTAAATAATTTGTGGAAGGTTTCTCTCAGAACTCTCGCTAACCTTTCTTCAGCGGTTGGAATAGTCTCTTGACATTAAACAGTCTCTTGAATCTAATAGAATAAACCAATCTCTTATATCATTTTCATGCAAAACCATGAGACTCAGAGTTTTCAGACTTAACAACTTTTCTTTATATAGTGCATTAATCTGGTGAAATGTCCCCAGGTGCTTTACAGGAGCATTATAAAACAATGTATGACATTGAGCCACATATTAGTTTGGATGACCAAAAGCTTGGTCAATGAGGTATATTTTAAGGAACGTCTTAAAAGAAGGAATGTGGCGTGGAGAGGTTGAGGGAAGGAATTTCTGCTCTTTGAGTCTAGGGAGCTAGAGACGCTGCTGCCAATCATGGAGTAATTTAAAATGGGGGGGATGCTCAGAAAACAGAATCAAAGGAGTGCAGATATCTCCGAGATATCAGAGGCTTATAGGTTAGAGAACATTTTGGGGGTGAGGAGGGGCAAAACTGTGGAGGGATTTGAAACAAGGATTCTCCCAGGAGAACTCAGTCAACACTGAAAATGCTATTGAGGTGTAATGACTGCTTCAGTTGTACTGGCAGGTTATCTCAGCCAATAGGACTAAAATCACACATCCTAACCATATCATCTTGTCACAATGGGTTGCTTAGGGTTTTCCAAGCAGCTTAAATGTTGACCCTCAAAGGAAGAACTATTTCTCTAACTGGGTCCACACCCAAATGGACTGAGAATTCACCATGTCAGTCGAAATCACTTCAGGTTACCATGTGCTGGTACATTAATCCAATGCCATTAACACCTATCATTTCAAATGCAGCACAGTGCTCATTGGAAGAGTATGTAAGCATTTCTCCCACACCATCACTCACACTAAGTTTCCAAAGCAAACTGATAATATCACATTTGTGCTGTTGTTCTGCATTGTTGGGGTGGTTCTGATAAGCTGAGTTCAGACTATGGTTAGTAACCAGTATGGGAACTAATAATAAGATTCCTGATTCAAATAATGACAAGTGAATAAGTACACAGAGCTCCTATGGCACAGAAGGAAACCACTTGGCCCACTGAGTCCTTTCCAGCCTCTGTGAAACAATTCATGCCTCCCCATTCTTGCAAGTCTGCAAATTTATCTCCCCTAATTTCCTTTTGGAGTTATTCATCAGCTCTGCTTCTCCTACCCTTGCAGGTCATTACCACTCCCTGTGCAAAAAAAGTTCTTTCTCACATTCTCCTTACAGCTCTTGCCCAAGACTTGAAACCTGTGTGCCTCTCATCGTTATATGACCAGCCAGTGGAACAGCTTTTCTCTGTCAATCTTATCTAAACATGTTCCATACACACCTCAATCAAATCTTGCCTCAGACTCCTTTGCTGTCCAAGGAGGACAGCCCCAGCTTCTCCCACCCAAAGGTAGCACAGTGACTCTCTACACCAGGGACCCAGGTTTGATTCCAGCCTCAAGCGACTGTCTGTGTGGAGTTTGCATGTTCTCCCCGTGTCTGCGTGGGTTTGCTCCGGGTGCTCCAGTTTCCTCCCACAGTCCAAAGATGTGCAGGTTAGGGTGGATTGACCATGGGAAATTGTCTAGAGATGTGCAGGTTAGGTGGGTTAACCATGGGAAATTCAGGGTGATAGGGTAGGGGTGTTGAGTCTGGTTGGGATACTGGTTGGTGTGGACGGGATGCACTGAATGACCTTCTTCTGCACTGTAGGGATTCTATGATTCTGAAATTGCTCATCCCCCAAACAATAGAAGAGGCAGATAATTACACATTGAACTTTCAAATATTATCCTTTCTCTGTCAGACATTCAGTTTATAATTTCAAACTACAGTTCGTCTGAGTTAGTCTTTATTCTGGAAGTATTGTCGTATGGCCATGTATTTACTGTGTTAATATAAGTGGGAGTCTGCATCTAAAAATCTGTTTATTGACTTTCAACAGCAGCTCGCCTGTGACTGGCTTGATGAATAAACTGAACATGAAATTTCCCTGAGGTACCATTGGACAGTAAAAAACACCTGACAGAAAGATACATCATACATTGAGTAGGTTAGAGCCACAATTCTCTTCTTGCTTTGTTAACTTTAAAAAAAGTTTGTTGAGTAGTCCATCAGCCACATTGGTCCACATGGTCCATGTTTGGCTGTAGACCCACTGGCCTGATCTCAGTCAAGCTCTTAAATGGGTCCATCCATAGTTGCTTAACACTCTAATAAAGGAAGAAGGGGATGCGATGTTATTCTTGCCCTATCACAATAATATTACTATTTATAAAAGGCATTATGAAAGAAAATGTGAACACACAATAGCAGGCCCTGCTAACCAAGAGCTTGCATTTTGATAGCACCTTTCGCAACCACAGGATGGTCCAAAGAGCTTCACAGCCAATGGAGTATTGTTTTCCTCATTTCTGGGATGTGGGCGTCGCTGGCTGGGCCAGCATTTACTGACTGTCCCTAGTTGCCCTTGAGAAGGTGGTGATGAGCTGCTTTCTGAACTGCTGCAGTCCACCTGCTGTAGTTTAACCCACGATGACATTAGTGAAGAAATTCCAGGATTTTGACCCAGCGGCATAGAAGGAATGGCAATATATTTCCAAGTCAGGATGATGAGTGGCTTGGAGGGGAACTTGAAGGTGCTGGTGTTCCCTTGTATCTGCTGAAGATGGAAGTGGTCGTGGGTTGGAAGGTGCTGTCTGAGGAACTTTGGTGAATTTCTGCAGTGCATCTCGTAGATAGAACACACTGCTGCTGCTGAGCATCGGTGGTGGAGTGAGTGGATGCTTGTGGATGTAGTGAAGGCATGATTCCGTCAGTATGACTATGTCAAGCTATTGCTTGACTACTCTGTGAGACAGCCCTCCCAATTTTAGCACTTGTCTGCATATGTTAGTATGGAGGACTTTACAGGGTCGACAGGGCTGTTTCTGCCGTTGTCTTTTCTGGTGCCTAGTTCGAGGCCAGGTGATTCATCCAATTTCATTTCTTTGTGACTTTGTAGCAATTGGCAAAACTGAATGGCTGGCTAGGCTATTTGAGAGGGCAACTGAGAGTCAACCACATTGCTGTGGGTCTGGGGTTTACATGTAGGCCAGACCAGGCAAGGATGGCAGATTTCCTTCCCTGAAGGGCATTAGTGAACCAGATGGGATTTTCTGACAATCAACAATGGATTCACAGTCATCTATTGCAGATTCTTAATTCCAGATTTTTAAAACTTGAATTCGAATTCCACCATCTGCCGTGGTGAGATTCAAACTCGGGTCCCCAGGATATGAGCTGACTTTCTGGAGTAATAGTCTAGTGATAATACCACAAGGCCATCACCTCCCCC
>JAHRHZ010000089.1:6535891-6574997 GCA_024137785.1 Ginglymostoma cirratum
GTACTGTCTGAGAGTGTGGGGGAGGGAGGGTCAACTGGGACTTTCTAAAGGGATAGGATAAGCATGTAAAGGGTATAAATTTGTAGAACTATAGGAAAAGGGTTGGGACTGGGTCTCGGCGAGTTGCTCTTGTAGTAATAATAAACCAAATGGTATCTTTCTGCACTGTAACCATTCTATAATTCCATGCAGTAATGGTGCAGAGGATATTCCCAGATGAGTGAACCAGTATGGAGTCTGATGGTTTTCCTGAAACAATCAGCCATCTGGCTTTCTGTCCCTTTTGAGAGTCCTTCACGTTCTCCAAGTGATATGTGGTTTGAGACTGACAACTTATGCCTCTGTAACAGTCTGCAGTATGTCGCTACCGGGTCAGCATGCCCAGCACAATATGCCAACCAGATCTGAGAAGCTGTGTAGAGTGTACCATTGCAGTCAGAGCTGGGAATTGTCATTGTTTTAAAAGAAATATTTATTTAGGTCAGAACATATCTAGGTGGAAAATGCATTTCACTCTCGGGATTTTAGAAGTCTCCTGGGAAAATAGGTGACTTGTCCAATTTAGCTCTACATTGTGTACATATCCTCAGAACAAATAAGAGGCAGATTAATTGTGTTATTAACTTTCAACGTTCCCCAAGGAACACCGAACAAACCCATTATAATAGGAAGTCGCCTTGGGGAGCTCTAATCAGAAGCCATTAACGGCTGTTTTACTGAAGGCGTTCAAAAGCATGTGTAACAGATCTGAAACACAATGCTAATTGACAATTTTGATTCCTTGTGAATAGAAAACGTCAGACCTTATTGAAAGCAAAATAATCATATGATTTGCCGTTATCTTTGACAAGAATACAAAACAAATTGACAAAATTTCTACAAAATCAAAATGATGAATGAACAGAGGACTAATACATTTCTTAGCATCAACATTATGGGGGTACCATTGACCAGAAACTTAACTGGACCAGTAATATGAATACAATGGCTACAAAAGTAGGTCAGAGGCTAACTAACCTTCTGACTACCCACAAGGCCTGTCCACCATCTACAAGGCACAAGCCAGGAGTGTGATGGAACACTCCCCACTTGGCTGGATGGGTGCAGCCCCAACAACATTTAAGAAGCTCGATATCATCCAGGACAAAGAAACCCACTTGATTGGCACCACCATCCACATTTACCCCCTCTACCTCTGACGCTCAGTAGCAGCAGTGTGTACTATCTACAAGATACACTGCAGAAATTCAACAAAGATCCTCAGACAGCACCTTCCAAACCCACGACCACTTCCATCTCGAAGGACAAGGGCAGCAGATACATGGGAACACCACCACCTGCAAGTTCCCCTCCAAACCACTCACCATCCTGACTTGGAAATATATTGCCGTTCCTTCACTGTCGTTGGGTCAAAATCCTGGAATTCCTTCGCTAATGGCATTGTGGGTGTACCTACAGCAGGTGAACTGCAACGGTTCAAGAAGGCGGCTCACCACCGCCTTCTCAGGGGGCAACGAGAGACGGGCAATAAATGCTGGACCAAGCCAGTGCTGCGCAGATCCCGTGAACAAATAAAAGAAAAATGAAAATTTATTGTCAAAAAAAATCAATTTGTCCCTCAATAATTTGCAGCATGATTTGCTTTCAGTCGGAAAGTGAGCAGTACAGCTGTGTGAAACTGTATCGATTCATGGGCTAGCTTGTCTCAGTTAATTTCACAGTTTGAGTGCTGTGGATTCAAGTTCTACTCTTGGACATGAGCACAGAAGACCAAAAGAATGCATGCACAGTTGGAGGAGCTATTTTACAGTTGAGATGATAAGCCTGTTCAGGTGAATGCAAAGGATCCCATAGTTCAGTTTGGAAAAACGCAGGATATTTCCCCTGGTGTCCTGACCAGCCTGCCTCCCTCAATTACCAATACCTAAATAGATTAGCTCACTATATGCAAAACCTTACGCTGTGAGTCTATTTGCTACAAAACGAAAGTGGCACACTTTAAAAATAATTAACTGGCAGTGAAGTCCTTTGGAATATCCTGAGAAGATAAAAGTTATTGTATAAATGCCAGTTATTCCCTTCAGTTATAATTGAAATGCAATGTGAATCCATAGGCATGGTTCAACTAAGAGCTTGCCATCACAAAACGTTCATCCTCTCAGCAGCTCCATGTTCAAAGTTACGGTGAAGCTAGTTCATCTCTCTGTAGATGCAAAATCTTTGCAGAGTGAAACAACATCAAGGAGCCATTGAGTACAGCCCCAAAACCACAACTCACAATATTGCAAATTTTAGTGTCTCTCTGTAGTGATTGGAACCAGGTGGATCTTGTTGACTATGAGATCTTTGATTGGAGTTCTTAACCTGGGCCAAATCAGGAAGCCCTGGCTGACCAATATAAACAGGAGGTTTAGAATCCCCTCAGTTCAGGGGACTGACTCCAAGCTGGCTGGCCACGGCAATGTACAGGTCAAGGAGGCGGGGATGAGGATGAGGGAGGGGAGGGGAGGGGAGGGGGCTGGTCTTGGGATGAGGTCAGAGGGTGGGGAGATTTTGAAGCTAGTAAAGTCCACATTGAAACCATTGGGTTGTAGGCTTTCAAGGAGGGCACATTGGGAACAGCAGATACAATAGACTACCTGCAACTCCCTCGTCCACTCCACACTCCCCACTAGCCCCACCACCCCCAGCACCTTTCCCTGTAACCGCAGGAGGTGCTACACCTGCCCCTACACCTCCATCCCAGGCCCCAAAAAAACCTTCCATATTAAACAGATGTTCACCTGCACATCTGCTAATGTGGTCTATTGTATCCGCTGTTCCTGATGTAGAGGAGGCCACATCGGGGAGACCAAGCGGAGGCTCGGAGACCGCTTTGTAGAGCACCTACGCTCGTTTCGCAACAAACAATACCTCCCATTCGCGGAACACTTCAGCTCCCCCTCCCACTCCCTGGATGACATGTCCATCTTGGGCCTCCTCCAGTGTCACAATGATGCCACCCGGAAACTGGAGGAACAGCACCTCATATTCCGCCTTGGAAGTCTACAACCCAACGGTCTCAATGTGAACATTGAGTCTAGCTTCAAAATCTCCCCACCGCCGACCTCATCCCAAGGCCAGCCCAGCTCATTCCCGCCTCCTTGACCTGTCCGTCTTCTCTCCCACCTATCCACTCCTCCCACCTCACTGACCAACCCCCACCCCCACTTCCTACTTCCACTCACCTCTACTGGCTTCATCCCCGCCTCCTTGACCTGTCTGTCTTCTCTCCACCTATCTATTCCTCTATCCACCTTCTATCACCACCTTCCCCTCTCTATTTATTTCAGAGCCCCCTTCCCCTCCCCCATTTCTGAAGAAGGGTCCAGATCCGAAAAGTCAGCCTTCCTGCTCCTCTGATGCTGCCTGGCCTGCTGTGTTCCTCCAGCTCTACACCTTGTTATCTCTAGCTCTATCACTATGCCACGTTCAAAGCCGTGAACTAGAGATTTTGAACTAGAGATAACAAGCATGGGGCTGGATGAACACAGCAGGTCAAGCAGCATCATAGGAGCAGGAAAACTTGACGTTTCGCGCCTAAACCCTTCATCAGAAATGGGGGAGGGGAAGAGGGTTCTGAAATAAATAGGGAGAGAGGGGGAGGCGGATAGAGGAGAGGATAGGTGGAGAGGAGGCAGGCAAGTCGAAGAGGCGGGAATGGAGCCAGTAAAGGTGAGTGTAGGTAGGGGGGTGAGGAGGAGATAGGTCAGTCCAGGGAGGATGGACAGGTCAAGGGGGCGGGATGATGATAGGAGATGGGGGTGTGGCTTGAGGTGAGAGGAAAAACAGGTTAGGGAGGTGGAGATGAGCTGGGCTGGTTTTGGGATGCGGTTGGGGGAGGGGAGATTTTGAAGCTTGTGAAATCCACATTGATACCATTGGGCTGCAGGGTTCCCAGGCTGAATATGATTTGCTGTTCCTGCAGCCTTCGGGTGGCATTGCAGGAGGCCCAGGATGGACATGTCGTCTGAGGAATGGGAGGGGGAGTTGAAATGGTTCGCGACTGGGAGGTGCAGTTGTTTGTTGCGAACTGAGCACAGGTGTTCTGCAAAGCGGTCCCCAAGCCTCCGCTTGGTTTCCCCGATGTAGAGGAAGCCACAACGGGTACAGCGGATGCAGTATACCACATTGGCAGATGTGCAGGTGAACATCTGCCTGATGTGGAAAGTCTTCTTGGGGCCTGGGATTGGGGTGAGGGAGGAGGTGTGGGGGCAGGTGTAGCACTTCCTGCGGTTACAAGGAAAAGTGCCGGGTGTGGTGGGGCTGGAGATGGGTCCATCAATGAGTTTCAATGACACTTTTCCCAAAGTCCCACTCGAAATTCAAACAGGAGAGATTAATCAGGGAGAAATCTCGGAACCGGAAAGGAGTTACTCAGGCTGCATAAACTAGTTATGAATGGCAACTTATTCTGTATAACAGAACGCGTTTACAACAGCATCCCCTACTGGTGAATACATTGCGTTACCGTCGAAGTTGTGTGAAAAAAAAAATCTGAATTGCGGTTGGGAAAAAAAATGACTTTTATTTGAGAAAATAAGCATCTCCCTTAGATCTTAAATATTTTTAGAATATCTGACAACAAAGTGTTACTTTCAATTCAAGTTATTTTGACCATTTTATCTGGTAAAAGAGTCACACTTAAAATTAGCAAGAAATCTGATGCACTGGAAGTGCAGTACAACGCTGTTTTCTTTGCCATGCATGTTTTGTACAGTTGATCGGGTCATCTGACTACATCACCCTCCAGTCGAAAGTTGGTGACAACCTCCCGGTCTATTAGCAGCACAGTTTTGTAATTATTTATAAACAAATTAAATTAGAGCGAAGTTTGGTGCCTCTCTCCGGCCTTCGGGGATAAGGGCTGAACGAATCTTAAGCCCAAGCTGGTTGGGAGCTGAGCGTGCGAGAAACACGAGGCACCGGTTCGCATCCAACCGGCTCCAGACAGTGCACTGATGCCACCCACAGGGAAGATTTGATAAGACATTCTCTACTTAACCTAATATTCCAAGTTACTTGCCCCTGGCCTGGTTAAGAATTAATATAGAAAGAGATATTGTCGAAAAGAGAGTATGGAACACGCAGTCCCAGAAAATCAGTGGACGCATTTAAAGGAGGCGAAAACAGGAATTAAAAATATTAACAAGTAATGTGATTAAAATAATGACTATGCCATACATATGGTTACACAAAGGCTCAGAAGGGTAAATGACCCGGTCCTACATCCCTGTGAAACGGTTCAATAGCATTTTGATGCAAAACAACTGTACACAAGAGTCCTAAAGAGGAGTAATACCCGAAACGTTAACTGCTTCTTTCCTCCAGATGCTGCCTGACCGGCTGCTCCTCCCACCTCAAGCCACACCCCCATCTCCTATCTATTAACCTCATCCCGCCCCCTTGACCTGTCCGTCCTCCCTGGACTGACCTATCTCCTCCCCACCCCCCTACCTACACTCACCTTTACTGGCTCCATCCCCGCCTCTTCGACTTGTCTGCCTCCTCTCCACCTATCCTCTCCTCTATCCATCTTCTATCTGCCTCCCCCTCTCTCCCCATTTATTTCAGAACCTTCTTCCCCTCCCCCATTTTTGATGAAGGGTCTAGGCCCGAAACATCAAGGTCTCCTGCTCCTATGATGCTGCTTGGCCTGCTGTGTTCATCCAGCTCTGCACCGTGTTATCTCAGATTCTCCAGCATCTGCAGTTCCTACTATCTCTGAAACAATAAAATCCCTAGCGTTTAAATATTGGCCATTTGCTCCACTTCCTCTCACTTTGCAGTCTGTTTGTATCAGAGATAATAGGTACTGCAGATGCTGCAGAATTCGAGATAACAAGGTGTGGAGCTGGATGAACACAGCAGGCCAAGCACCATCATAGGAGCAGGAAAGCTTGACGTTTCGGGCCTAGACCCTCGACCGTGTCTCCCGCAACTCATCCCTCACATCCCGTCCCCGCAATAATAACCAAAAAAGAATCCCCCTCGTCCTCACGTACCACCCCACCAATCTCCGGATCCAACGCATCATCCTCCGACACTTCTGCCATCTGCAATCCGACCCCACCACCAAAGACATTTTTCCCTCCCCACCCTTATCTGCTTTCTGGAGGGACCATTCTCTCTGTGACTCCTTTGTCCGCTCCACACTCCCCTCAAGCCCCACCACACCCGGCACTTTTCCCTGCAACCGCAGGAAGTGCTACACCTGCCCCCACACCTCCTCCCTCACCCCAATCCCAGGCCCCAAGAAGACTTTCCACATCAGGCAGATGTTCACCTGCACATCTGCCAATGTGATATACTGCATCCGCTGTACCCATTGTGGCTTCCTCTACATCGGGGAAACCAAGCGGAGGCTTGGGGACCGCTTTGCAGAACACCTGCGCTCGGTTCGCAACAAACAACTACACCTCCCAGTCGCGAACCATTTCAACTCCCCTTCCCATTCCTCAGACGACATGTCCATACTGGGACTCCTGCAGTGCCACAGTGATGCCACCCGAAGGCTGCAGGAACAGCAAATCATATTCAGCTTGGGAACCCTGCAGCCCAATGGTATCAATGTGGATTTCACAAGCTTCAAAATCTCCCCTCCCCCAACCACATCCCAAAACCAGCCCAGCTCATCCCCGCCTCCCTAACCTGTTCTTCCTCTCACCTATCCCCTCCTCCCACCTCAAGCCCCACCCCCATCTCCTATCTACTAACCTCATCCCGCCCCCTTGACCTGTCCATCCTCCCTGGACTGACCTATCTCCTCCCTACCCCCCTACCTACACTCACCTTTACTGGCTCCATCCCCGCCTCTTTGACTTGTCTGCCTCCTCTCCACCTATCCTCTCCTCTATCCATCTTCTATCTGCCTCCCCCTCTCTCCCCATTTATTTCAGAACCTTCCTCCCCTCCCCCATTTCTGATGAAGGGTCTCCTGCTCCTATGCTGCTGCTTGGCCTGCTGTGTTCATCCAGCTCCACACCTTGTTATCTTGCAGTCTGCTTGTGGTGTCCTGAGGACCTCTAGCGCCAAGAAAGCTGGAACTGCAACTGCACCATCATTTGCAGCAACGTGGGAACAAACAAGATGCCTCATGGAATCAAGCAGCACGGGAAGATGCCATTCGGCCCGTCGTGCCTGTTTCAACTCTTTGACAGGGCTCCCTGTGCTCTCTTTTCCCAATTGTCCTCGAGCTTATTCCCTTTTCAAATGTATTTCCGGTTCCCGATCAACAACAACTTGCATTCATATACTACCTCGAAGACAATTTTGAAAAATTCGCCAAGGCATTCACATAAATCAAAATATGACACACAATGAAATATTAGGTCAAATCACCAAACATCTAGTCAAAGGTTTTCAGGAACGTCTTAAAGGAAGAGTGTGCGGTGGTGAGTGAGAGGGAGGGAATCAATACAAACGTGGCTGAGGGGGTGTTGTGGTAGTATCCCTACCTCTGAGCTAGGAGGCCCAGGTTCAAGCCCCACTTGCTTCAGAGGCGTGTGGCTATGTATATGGTGACACAGTAAAAAGATGCCATTGTGCTAAATCTTTTCCACCACCAGGAAAACACGCAGGTGGCTAGTGAAACATTAACAAGCAAAGCCTGATAAGGGAAATGCTTACATGGGAAAAGTGAAGGGCGGGGGGGGAAAGAAGAGGTAAGGGAGAGAAGGAGAAATAGAGTTTGAGAGGGAAAATAAAGCACTCCACCCCCAGCGGTGCCCACCTCTCCCTAAAGGCATTGAGAGCATTGGTGGATGCCCCATGCTCTCTCTCCAAGGAGGGTGAGGCTGCTAGGAGTAGGGAACCCTGGATGACTAGAGTTCTTGAGCCTGATCAAGAAAAAGGAGGAGGCATATGACATGTATCAAGCTGGGATCAAGTGAATTCCTTGAGGAGTATAGAGGGTGTTGGAATTCACTTGAGAGAAATGCAGGAGGACTAAAATGGGGCACAAGACAACTTTGGCAGATAAGGTAAAGGAAAATCCAAAGGGATTCTATGTGTAATTAGGGACAGACAGCCTCTTAAAGATGAGCAAAATCATCTATGTTTGGAGCCTCATGAAATGGGTGAGATACTAAATGAATATTTCTTATCAATATTTACCCTTGAGAAAGGCATGGATGCTAGGAAATTTGGGTAAATAGTGATGTCTTGAAGAAAGTCCACATTACAGAAGAGGTGGTGATGAAAGTCTTAAAATCATTAAGATAGATGAATCTCCTGGACCTGATGAAATGTATCCCAGGACTTTGTAGGAAGCTAGAGAGGAAATTGCAGAGCCCCTAGCAGAGAAATTTGTAACATCAACAGCCATGGGTTATGTACCCAAAGAGTGGAGGGTGGCTAATGTTGTGTCATTTATTTAAGAAAGGCTGCAGGGAAATTCCCAGGAACTGCAGACCAGCGAGCCTAATGTCTGTGGTGGGTAAGTTGTTTGAGGGGATTCTGAGACACAGGATCTACAGGCATTTAGAGAGACAAGGACTCATTTGAGATAGTCAGCATAGCTTTGTGCATGGGAAATCATGTCTCATGAATTTGAGTTTTTTCAAGAAATGAGCAAGAAAGTAGATGAGGGTAGTGTGTAGACATTGTCTACATGCACTGTAGCAAGGTCTTTGACAAGGTACCACATGGTGGGTTGTTAAGGTTAAAGCTTGTGGGATCTGGGGAGAGCTAGCCAATTGGATACAAAATTGGCTTGAAGATAGAAAACAGCGGGTGGTGGTAGAGGGTTATCAAACTAGAGGTCTGTGACCAGCAGTGTGCCACAGGCATGTGTGCTTAGTGCACTGATATTCATCATGTTTATAAATGATTTGGATGAGAATTTAGGAAGTATGGTTAGTAAGTTTGCAGATAACATCAAGATTAGTGGTATAGTAAGTAGACAGTGAGGAATATTATCTGGGAATACAGCAAGATCTTGATCAACTGGGCCAATGGGCTGAGGAATGGCAGATGGAGTTTATTTTGGATAAATGCAAGGTGACATATTTTGGTAGTCAAACCAGGACAGGACTCACACTGTCAATGGTAGGACCCTGGGGAGTGTTATTGAACAAAAAGATCTAGGAGTACAGGTTCAAACATCTTGAAAGTAGAGTCACAGGTTGACAGGCTGGTGAAGGCCGCTTTCGGCATGCTTGCTTTCACGAAACAGAGCATCGAGTATAGGAGTTGGGATGTCTTATTGCAGCTGCACAAAACGTTGGTGAGGCCACATTTGGAGTACTGCGTGCAGTTCTGGTCACCCCACTATAGGAAGAATATTATTAAACAAGAAAGAGTGCAGAGAAGATTTACTAGGATGCTACCTGGATTGGAAGGTTTGAGTTATAAGCAAAGGTTGGAAAGGCTGGGACTTTTTTCCCTTGGAGTGTAGGGGTCTGAGGGGTGACCTTATAAGAGGTCTATAAAATCATGAGAGGCATAGATAAGGTACACAGCCAACAGCTTTTCCCCATGGTAGGGGAGTCTAAAACGAGAGGGCATGGGTTTAAGGTGAGAGGGGAGAGGGACAAAAGGGTCCAGAGAGGCAATTTTTTTTTCACAGAGGGTGGTGATTGTCTGGAACGGGCTGCCAGAGATAGTGGCAGTGGCGAGGATAATTTTGTCGTTTAAGAAACATTTGGACAGGTACATGGACCAGGTTGGGCCGAAGGTCCTATTTCCATGTTGCAAAACCTCTATGACATGCGAGCTCGAACGTAACCATGGGAGAGGGGCAAAAGTATGTAATAACATCTCTTAACAGGTTGGTTAGAGGTAAATATCTATAAATGAAACTGCATGAGAACGGCCAGATTTTAAAATCCAACATCCATATCATGGAAAAGCAGAAATTCCACTGCCTTACAAAAGCCTGGAATCTGTTTTAATGGATCGTCTGTGATCAGATTTTGAAACCTGCTTGACCATACCATATACTGATAAAGTAGCAAGAGGCAGGAGGTCATACAGAAGGTCTGCAGCTTCCTCCAAACACTAAGCTTTAAGCACAGGTCAGCCCAAGGATAACAAAGTGTAAGAACACACTGCAATATGTTACATCTACCTTGGCTCATAGACTGCTTGCGCAGGAGGGTTAACTCAAGAATGATCAAATCTAATTTTTAATGAAACTATCCAACACATTTTTGTTATGTTTTGTGAATATGCTCCTGGTGTAACAGCAGATTGAATGCACTCCATTTCAGATACTCAGGGACAGCAACAAGGAAGGTTAGATATAGACAGTAAAGCTCCCTCTGCACTGTACCCATCTAATACTTCCAGGACTGGTAGAGCACGGGATTAGGTAGAGCTCCCTCTACACTGTCTCCATTGACGTACTTAAACTTCTACCAGGATTTACACACACTGCAGCCATTTGAAATGACACAGAATACCAATGGGCCTATGACTCCAGAAACTCAAGTCAAGACTCCTTCAACCTCATTCCATACTGCAGTCAACAGAGACCAGAAAGAGAATCCATCCCATTTATCAAGTTTGGATTTCATCCCAGATGTCAGAGCTGCACCACCCAGTTTTTCCTCCCATCTCCAACTTACTGAAATAACTCTCGTGAATATAATTTGACTAACTGAAAGGGTCCATAAGCAACTAAATGGGCCTGATCACTTCTTCCGATGCCACTCAAAAAAACATGGACAACCCAATCCCAAAAATCTTGCCAATAATTCTGTACAGAAAGTTAAACAGGGCACTCTCTTTTCCCATTCCCAGTGATTTGCTAGGATACCAAGCTATACTTATCACTTATTGGTGTCAAAAATTACATTCAGTACCTGTAAGACAGGATCTCAATGTTATGGGATCATGTGTCAAGGCAGTTGTGGCACATGAACCTTTGTCCATGTTCTCTCCTTCTAAAGGCACTCACCTCTTGCAATTCAGTGACCTCTGGGACATTACCCAAATGGTATGTTTTCACACTTGTGCCTCAACTGTTTTGGCAAGGTATTTTATTGCAGAACCCAGCTTGGTCCCTTATTCTCCAGGTGTTGTGTTTCACCAGAAAATGGTATCCAGTGATCATGTGGTGTTAAACTCTGGAGACTCCCAGCCTGAATGTCAGTTATTCTCTGGCTCAAAGTCAGTGAGCCAATGAGCCAACAGTGACTGAACAGGTCAACTCAAAATTGGCTGGTGATAGAGGTGTACAAATTCTGAACGTGTGAGCACCTACCTCTACTCTTTTAACATCGGTATTAACACATCCAACATAAATTGCATGCATCTTAAAACAGTGGACAAGAGGGCTGGCATATGAATAATTTACATGTTTATTTACTCAAGTTGGGCAGATTCCTTTGTGTGTTTAAATATTTTAAAAAAGTTACAAATACACCTGAAACATTAAGTTGCCTTTTTGCTCCACAGGTCCTGACAAAACGGCTGAGTATTTCTGACATTTGTAATCCTTTTCAGGTAGAAATGGTCTTATTCCTCAACGGTTCCTTTGTAGCTTTCTCAGACTCAATCAAATACGCACAAAGCGCCAGAGAGAGAGCTGAAAGAGCACCACTTCTGAGAAAAAAAGGGCACTATAAAACTTATAAAAGAACAACCAAACAACAGACTGTATGCATATATACTTGAAACATCTAAAAAGAAAACTGTGAACCTGGATGCAACATTTTGATTTGCTATCAACGAAAAGAAACATTCATTTCCTTTAATAATTATCAAAAGTTTTCTTTAATACTCTGCCAACTCCATGAAAAGCCTCTGTACAAATGCTTTGTCTGGAATCACATTTGTCAGGTCAACTGTGCGCTCATTGTGAGGTGTAGAGGAGTGGGACACTTTCAGTCAAACGGAAAGCCACACATGCCCTCTGCCCCATCCCAACACTGGGAAGAACTGTTACATTCAGCAACATTGTAAACATGATTTTCTTTCTATATATGTACGTATTTACACCAGGGGAGCAACCAAGCAATTCTTTGCCCAACGACCCTTCCTTCAAACCTCCCTTGACTGAACCAATATACCACATCCCAACCCCAATCTGCAACACTTTACACCAGTTCTTGCAATTGCCTCAACTGAGTCTGCCACAGTTTTGCCACATCTACGATCAGTTGATTGCCATTTGCCATTGAGCCCTTCTAGCAAATAAACAGAACCTTCTTCTCCTGGACTGGGCTGAAGGAGCCTGGAGCTTGGGTGTGAAGCAGCAACTGTATTATGGGGTCTCTCTATTCTACACATCCTTTTCTCTTTAACTCCACCTTTCCAGAAGACACCTACCTCTGCTCTGGCATAGGGCTTGAATCTCCCCACCAGCGCTGAGACGTGTTACTAAGCAATGTCAGAGTGATGGGCATGACAGTTGGTCAGATACTGCCAGCGCCTGATTTCCACACAGTACACTTTCTACAAAAAGGTCATTTGATAGCAATCAAAAGCAAAAAAGAAACACTTTCCTCACCCCACCAATCATAGCAACGCTATGGGCCATGCTGAGATCAGTTACCTCAGTACAAGCCAGGGTGCATCTTGCAGATGCTCCGCACATCTACTTTGGAGCCACACTGGGCAATACATAGAGCCCAAGAAATCTATGACAACCCTTCAAAAGTACTTCCCTTGGTGTAAAGCATTTTGGGATGCACTGAAGTCGTGAAAGATGATATATAAATGTCAACCTTTTTTTTTTAAAAAGGAGGAGTCCCTAGTGCACTGGAAGAAGAATCTACATTTGACTGCAGACAACGGCAATGTATAATAATGTTGGACTCTGGTCAAGTGGTGTGCGTCTACAATAGATTCCCTCCTAAAGATTCCAGCCTTGTTCAACCTAGCATTTATAAAGTCCTGTTGTAGCTACAAAAAGGTAAACAATTTCAGGGACGCAGACAGTTCTCTATAGTGTTTGTACAAAATACTTGCAAGTTTTGGTACTGCAATTATTGTAACTCGCGTTCTGGGCCTGGAAAGCACATTGTTTTTTTTCCAAACAATCAATCAATAACTTATTTCAAAAAAGCTTCATGATACTTGACAAAAACAAAAATTATCATTCATTTTTAACCTTTAAACCACTGTTTATATACACACCTTTCTCCAGCCTTCACAGTTGGCCAGCGTCCTCATAGGAGGCTTCGTAATGCTATTTTATGCCAAGCGTACAGAAGCAGACAAGAGCCTCTCCCTCTATCTAGTGCCTTGCCACTGCTTAGGCAAATTGGCCATGAAGAGAAATTGACAGACACACAACGCAACGTCATGGGATCAATAGCACATCACGTTGGGATAACAAACACCCATTTCCTATTAGGGTGCTTAGTGACCCTGACAGTCGGAAGGAGATCGAATTAATGTCCCAAACTCGCGATATAGTAAAATGCCATATTTTCTGGGAAATTATGTTAGAAGAACATCAGATGGCCATCACCACTGCAGCAATTCAACTCGAGCTCAGTCAGCAGGGCGAGGGACACTATTCACAATCATAGTAGGCTTCTAACTACCAGTTTGAGTGAAACTCGAAGGCTAGAATTTATTTGCCAACAGCAGTGTCATGTTGACCATCCAGTAAATTAGAGATGGACAACATGGGAGAGCAACACGTTTGGAAAAATGGTTCAACATAAACTTACAGATTCCTTCCGTCCTGCCTTGCATCACTGACCCACACCCCCAAAAAATAAAAAGGCATCTCCTAGGCATTCTAAACCATAAGAAACCTCGATTTCCAATCAAGTACACGACTTGGGAAATTCAAGCCGTTGGTTTTAAAAAACATGTCGGTTTGGGCGGGAATTAAAACAGTGCTGGTCAGACTGAGGAGTGATCATTGTTCTCCACTGGGTTCACTTTCCTCCAGCCATGATTTTCAGATATTGCAATGCATTATGGGCTGCACTGGCACGGGCACCATCCCTTGTTGAGCCAGAGCCATGGCAAACAGTGGTGGGTTGTGTTGATAGCTCCACGAGACACTGGTACAGGCCACTCAAACTCAACTCTTCTGGAAAGAAAACACACAAAAAGAGAAAGGGCACAGGAAGTTAGCAAACAGCTGGAGAAGCAGGCTCATTCAAAACAGCTTTCAAACTTCCTTGACGGATACAGAGAATAGGTTTCTGCCACTTCCTTCTCCCTTAAACTGGACTAACTGGCTTCACCACTTTTTTTTTTGAATATTTGTATATGTGCCAGTATTTCTTGCCCCATTTCTAATTGTGTGAGAGAAGGTGGTGGTGAGCAATGCCATCTTGAGCCACCGCAGTCCTTGGGTTGTAGGGGTGTTTCGGAGGGAGTTCCCAGGATTTTGCTCCAGCGACAGTGAAGGACCAGCGATCTATTTCCAAGTCAGGATGGTGAGTGGCCTGGAGGGGAACCTGCAAGTGGTGGTGTGCCCACGTACCTAGTGTCCTTGTCCTTCTAAATGGCAGAGGTCACAGGCTTTTGGAATTCACCAGATTGGTGGTACAGAATGAAATCCTGGGCAGGGAAAACAACCACATCTAGAGTCAGGGATGGGACCGAAAATATGTAAAAGGACTGGATGGTGGAGCAGTAGGGCAAAAAAAAAGCAAACAAATGCAATGGACTCCAGCAAACTATATTGTTTATTCTCATCTAAATGGCACAGAGGATTGCTTGTACAACCTCCAGGATTTGAGCACATAATCTAGACTTCCAACACACTAACAGTGCAGCACTCCTACACTACACTGTTGTCGGTACAATGTTTTAGATAAGCTGTTAAAATGTAGACCTGCCTACCTGCTTAGATGAATATAAGAAAGATGTCACAGCAGAGTAAACCAGATCAACTGATCACTTGCAGCAATGCACCAGCATCTCCAGGCAGTACAATCAAGACTACGCCAGCTCAGAGTCTCCCTCTCCCAGACCTGCAAAGGACCTCTCCTGCTTTTTATTCTTCATAGGATCCACAACCTGAACTCACAATTCTACTCAGTTTTTAGTGTCCAATAAAGCTAAGTACAGTAAACTTACTGGTGCCTACCACCCAAAACGGGCTTCCCCCACCTCCCAAATCCTCAGCCATACTCAGGACCTTCCCCACAATGTACCCGCCGCCACTGGCCATGAGGCCACTGTTGGAGAACCCACAGATGACGTCATATCCGCCACCGCCAGGTATACCACTTCCGGGACAGCGAACGCCATCGCTGCTGCTGCCGCCTACCCAACTCCACACACCGGCGACGCAACTCTGCCCACTGCTGCCACCGACGCAACTCCACCCACCGCCTCCACAGCCAGCAGCTCCAGAGGAGACTGCAACACTGAGCCCTGCCGAGTCTTCACCATCCCCCCAGACCTCCCCCTTACTGGGGACGAACGGTCAGTCCTCAGTAAAGGGCTCATCTTTGTCCCCATCCACCCACATATCAACGAATACCGGTCACGCTTGAACATTGAGCAGTTTTTCCGCTGCCTCCGCCTCCACGCTTACTTCTTCAACCGTGAACCTAACCCTCCCTCTACTGACACCTTCTCCCGCCTCCAACACAAGCCCTCCTCCTGGACACCACCCCAAGGCCTCCTACCCTCCCTCAACCTCTTCATCTCCAACTGCCGTCGAGACATCAATCGCCTCAACCTCTCTACCCCTCTCACCCACTCCAACCTCTCCCCCCGCAGAACGTGCAGCCCTCCGCTCCAATCCGAACCTCACCATAAAACCCGCAGACAAGGGAGGTGCAGTTGTAGTATGGCACACTGACCTCTGCATCGCCGAGGCCAGGCGCCAACTCTCCGACACCTCCTCCTACCGCTCCCTGGATCATGACCCCACCCCCGAGCACCAAACCATCATCTCCCAAACCATCCACAACCTCATCACCTCAGATGACCTCCCACCCACAGCCTCCAACCTCATCGTTCCCCAACCCCGCACCGGCCGCTTCTATCTCCTTCCCAAAATCCACAAACCTGAATGCCCTGGTCGACCCATTGTCTCCACCTGCTCCTGCCCCACCGAACTTATCTCCACCTATCTCGACTCCATTTTCTCCCCCTTGGTCCAGGAACTCCCTACCTACGACCGTGACACCACCCACGCCCTCCACAACTTTCAATTCCCCGGTCCCCAACACCTCATTTTTACTATGGACGTCCAGTCCCTATACACCTGTATTCCCCATGCTGATGGCCTAAAGGCCCTCCGCTTCTTCCTGTCCCGCAGGCCTGACCAGTCCCCCTCCAGTAACACCCTCATCCGCATAGCCGAACTCGTCCTCACCCTCAATAACTTCTCTTTCAATTCCTCCCACTTCCTACAGACAAAGGGGGTGGCCATGGGTACCCGCATGGGCCCAAGCTATGCCTGCCTCTTTGTAGGTTACGTGGAACAATTCCTCCTCCAAAGCTACACTGGCCCTAAACCCCACCTCTTCCTCTGTTACATTGATGACTGTATCGGCGCCACCTCGTGCTCCCAGGAGGAGCTCAAACAGTTCATCCACTTCACCAACACCTTCCACCCCAATCTTAATTTCACCTGGACCATCTCTAACACCTCTCTCACCTTCCTGGACCTCTCTGTCTCCATCTCGGGTAACCACCTAGAAACCGATATCCATTTCAAGCCCACCGACTCCCACAGCTACCGAGAATACACCTCCTCCCACTCACCTTCCTGGAAAAATGCCATCCCTTATTCCCAATTCCTTCGCCTCTGCTGCATCTGCTCCCAGGATGAGGCATTCCACTCCCGTACATCTCAGATGTCCTCATTCTTCAAGGACCGCAACTCCCCCCCCCACCCCGCAGTGGTCGAGAATGCCCTAGACCGTGTCTCCCACATTTCCCGCAACTTATCCCTCACATCCCGTCCCCGCAATAACAGCCAAAAAAGAATCCCCTCGTCCTCACGTACCACCCCACCGACCTCCGGATCCAGTGCATCATCCTCCAACACTTCCGCCATCTGCAATCTGCAATCCGACCCCACCACCAAAGACCTCATCCCGCCCCCTTGACCTGTCCATCCTCCCTGGACTGACCTATCTCCTCCCTACCTCCCCACCTACACTCACCTTTACTGGCTCCATCCCCGCCTCTTTGACTTGTCTGTCTCCTCTCCACCCATCTTCTCCTCTATCCATCTTCTATCCGGCTCCCCCTCTCTCCCTATTTATTTCAGAACCCTCTTCCCCCCCGCCCCCGCCATTTCTGATGAAGGGTCTAGGCCCGAAACGTCAAGATTTCCTGCTCCTATGATGCTGCTTGGCCTGCTGTGTTCATCCAGCTCTACACCTTGTTATCTCGGATTCTCCAGCATCTGCAGTTCCTATTATCTCTCAACTGATCAGCCAGCTCAGTTACTATTTGTGGAATCTTGTTGGATGCAAACTGGTCATTGAATAGGACTACAATTCAGTGCCGACACCACAAAAAGTAATCAATTGCACGTGAAGCACTTTGGAACATTCTGATGATTTGGTGTGATATAAATGCAAATGCTTCCTTTCACTTCACAGGTCTCAGAATTAACTGCCTCCTTGCTTAGTCAGAAAAGCTTTACTCCTTGTTTTCCTGGTGGTAATCCAAGCACTGGTTTCAAGATGACCTGCTGGCTGCACCTTAACGCTACAGTCCCACAGTATGCTCCTGGCATGAAACACGGAAAGCAATTGACTCCCATTGGGCAAGAGAGGCTCCATTCACAGTACAGTCAGCTAGAGGTGACTTACCGATATCTAAGTAACTGACGTCGAACCGCTGCTCTTCTGCCAGTTCCCTCAGCATCTGGCAAAAGTTGGAGTTGGCAACACCAAGTGGGTTGCTCTTGAGGTGAAGAATTCGCTCCCCTGCAGAATTCCGGAGCGAATCCCACGTGCAACCTGCGCTCTTGCCCTTTGGCCCATCCAGCTTATTACCAACCATCTGGAGAGAAAGAGACAAATAAGCACAGTGAAGGAACCACCTCCTTTTGGCATGTTAGTCTATTTAAAACGTGCCTGCATTTTCCTTAGCACTCTTTCTATAAGTGGAATGCTTTGTAGCTCACAGTTCTGTCACTAAAGTTGCCATGCTTCTGGTGGGATTGGGTGCTTGGCTCTCTTCACGCAACAAACTCAAAACCCAAGTGCCACTGTCAGCTAATTGTCTGATTCGCAAACTCGGAGTCTTTTGAGAGAAAGAATGATCCCCAGACAGAACGCACAAGGTCTTGGGGAATAAACCAAAAAAACAAAAAAATCAGGCAATTAAAAATGCAAACTGAGAAGAAATTTGTTCTGGGATGAACAGGGGGGAGAAAAAGGGGTTTAAAATAAAACTTGAACTCAATTGATAAGGTGACCATGAGGAACTCTACAAAGACTCTCAATTCCTAAAATTATATAAAATAGCAGAAGTAGAACATTTACCCCCTTAAACCTGCTCCACCATTCAATGCTATCATGGTTGACTTTTTACCTCAACACCACCTTCCCACTCTCCCCGTACCTCTCAATTCACTGAGCCTAAATAGGACCTCGACTGGCATTCAATCGTGTAGAATTAGCAGAGGTTGCCAAGAGTTGCAGATGTCTCAGTTATTCTAGAAGCCATCTAAAATGCTATGGTTTGTGACACTCTTCATTCATAATCTCATGGGGCACTGTAGCAGTTATGTTATTGGAGACAAATCTAGATGCCTGGATTATTAATCTACAATTCAAGTCACACCAGTTGGAATAAAAAAAATGAGATGGTATCATTAAAAGTGGCCTCAAAGCTACTGGATGTACATGAAAACTCAAATGCTTCACAAATATCCTTGAGAGGGAAAAACCTGATGCTGTTGCCCACTGCGGATCTATACGTAATTCCAGCTCCATATCAGAATGGCTGTCTCTTAAATGCCCTGTTTAGTGGCTTAGTGAGTTATACAGTGAAATAAAATGAGGGCAATTGATGGCAAGCATTGTCAGCAACACCCACACTCTGAAAACAAATGAAGGAACTGAAAATTCCCCCTATCATTAATAGCCACCTTATAACCACCAGAACATCACCCCCAAATGCTGTAAAAATACAAAAATTCCAGGCCAGTTTACTGTTGGGCAGTTTTCAAATTTGAAGAGCACACGTTGTGAAGATTTCTCTCAGTCACTGCTTTACTGAACTGCTCCAGTGATATCAATGCAGACATTCCTCAATATCTGTTTGTACAATACAGGTAGTTTCCACTACTGTTTCTGGTCACTCCAGTTAGATCTTTGTGTCTAAAAACTGGCAGGGCTGCCATGTCATCACCAGCAGATTGTCAGCTCTCTCTCATGATGCAAACTGGTGCTCTCATTAAAGACTGCAATTCATCCTTTCACACACTTACAATGGAAAACTGGTCATCTTCTGGCTCAACTTCGTTCCCGTCCCTCTGATCCACAGGGACATCGTGGATTCTTGCCAACATCTTTGCGGCAGCATTGCGCTTGGCCAGCTTTTTTGAAGTCCCGCTCCCTATGACAGATGAGACATCACAAATTAACAGACTGATCACACACCATTCGTTAAACATTAAAACTAAATCCCTCAACCACCTCAGCACGTGTTTCTTCAAACTGGGTTAGTGCAAACAGACCGCTGTGTCCAGTTCAACTGCACCACACCCCCACATACATGTTCCACAAATTCTGGCAGTAAAACTCCTATAGGCTGGGAGCTGAAGCCATGACTGTCAATGGTCTCCTGACCCAGCTTTATGCTGTATGGATAGCTAATTGCACTTAGGTAGTTTACATTTTGACAACTACTTAGAGATCAATTCATATTGCTGCCTTCTGGAAAAATACCTTGATTGTAGTCAAATTCACTTGGTTTAACCAATCTTTTAAAACCCTTTTGAGTCCATTCCCTCCAAGTTCCATTCTAAAACTCTATTTTCTTACACAACTCCCCACAAAAAAGGTAACAATTGTTGGCTTTGGGAAAGATCAGGCAGCAGTTCATCCAATGGCAGAGGCAGATCAGAATGTCCTGAGTAAATAAGCAGCCTGTTTCACACACTAAGTGCCATGTTGCAGCAAAATTACTTTGTCTAAGATGCACACAAACTCCTACACTGCATCAAAAACAAGAAAGACCTGTGTGTAACGTACAAACATTGAATACTGGGGAAGAAAATGTGCAGAGTATTTCCAAAGCTGCAGTATTGACTTTCCTGGTTTACTGATCGTGAATCCTCCATTACTATTTCAAAGATTATGACACAAAGCGAATGCAAAACAAATTGCTGAACAACTACCTTAAATCTCAATTTAGGGGCTGACACTGAGCTCTTAATCCCTTTCCACAATGCTCTGGGAATAAGAGCTATTTAAAATGAAATTCAGCAATGTCAAGCAAAATTAGATTTTAAAATTCTATTTTTCCAGTTCCTCATTGTGCATAGGAAGGTAGTCTAGGACTTTTGTTATGGAAAATTATTGGAAGGGGCAGGAAGAAAAACAAACAAAGCAAATAATTTATACCCCAATGTTGCTCGTACAATCTGGCCAGTTCTCAATTTGGAAGTGCCAGAAGATGTCGAGAAGTGTAGAATGCATAGTCCAAAAATGGTGTGTGATATGGATGCTGTGGGAATGAATGCTCTGTGAGAATCAGTGCTGCTAGTTTCGTAGAATCATAGCAACCTGTATCATAGAAGGTCGTCATTTCAGGCTATTATGCCTGTTTGGCTCTTGGAAAGAACTATCTTGCTTAGTTCCACCCTCCCACTATTTGGACTGAAGGGCAAATCACCTGTCAACATTTTTCTAACCACATTCTAACAATAAAAAAAGCACATTAAATCCAACATCTATAGAGCCTTGTAAAATGCTCTGCAAGCATCACTTTGAACTATATACCACAGCACACGGCACATGTGCAGCTTTTCTTTACTAAGCTCAACAGTCAATTGCTTCAGTCAGCTGCTTCATCAATGACCTTCCCTCCCCCTCATAAGGGTAGAAGCGGGGCTGTTCACCAACGATTGTACAATGTTCAGCACCACTGATGCCTCCTCAGATATTGAAGCAGCAAATGTTCAAATGCAACAAGATCTGGACAGTATCCAGGCTTGTGCTGACAAGTGGCAAGTAACATTCACACCACACAAATGCCACGCTATAACCATCATCAATAAGAGACAATCTAACCACCACCCCTTAACAGTCAATTGTGTTACCATCACTGAGTTTCCCTCCTATCAACTTCCTTGGGGTTACCATTGACCAGAAACTCAACTGGACTTGCCATATAAACACAGTGGCTACTAGAGCAGGTCAGAGGCGAGGAATACTACAGTGACTAACTCTCCTCCTGACTCCCCAAAGCCTATCCACCAGCTGTGAGGCACAAGTCGAGAGTGTGATGGAATACTCTCCACTTGCCTGGCACCACATCCACAAGCATCCACTCCCTCACCACCTACAGTCAGGAGCAGCAGTGTGTACTATTTACAAGATGCATGGCATAAATTTACTAAAGATCTTCACCAAACCCACGACTACTTCCATCTAGAAGGACAAGGGCAGCACATACATGGGAACACCACCCCCTGCAAGTTCCCCTCCAAGACACTCACCATCCTGACTTGGAAATATACTGCTGTTCTTTCATTGTTGCTGGGTCAAAATCCTGGAATTCCCTCCCTCTGGGCAATGTGTATCTATCTACAGCAGGTGGACTGCGGCGCTTCAAGAAGGCAGCTCATCATCGAATTCTCAACGGCAACTAGGCAATAAATGCTGCCCAGCCAGTGATGCCCACGTCGCACAAACGAATATAAAAAACACTGGACACTGGCTTGGCTCAGCAGCCACCCAACAACGCAACTCAGCCAAAATACTGAAGAAAGGCAGTAGAGGCACTTGACCACAGCAGCAGTACCAGAGGCATGGACACAAGACGCCAACAAACACTGAAGCACTGTGGGGTAAGAGCGGAGTGCCCATACCTATCTCCAAGAATCTCTCTACCCTGCAAGTCATGGTGAACTCTTTCCGGTGGGCAGGACCAGACTCCTGAGTGACTGTATATTCTGGAAGTCTCCATCCTTTCTGAACCACCAGCTCCTGGAAAGAAAGAACACACACTAAGCAGAATGTTACTGATGGTGCACTGGCACTTCATCAATCTGCTTAAAGACAGCAATACACAATCGCCTCAGCATATAACACAGGTGCACCTCAAACATAATAGATGTTTTTAAAATTATAACAGAGGTCTTGTGGTGTCGTGGGTAATGTCCTTGCCTCTGAGCGAGAAACTCAAGGGTTCATGGAACCTTGGAAGGTACGTCCATAACGTGGCCAAACAGGTTGAGTGAATCCTTCCAACACAGGCTGATAGTGGGCATAGAGTCATACAGCATGGAAACAGACCGTTCAGTCCAACCAATCCATGCCGACCATAATCCCAAACTAAATAGTCAACACCTGCCTGCGCTTGGCCTACGGCCCCCAAACATTTCTTATTCACGTACTTATCTAAATGTCTTTTAAACATTTTAACTGTACCTGCATCCACCACTTCCCCTGGAAGTTCATTCCACACATGAACCACTCTGTTTAAAAAAAAAATTGCCCCTTGTGTCTTTTTTTTTTTGTTAAAACCTTTCTCCTCTCACCTTAAAAATATGACCCCTAGTCTTGAAATCCCCCACCACAGAGAAAGATAACTACCACTCACCTTATCTATGCACCTAATGATTTTATAAACCTCTTAACCTCCTACACTCCAGTGGAAAAAAAGTGTCCCAGCCTCTCGCTATAAATCAAACCCTCCCTTCCCAGCAACATCTGGGCAAATGTTTTCTGCATCCTCTCCAGCTTAATAATATCCTTCCTATAACAGGACAACCAGCACTGGGGGACAGATTCCCGTTCAGCCGTGTGACAGAAAGGAAACTGGAGCTTCTACCATCACTGTCTGTAGCTCCTGACTATAGAATGCGCACACACACCAGAGGTAGGCTGAATGGCCGGTCTGGACAAAACTGCTGGCAGCAACACAGCGCTTGATCATTGCCTTGTATGTGTAGAAGATTGTGACATTGTGGTTTTTAACTTTGGCAGAGGACCCAAGAAGATTATGAAGGGGTGGCTATAGAGCAGTTTCCAACTGATGGGCACAGCAAAACTAAGATAGTCATGAATAAATCTAACAGGGAATCCAGGAGGAATTCTTTATCCAAACGATAAAGAATGCAAGGTGCGTGAACACAAGGAATGGTAAAGGTGTATATATAAACATAAAAGAGAAAGAAACAGGAGGACATGGGAATAGGACGAGATGAAATTGAGTGCATGGAGACTCATGTGGAGTATAAATGCCAGCATGACCTGTTGGGCTGAATGGCCTGTTTCTGTGCTCCACATTGTAAATGAAGGAAAGTAACCAGTGTACATGTATCCTGAGTGTTGGGAAATAAACAAGAATACAATACCTGCAAGGCCCCTACAGGGTTGCATTCCGCCAGCTGAGCAGAGCTTGAGCTTTTGGATTCAGTGCCAGAGATCCTGGAGGGGGGTTAAAAAAAAGAGAGAACAATGAAATATGGAAAATTCATAACTTATAAATATTTTTCACATATTCAATGAAGGCATTTTTCTTTAGGCAGCCATGCCTGCCCTAAATAAATGCAGAGGAGAGAGTTGGGTGACTTACCCCTAAGGGTCCATTCAATTCCAGACCAAAAACCTTTACCTTACACAAACATATTAATATCCAGCCTCAGGGAGAATGATGCTTCAGTGACTTCTGCAATTTCTCCTTACTACCTGGTGCTACTTTCTGTGGGCTAACTGGAAGCCAATATTCAAACCTTCAATGCATTTCTCAACCAGGCAGATACGCATACAAGGGGCTACACAGCATTGAATTTGGCAGCAGGGAGTGAAAGGGGATAGGGAAAGAACAATGAAACAAGACAGTTGACAAGATACCAATTCACAAAACCCATAGAGGAAAGTGAAATAAAATCAGCTCGCCAAAGCTCCGGAAACACCAGAGACCACAACATCACTTGCAAGGGTGGAACATGGAGAAACTCCGCTTCAGTTGTTCCTTCCATAACTAGTCTCCCAGCAACTTGGCCGGATTAGGTACTAGGGTACAGCAGCTTAGTGCTTCAGGTACTGGACTGGAAGGTTGTGAGTTCATATCCCTGAATGGCAATTCAATAAATCTAGCAACTTGTAAAAACCAAAAGATTGCAAAATGCTATTGTTTTATAACGTAAGAAATAGGATCAGGAGAAGGTCGTTTAGGCCTTTGAGTCCAATCTGACATTGTAGCATCAAATCTACATGATTTTCCTGCATTATCCTCATATCCCTCATTATCTTTAGTATCTAGAAAACTATTTATCTCCTTCTTGAACATAAGTGATCACAGAGTCTCTATAGTCCTCTAGGAGAGAGAATTTTAAAGATTCACTACCCTCTGAGTGAAGAAATTCCTCCTCATTGCCTACCTCTGATTCAGAGACTGGTCCTCTGGTTTTCCCCTTTTTTCCCCCCAGTCAGGGAAAACACCCTTTGTGCAGCTACCCTGTTATTCCTTGTAAGAATTTTGTTGTGAAAATCCAATTGATTCACCCATGTCCTTCAAGAAGGGGTCTCTATTCTTATCTGCTTTGGACTGAGAGCTGATACAAGTTCCAGTGTTATTGACTCTTGCCACTCTCAGGCCTACTATAAAGAAAGTGAGTTAATACTGCCTTGCCAGTTTGCCCATACTCTGAGAACTTTTTTTTTTAAATCGAAAGCAAATATCTGTATCTCTGCTGTGTGGTGTTGTGCTTTAACAGACACAGGCTTACACTAGTATCACATTTGCACTGTACATTTTACCAGGTGTCACTTCAACAAGGGTAACCCATCAGTTGAGCTTCCTCCTTTCCTAGCTGGCGCAGGTATCTCCAGTTTCCAGCTTCTGTACAGTCTAGGTCAGAGTTGGCCCAAGTGGAATCAAACTATCCTTCCTATGGTATGGTACAGGCCCAACACACTGAATCACTGCAAGACTGAACAACCTGGGAGTTAAATGGGCAGGGATTTTTAGAAAATAAAAACCTTACAAAGCGCCTTGTCACGTCTCCAAGAAACGTTTATAAAGCGCTTCACTTTCGAAGTTTAGCGACTGTCATTGTGCAAGCAAATGCAGCAGCTCCGTTTTGCGCACAGCAAGATCCCACACTGCGCGAGGAATGCTTTTGGCAGTGCTAGTCAGGAGAGGAATATTGGCCGGGAAAACTCCTTAGTCGTCTTTGATTTTTATCAACTCCATGCACATTTAATAAAAAAAGGGCAACTCCAAGTTCTTCAAACCCACCACCAGCCATCGCTAACATCAAACTGTTGGATTAGCAGTTTGTGAGATAAACATGTTGTAATACTAGTCTCAAGGTAAATCTCAAACTCAAGGGTATATTCCCTTTTTCATTTCCATAAATGGATTATTTTCAGAAAGACAATGATACACAAAAAAAATTCAGCATCATCAGGAATGCATCAAGGGAATGCGGAGGCTTGGACGACTTCTGAAACTTTTACAATGTTTAACACAACATAGAACTTTACCTGACAACTTTAGCCCTTTCTACAACTGACAGACTGCCTCACTGAGTGCCCACGTCATCAGTATTGCCTGTTCAGGTTTACAGGCTTTAACTGAGAAATCAAGGAACTGATTTTGACACAAATTCAGGGTGCTGAGTCCAGTACCATTATACTTTAAAACACATAGCAGCCTAGAATCTTTCATAAAGTTCTAACTATTTGTAATCGCCAACGGCGCTTAAAGACACTGCACGCAGAGCAGTTTAGTTTTACAGCTCCCAGGCTCAGTCTCTGATCTCCATGTTAGCTCAGAGAAGAAAAGAAACTTGCATTTGCATAGCGCGGTTATCACATTTTCCAGAAACATTCCAAAATGCGTCACATACAATGACTTGCTTTGAATTGAAGTGCAGTGACTTATGTAGGCAAATGCCGCAGCCATTTTGCGCACCGCGATGTCCTGTAAACACAACAGGAGGAGAGAGCTGTCAATCAAACTTTAGGGGGAGTGCAGTTTCATGGATCAATGCCAGTCCCAAGGATCTGGACAAGCTCCCTTCTTAAAAGCTACAGTGTCACACCCACCTAACACCAATTGGAGCATGAAAATGGCCATTTTGATTTGCTGTCTCATCTGAGCATTGGATCTGTACTGCATCAACAGCCAGAGCTGGTGGAAAAGGGCACTATATTTGGAAAGGGGGCAAATAGCGTGATAAAGGTTCCTATTTCTGAGCACCAGCCAGTGCCCCCTGGTGGTGAAACTGCAAGGTAAGAGAATAGTTGGGGGGTGGGTGCAAATAGCACCACTGGGAATAGCTGTGATGCCCTCGTGGTTCAACAGCGAATCAGGGCTGCTAGGGCTAGTCCTCGAGGAATGACCATTTAGGTGCAGTCTTGGGAAGCTGACAGCACTTGAGGAATGGTTTCCCTGCATATGTCACTGCCTTTTAGAAGAGATGGAGACGGGGGTGGGGGGGGGAGAGGAAGGGCAAATAACATAGGGCTGAATATCACCATAGAAGATGGAATGGAAAGCTCTTTCTAGGTGCAGTTAGCTATTCACGTACTTGACTCCATCCAACATGGGCTCCAACATGTTTCCTCCCTTTAGTAATTTCAGGGCAGCTTCCGCTGCCTTGTGCTTTGCTGCCTTTTTGCTAGGCCCCTGACCTGAGGGGGGAAAAACATTAATTAAAACACAACTTTAAATAAAACCCACAAAACAGAAGCCGACCATAAAGCAATTAATTTAAACGGCTACAAAACAAGATGTTTTCAGCCTGGATACCTGAGCTGAATCGATCCTCAGACAGATCTGAACAGTCAGCTTTGGGTCAGGTTAGTTGATGGCAGAAATGCACCTCAATTCCTTCACGCGTTGTTACAAAGTTGGGTCGAGTATTCGTGAATTGGAAGGCCGGAAGTTAGAATTTGTTGGTAAAATAATCATAGGGAAAAGCAGCGCCATGGTCCCTTTAAGAGCTTGTACTTGGGTCTGTGCTTGGAAGTTTACAAGTACTGTGCACAGAGAGTGCCCGAATTGAGATATTTTGTATCGAACAACCAAACTGCATTTTCACCAAGACAACAGTTTTGAATTTTAGCCAATCAATTTGAACCAAGCCCTTAGATACTAAAAACCTAGAAAATTTAAATCAGATGGTGTTGACAACATCGAACCAATCCTACGTAAGAAATACGATTATGTCACTGTGGGTATAAAGATAAGGGCATTTGACAAAAGCGGAGAGAGCCATCTGCCATCTGTAGCAAAAGTAAGACCGCCACCTGAGACACAAACCTGGCTTTCATAAAAAATTATTAAGCTCTCCAAAAAGACCCATCAAAGGTACCACGGCATCTTTAGTTCAAAGTCCTCACAGAATAAATTATAGAGGGAACTGCAGATGATCAACAGAGAAGACGGAACTTTCCAGAAGACACATTCTGTGCGAACTTGGAGAGATTAAGTTTTAATTTATTGCTGTCTTATTAATTGGGTTTATATGAGTGGGACTTGCATTTATTTGAACATTATTCCAGTAGAATTTAGACCAGTTAGGAAGTAGTTAATGGTCTCGGGAGGAATTGTTCAGTTTGTTAGTAATTCTGTTAATTCGTTCATTGTTAGGGTTACACAAATAAATTATTTCACATTATTTGTAAAGTGGAGATCAGGGATTTTCTTTCTTATAACCACTCTTAACAGATTACGAGGGGAAAGGCGAGCTTCTCTGGGTGTTTCAGGGGTAACTATTAGAAGGGAACCTCTACTCCCATTATAACAGATTGAGACTTGTGTTTTCGTTTTAACTGTCAGAGGGTTTCAGCCATTCCCCCTCTGTAACAACTTGTAACTTTTCCAGAGGCATCAGTTTGGCTCTGTTGCTAATAAACTAGCAAGCACGCTCACCTGGACCAGAGATCATGGGGTCAAAACCGACCCTAGCTCAGATGCATATGCCCCACTCCAGATCAGCATTACATTGAAGATCCAAACCACTTTCGCAGATGGAAAAGACCCTGAGGTACCATTAAATAAGAAAGACAGTTCACCTAGCACGCCAGTCAAAACACTTCCCTCATTCCAACATTAGTAAAAAGTTAAAAAGAACAACTGGACATTCGCTGCAACTTTGTGGGATCTTGCTGTGCACAACATGACAAGAACGTGGGCTGCCTCGAAATAAAAACAGTCTCCCCCACTGTGGAGCAATCCAGACAATGTGCATTTTGATTTTGCTCGCAGTTATCAAGCGTTTTGCGCTCTTGAAAACAGGTTGGAGGAGTCACGGCACATCAGATTCACCGGGTCTTGCTTCAGGAAAGAACTCATTCAACATGCTGTTGAACTGTTCATGGAGCAACCCTAAGAACAAATCCAGTGGGGAATTCAGAAAAAAGAAACACATATCTCCGGACAGCAGTGTGCATATGGAACTTTCTACCATGTGGAGCAGTTGATGCAAATAGTAGCGATGCATTTATAGGTAAATATATGAGGGAGAAAGGAACAGAAGGTTAAACTGATAAGAGATGAAGAGGGCAGAAGGACACTCTAGTACACCGATGTCTCAAATGGCCTATTTCTATACTTTACATTTGCTGTAAAGATTCTGGTCTCTGCCTATCTAAAAGCTAGTGCCCATTCATTTCAGATCTGTCAAATGATGACTCATTTGTACTGTGCATCACCTGGGTCTACTCTGGACTGCCAGTTATTACAATGATCAACCCTGGTAGTTCTTCCCAGCCCTCACGTTAATGCAATAATGCCATTGGAACATCTCGCACTCGCTAGCACAATGCAGGCACAAACATCATGAATGCCACTGTTTTGCTGCAGGCTGACAAAAGCTGGAGACGTGCCTCTAGCTGCTTCCTCAACCAATTCCAGAAGCAATGCAATTTTCTACGTTATTCTGCACTACGTATGGAAGAACAACAAGCTGGAAAACAGTATTTATCTCAAAACATCCTTCATTAAAGCGAGCAGCATTATTTGATTATACAGATGGCATTAAGACCTTAAGTAGTGCTGTGCATTGCAAAAGTCATCAGGGAATAAAAAACAGGAAGAAGCAACTGTTAGAGGCACATGGTGAAGGCTACGGGTTTTTAAAATCATCATCCTGAAACAGAAACATTGAATGAGATTCCCAAAACACTGCTAAAGATATAATGGAATGAAAATCAGAATGTGGGACTGCATTAGTCTTAAGACAGCATCACGATTAGAAAAGGAATCAACAGTATCTTCATTTACCACATGCAAAGGCACCTTCCATTTTAAATTTCTACAAAAAAGAAAAAGAAAATTGCAGATTGCATTCCTCCTCTCCTACCAGGTTTAAAAAAAATCCATTATGAAGTCAATATAAAGAGCCCTACAAAAACATGGAGTTATGTGACACCACAATCAATGATATCTTTCTAACCCTATCAGGGATGATGACAGCATGTAAGGTCCACAAAAATAGAAAGCAGACCTTCATCTGATGCTGGGAGACTCACTGTAATGAATTAGACAAAAGCAGACTTACGACATTAAAAATACCAAAGAGAAGATTCTGTTTTTAGGTATTAAACTGGATTCTATACGTGAAGCATTTTGCTCTCTCTGACCCCAAAAAGTGATCAAACTGTCACACTGAAGAACAAGCCACAAACCTGTGCAGTTAATGTCTCCAACTGTCACTCGGAAAGTGAAATTGGGTTGGTGGGCTTGGCCCTCAGCTTTCAGCAAATCATACACCGGTGTCTTTCCAATCCTTGTTCCATACTCCTGCAGTAAACTAATAGGCGTCTTCCCAGGGTTTGAGGCCAGCATTTGCTCAATACTGTGTGAAAAAGAACAGAAAGAAACTATTACAGGATTTGGAAATAAGTGCTTCTAAGCCAACTTCTTCCTGGTATCTGCCCTACATTTGCCCATTCCATTCTGAATTTGTGCCCTTCTGCCACCTTCTGTCTGGAAGATATTCTGACCATCCTGTTAAGTATGATATATTCATCCAAGGTCCCTTTTCAGACTCTCACCGAGATGCCAAAAAGCCCAAGTTGATTGATACAAGTCATACCCCAGAGCAAGGGTTACAAATGTCACTCTCCTCTGCACCTTCTGGTGTATGCAATATTCCAGCTAGCATTTTACTGGAGCAATGCACAGATGAAGAAATAACTTGGTGATATACCAAACACAGCAGTTGTATGAAATGAGTGAACATCACATCACCTCTAGAGATAGTGGGAACTGCCGATGCTGGAGAATCTGAGATAACAAGGTGCAGAGCTGGATGAATACAGCAGGCCAAGCAGCATCAGAGGAGCAGGAAAGCTGACGTTTCGGGTCTGGACCCTTCTTCAGCAAAAGGGTCCAGACCCGAAACATCAGCTTTCCTGCTCGGCCCGCTGTGTTCATCCAGCTCTACACCTTGTTACCACACCACCTCTAGATTTCTTTCAATTTCCTCTTGACAAATTCTACCCTGCTCCTGAATTTGTGCCTCCTAGCTTCACTCCCACTTTGCAATACCTCGCACTTGGTTCAACAGAAGTACATTTGTTATTGGTGAGGGGTCATTGCACTCGACAAGGCTGAGATGTTGGCACAAAATGGACAACAGCTGCTTCGAAACAAATCTGCACCTCATGTTTCAAGTGACACTCGGCGTTCCTTTAATTCACTGCATTCAAAGCTCCTGTCACTTTACTTACAAACTCTCTGCCCAAATTTCTATTCAGCTAGTCTGTACTTTGGGCTGAACTGCAGGGACAAGCAGATACAAGATTATCAATACTGTGAAGCTAGGGTTTTAAATGTACAGCAGATTAATCCCAAAGGGTCTTTACAATGAGTTGCTCACAGCAAAATGTCCCAAGGAAGGCACTGCATTAAATGGTAAGGCTTTGGCTACTGAGTGAAAGCACAAGTTAAAATGGAAGTGGCCAAAACCATAGTCAAAAAGGTAAGTAATGAGATAGCTTCTGAATGCAGAGAGAAACTTAGCAAGGTAGAAGTGGTTTAGGAAGAGGATTCTAGAGTGCAAGAGGCTTGATAGTGGAAGACTTTGTGACCATAGGCAGGAATTTCCAAGCCATAATTTAGTTGGCAAACCACTGTCCTAAAAAGCCAAAGAATTTAGGCACAAGCACAGGCTCAGCTTAACAACCCTAACCCTGCACCCTCCTTATTTGTTCAGAACTACAGGTAGATGTTTACCGATTACAACAATACAGCCACAAACCAAACACTGCCACAATTTTCCTGGAGTCATCCAGCCAGGGATATCCTAACCTTGAAGCAATTGCTTGCTTGGTTATTTGGAGCCAAGTGACATGTTCCCATTGTTCAATGGTAAAGCCACAGTGCCACTCACGAGACTGGTCAATTAACTGCAGTCTACAATAAACAGTTTTGCATATCAACCTAATATTAGGAGAAATGATATTTTGGAAGCATCTTGATGTTAACCTGTGTTTATGTCCTTCTAACTTGCCTGCTTCAAATATATGGAAGGTGGCGTGCATGTGTGCCTGGCAGCTTTTCTATGCAAATTATTGATACATCATCGAAATAAATACTTCTTTTTGGACCTAATGAGTCTTTACAGCTCCACACAAAATGTTAGCATCCAAAAAAAAGGCAAATGGAGTACTGACCTTTATTTAAAAGGGAATAGAGTGTAAAATGTTGGGGGGGTGGAGAGAGAGAGAAGGGTGGTGGTGGTGCAGTTCTACAACTTGCCACAGACTTGGAATTCTGAGGGGTTTTGGGCCCTATATCTGAGGAAAGATGAACTGGAATTAGAGGCAGTCCAGAGAAGGTTCATGTGGCTGATACCAGGTATGGAGGGACTGTCATATGAGAAGAAGTTGAGTAGGTTGGGCCTGAACTTGTTTGAATTTAGAAGAATGAGAGGCAATCTTATTGAAACATGCAAGATCTTTAGGGCTTGACAGGGTAGGTGTGAACAGGTCGATTTCACTTGTGGGAGAGTTCAGTCCCACAGGCATAATCTCAGAATATGTGGTGCCCACAGAGGTGAGGAGGAATTTCTTTTCTAGAGGGTAGTGAATCTATGGAATTCTTTATTGCAGAGGGCTGTCAAGGCTGAGTCCCTAAGTATATTCAAGGCTGAGATAGACAGATTTTTAAGCTACAGAACAAGAGAGATTTGGGAGTCCTCACCCATGAACCACAAAAAGCAAGCATCCAGGGTCAGCAAGTAATAGGGAAGGCAAATGGAATGCCATGCCTTCATTTCAAAGGAGCTTGGGGAAGAGTGGGATTAGGGTTTGAGCTCGAGCTCGATAATCAGCCATGATCATAATGAATGGCAGAGCAGACTCGAGAAGCTGAATGGCCTACTCCTGCTCCTATCTTCATCTTTGACAGAAACAGGGAGGTCTTGCAAAACTAGATATGGCAATAATCAGACCACAGCTGGAATACTGTGAACAGTTTTGGTCCCTTTATCTGCAAAGATAAACTGGCAATGGAGACAGTCCAGAGAAAGTTCACTTGGCTGATCCTGGGTATGGAGGGATGGTCTTATGCCTAGAAGTTGAGTAGGTTGAGCCTGTACTCATTGGAATTTAGAAGAATGAGAGGTGACCTTATTGAAACGTACAAGATTCTTGGGAGGGGTGGGGGGAAGCTTGACAGGGTAGATGCAGAGAGGTTGATTCCCCTTGTGGAGAGTCTACGACCAGGCGACATAATCTCAGAATAAGGGGTTGCACATTCAAAGAAGAGACAAGTAGGAATTTCTTTTCCTGGAGGGTAGTGAATCTGTTGCATTCTTTATTGCAGTGTGCTGTCGAGGCTGAGTCATTAACTACATTCAGAGCTGAGGTGGACAGATTTTTATTCAGTAAAGAAATCAAGGGTTATGGGGATCAGGCATGATCTCATTGAATGGCAGAGCAGACTCAATGGCTTCAGCAGCTTAATTTGGCTTCTACATCTTAAGATTTATTTGTGTGCCAGCCGTGGCTCAGTTGGTAGCACATTTGCCTCTTAAGTTCTGGATTCGTTATCCATGTTAGGAGCACAAAAATCCAAAGAACAGAAATAGGAGTGGACCATCACAGCACCAGGGACCTGAGTTCGATTCCACCCTTGGGCGACTGTGTGTCGAGACTACACGTTCTCCCGGTGTCTGTGTGGGTTTCCTCCAGGTGCTCCAGTTTCCTTCCACAGTTCAAAGGTGACACAACACCAGGTTATACATCCAACAGGTTTATTTAAAATCACAAGCTTTCAGAGGATTGCTCCTTTGTCAGGTTGACTCCACCTGATGAAGGAGCAGCACTCTGAAAGCTTGTGATTTTAAATAAACCTGTTGAACTGTAACCTGGTGTCATGTGACTTCTGACTTTGACCACCCCAGTCCAACACCGGCATCTCCATATCATGGCTACCAGTCCAATGACATGCAGGTTGGGTGCATTGGCCAAGCTAAATTGCCCATAGTGTCTACAGACATGCAGGTGAAGTGAATTAGCCATGGGAAATGCAAGGTTACAGGAATATGGTGGAGGGGTAGGATGCTCTCTGGAGGGTCTGTGAGGACTCGATGGGCTGAACAGCCTGCTTCAACACCACAGAGCTTCTATGATTCTGTAAGGCCCATCAACCCTAAACATGATCATAGCTGCTTTCAGGCTTGAATTCCACTTTCCCAGGAAGGACATTGTCAGATGTACCTGGATCCACTGTTTAAGTAAATATGCCCTCTTAGGTAAGTAGGCAAGGTGCAATGGCACTATTTCGAAAATAAGGAGTAAGATCCTTTGTGGCAACTATTTCGTCCCTCAAATTAGATGCTCTGAGATCACAGTCACATACTTGGAAGAGCCTGCAAACCGTCTGTAGCTTCCTACCTCACAACTGGGACTACACTTCGAAAGTCCCGCAAAGCGCATTGGGAGGTCCCGAAGATGGGAAAGGCGATATACAAATGCAACTCAAGGCAGACGGGTTTCTGCTACTGCAGCTCAAGCAGTGAATGAAGAGGGAGGAAACAAAAGAACTTCCAATGCTAAAAGCCGGATGTCCTCCGGCTCCCTCTATACCTGGGACAGCTGGAAGTCTTCTTGGCTGCAGCAGCGGCCCGATCCTCCGTCATCCCAGATGACAGTGCCGGCGATCGTGGCTCAGACGGCGGCGGCTCCGACTCCTGCTGCTCGGTCCCTGCATAAGCACCAACGCCGGTCGCCACTGCGCAGGCGCAGCGCCTTTTGCGGCCACCACTTCCGGTTCAGCGGTCAAGGCACGAAAAGCGCGCGAAAGGTCCAACTGGTTTAAAATGGCAGCGGAGCGCCTGGGCACGAGGGAAGACATTACCACCAATGTACACAACAGGTTTTTTTTAAAAAAGAAGGATACAAAGACTTGGTAGAATTTAGTAATTAGAATGAGTTTACAAAGATTCTTGCTGTTATATCTCTTTAGAGGAAGTATGATAATCACTAAGTAACCAGCATGTACAACTCGTGACCAGCAGCTATTGTGCAGCTTAATCTGAAGCATGTACTGCAAGGGAATATGGCTGTACTTTCCTGTAACAATAGTTGCTGAACTTTTATGACATTTGCGTCATACAAATACCAGGCAATAACCATCTTCAAGAAGGAGACAATCTAATCACCCCTTGACATTCAGTGGTATTACCATCAGTGAATTCCCCACTGTCAACATGGTTGGGGTGACTATTGACAAGAAAAACCCAACTGGACTTGTCACATAAATGCTGGCTACAAGGCCAGGTCAGAGGTTAGGAATACTGCAGCAATTAACTCACCTCCTGATTCCCCAAACCCTGTCCACCAGCTACAAGGCACAAGTCAGGAGTGTGATGGAATGCACCCCATTTTCCTGGATGGATGCAGCTCCAACATCACTGAAGAAGCTTGACACCATCCAGGACAAAACAGCCTGCCAGACTGGTGCCACATCCACAAGCATCCACTCCCTCCACCTCTGGCATTCAGTAGCAGCAGTGTGTACCATCTACAAGCTGCATTGCAGAATTCAACAAAGATCCTCAGACAGCAGCTTCCAAACACAACCAGTTCCATCCAGAAGGACAATGGCAGCAAATACATGGGAACACTGCTATTTGCTAGTTCCCCTTCAAGCCATTTACCATCCTGATTTGGAAAGATATCGCTGTTCCTTCTCTGTTACTGGGTCAAAATCCTAGAATTCCCTCCCTAAGGGCATTGTGGGTCAACCTACAGCACAAGGACTGTAGTGTTTCTTAAGAGCAATAAAAATGCTGGCCAGCCAGTGATGTCCACATCCCACAAGTGAATAAAATAAAATGTCTGTTGAGCAAAATAGAACCTACATTTGGTTTACTAGTCCTGCAGCGAGTTTGGCAAACTTGATTTAAGCAAATATAGTATCACAACAGTAGGATAATCTACTTTTAAAATCATCTGATCAGTCCAAAAGCACAAGATTCAAAAATAATTATTGTACCTATGCTGGCTCCTTGATTTCTTTAAAGTATAATATTCGCTGAAGTTTAGGAGTGACAGATTTGCATCCCACTTACGCACAGCTAAAATAAAATTATAGAATTGTTTTTGAGAGATTTGGGGAGAATAAACCAAATATTGGCAACAGTCCAGCTGATGGCAAATGTGTCAAATTTAAGTGCAAGACGATTGTAAGGAAACAGCAAAATGTACAACAGTTTAAGACTGTAGGTTCAGAAGAAAATAAATTAGTTATATTTATATTTTCAAAAAAATATGTAAATGATTGTTAGCTAGCCTTCAGTAGAAGGCAAGCTGGCCAGATCCTGCCCCTGGTGTATCAATTCTGAGTGAAGCCTGTTGTATTGCCAAGAAATGACGTTTTAAAAAAAATTGCAACGTGTGTACAGGGACTGCTTGTCCCAAAATAAAATGTGATACTGTTCAGTCAACACTGCTTTAAAACTTTGGTCATCTTATAACCCTTCATCTCAGGGAATTGCAGTTTTCTGGCTGGCAGGGTGAAGAGAATACCTGCAGCAGCTAAGTATGCCACTTAAACTTTCATCTACATACTGCTTCAACTCCTAAAATTCCAACGTATGTTGGAGTCTTGACACATCTGGTATGAAAATTAGGAATTGAGGTAGTCACGCCTTGGATTTTGTGGAATATAATGGTATAATCAATGACAAAGGTGAATAAAGACTTTTGTATTCCATACCCACAGTTCAGAGATGACATTTAACTTGACAATATTATATCCAACATTAAATTCATTTTTATTTGCAATACTAAATGCGAGTAACAAAATAAAGCAAAGAAAACCACATCAGAAAGAACTGTCCTGAAAATAGATAAGCAACTAAACATTTCCTGAAGTCAACAACATTACTTTGGCGGGTGTTTGAAACAGGAATAAAGCTAGAAAATGGGAGGGAATAGCTTCCCTTCAGTCTTAGAGAACTTTCCAAAACCTGTACTATCCAATATGATTTCTTTCCCCCCTGTAGTTTCATCTACACAGTAGAGGAGGGGGCCAAATTTTTCCTCACAGCTTGGTAAGACCTGATCTGTGCACTTTTGTGGCTTGCAAAGTGCACACCTGACTTGTGTAACTGCATATGCTATTTTTTTTGTCTTTTCATACCAGAATCTGGCTTATATTCTTAGAAAAATATCTCACCATCTCATAAAACCTCTATAACATTGATATAAAGAAAACAAATGTGGAATGAAAAAATATAATACATATCATCCTATTAGTTTGTGTCAAAAAACCAGAAACCACAAAGGGACAATTTTATAATAATGTCTTGAACTACTGATCACTTTCAGATGAAGGGAACACTGACTGGGCTGAAGCCCATTAGCACTTAAAACTCAGCCAAGCATTGATAATAATCACAGTTGTCCAAGCAACAGTTTACTTACTAGTAAGTAAAGAACAGAAGGTGCTGTCAATATTTGTCAGGTTACAGCTGCTTAGATGTTTTTCCAAGTGTCAAAACCAGTCTTTTTTCTTAAAAATCAGCCAGAACCATTTAATTCACAGTAGGAAAAAAAGAGCACAGACTGACAGGACAACTTGTAACATTTTTCACTCTTTTATAGTACTTTCTCCATTTAAAAAAAAACACTAATGGATATGAACAAATAAATGAGTAGTCAACATAAAGATCAGAGGAATTACAATGTTATGCTTCAGTTACACAGGGCATTGGTGAGACCACATCTCGAATACTATGTGGAATTTGGTGTCCTTATTTAAGAAAGGATGCAAATGCATTAGAGATGGTTCAGAGGAGGTTTACTAGATTGATATTAGGAATAAGCGAGTTGTCTCGAAGATGGTTGGACAAGCTGGACTTGTTTTCACTAAAATTTAGAAGAGTGATTTGATTGGTGTATAAGATCCTGAACATTATTGAGAAGGTGGATGTGGAAAGAATGTTTATTCATGTGGGCGAATCCAGAACTAGGGGACAATGTTTTAGAATTAGGGATCACCCTTTTAGGACAGACATGAGGGTTTTTTTTTCCTTTGAGGGCTGTGTAACATTATAGCTCTCTGCCTCAGAAGTAGTGGAAGCAGGATCATGGGGTATTTGTAAGGTTGATTTAGATTGATTCTTGTTAGGCAGGGGAATCAAAGGTTATTGGGGCTAGATGGGAACATGGAATTTTGAACACACAGATTAGCCATGATCTTATTAAGTGATGGGGCATACTTGAAGGCCTGCTTCTAGTTTGTATGCACATTTGTTGATCTCCATGATGAATCACTACATTAAAAAACATTTATTTATTCACTTAGCTTTCAGAATGTCCCAGTCCCAGGTTTTCCATTTTCCTCATGAGCTATTAATGGGTTTTCAAAACCCAAACCCCTCCCCCATATGAACATAGTGTGCAGCCCATTTAATATGGGGAAACCTGACTTAAGCAGTGGTGTGCATGTATTTTTCATACTCATCATTTCCGACCTGCAAAAAAAAATGAAAATGGCAAGGTGCTAGCAATGCTGCAAGAAAAAGAATTCCTCCACAAAAGAAAACACACAAGTGTTGCCATGAGCAAATTGCAACACATCTCCGCATCTACATGAAAATTGATCAGAAGCCACTTACCCATTAACAGCATGAAGGCAATGCCTCTTGTACCTTTTCACAATATTACAAATTTGTTAAATGCAGTGGGTAGGATGGGAAGAAAATACAAAATCAACACAACAATAGTTAAACTGGGGCAAGATGCCATCATCTGCTCCATTCCAATGTCTCTTCCTTATGATCTCTTCCTCCTAATGTCACTTCCTTCATTTCTTCTTCATGTCCTACGTAAGCCAGAGCTCACCAACCAATTGCAATGATAGAGCATTTTTGTGCAGCAGGAGAGGCTCATTAGGTTCCATCAGCCACAGTCTCAAGCTTTGCATAGGAGCAGGGACAAGAGGAGTGCTGGAGATCGTTAGGATTTAGCTTCTTTGAACTCCACATTATTTTTTAAAAGAGACTCTAATTTGTAGATGCCTCCCACCAGACATATAGTTGTATTCTGATGAGGGGGCGGGTTCAGCCTACTCACCTCTTCGAACAGTGCTTTCCACCAAGGCCACAACTTGAGCCTTAAATATTGTTGTGACCTCTTTAGTTAGAACAGAGGGCTTCATCTGTTGGAACAGGAACAAAGCTACTTTAACTTGGTCAGAGAGTGATGGTAGTCAGCAGTACTTCAGAACGTAATGACCCCACTGGAGGTCCTGACCTCCACTTTGTGAGACTCTGAAGCTTTTTGGATGTGGTTTCCTTTGCTTTTTCACTTTAATTATAATTAGTTTTGCAAATACAGTATATAATATCTGGTTTGATTTCATCTCTGCACTCCATACATGGAGTGCAGAAGTCTTTATAAAAACCGAAAGAACTGCGGATGCTGTAAATCGGGAACAAAAACAAAGTTGCTGGAAAAGCCCAGCAGGTCTGGCAGCATCTGTGAAGGAAAAAACAGAGTTAACATTTCAGGTCTGGTGA
>JAHRHZ010000089.1:6575397-6627848 GCA_024137785.1 Ginglymostoma cirratum
TGGCAGCATCTGTGAAGGAAAAAACAGAGTTAACATTTCAGGTCTGGTGACCCTTCCTCAGAAAGAACCTGAAACGTTAACTCTGTTTTTTCCTTCACAGATGCTGCCACACCTGCTGGGCTTTTCCAGCAACTTTGCAGAAGTCTTTATTCCCCTTTGTAACTGGATTATACCATTACAGTCCATAAAAGCTCAAAAGACTGGCTACATTAATTCGAAGTGATCCTAGTATTCATACCAGATAAAGTCAGAGTCATACAGCACAGAAACACCCTTCGGTCCAACTCATCCACACTGACCATGTTCCCAAACTAAACTAGTCCTACTTGCCTGTGTTTGGCCCATATGCCTCCAAACCCTTTCTATTCACATACTCATCCAAATGTTTTAAATGTTGTAACTGTACCTGCACCCACCACTTCCACTGGCAGTTCATTCTACACATGAACCACTGTGTAAAACAAGTAGCCGCTCATGTCCTTTTTAAAAACTTTCTCTTCACACCTTAAAAATATGCCCCCTAGTTTTGAACTCCCCCACCTAGGGAAAAGACCCTTGCTATTCACCTTATCTATGCCCTTTATGATTTTATAAACCTCAATAAGTCCCAGCCTATCTAGCCTCTCCTTATAACTCAAACCTTCCACTCCCCGCAACATCCTAGTAAATCTTTTCTGAACATCTCCAGTTTAATAATATCCTTCCTATAGAAGGGTGACTAGAACTGCATACAGTACTGCAGAAGAGGCTTGACCAACATTCTGTACTACTTCAACATGATGTCCCACTCCTATATTCAAAGGTCTGAGTGATGAAGGCAAGCGTGCTAAACACGTTCTTAACCACCCACTCCACCTGTGTTGCAAATCTCAAAGAATTATGTATCTTTTATGATTTTGAGGAAACTGTGCTGCACCCCACCATATGTCAAAATATCCTTCCCTGATGAATGGTCGCAACCTGAAACATTCAGTGGGATTTTCATTTCTGAGGTCGTGTGCAGGTGAGTTTGAAAAACAGGAGGGTCTTGCACTTGGGACCAGGCAGATTTACCCACTCAATTACGGTCTTTTAAGCTTGTCACTTATTCATGCATGGGTGTGTCAAGACCCTTAAACAACTTTGGAATTTTAGGAGTTGAAACAATGTGTAGATGAAAGTTTAAGTGAAATATTTGGCTTATGCAGGTATTTATTCACCCCATCAGCCAGGAAATTGCTGAACCCTTTGAGATGAGACCTCAGAAAGACTTGAAAACGAGAATGTGATTTCTAAAAGAAAAGTCAAGGCATTGTTTAACTGGGAGTCAACTGGACTTGCAACAAATTAAGATACAGGTAACAGAGTATTGAATAACCAAACGTACAAGAGAGTAGAATGTGGGAGAGGGCCCTTGTGATGCAGCAGTAGTGTCCCCACCTCTGGGCCAGGAGGCCTGGGTTCATCTACTTCTGGGTTCACTTGGGTAATAATAACTCTGAACAGGTTAATTAAAAAATATATAGAATGTGAGACACCAGCCAGGAGTGCATTAGAGTAGTTGAAACCCATGGCCAGTGGCTTCCACCTGAATTGATTCAATTACTATTGCCAGACCAAAATATCAACTGTCTTTCTGATAGCCACAAAACAAATGACAATAAGCACCGCAGTTTTTTTTAAAAATAGGCTGAAAACATTAAAAATATTGGTCCAAAACATCAACTTTATTTATGAAATTTACAATGCTATATAAAAGTAAATAGGCGAGCACATATAAAATTTACAAAAGAATACAACAGTTCTTAGGAAAAGCTGAGGTATGTTCAAATGGATGCTGTGTACAATTTTGTTTTAGTCTGCGGTAAAACAGAATAAGTGTTTGCTTCAACAATTCCAAGTTGGTGTCAACCAATGATTACAAAAATTAATGTTTTTGTGTTAATTTCAAAGTTGCTTTGCTGCATCCCACTTGCAAGTCCTACACTACAACAATGACTGCACTTCCAAACAACTTCATTGGCTGCAAATAGTTTTGGGATATCCAGACTTTGTGGAAGGTGCTATATAATCGGAGTCTTTCTTTACACAATGGATCTGAAAGATGACAAGTCTTCCATCCCAGCTATTTTACACATCTGCTCATTGATATTCTTTTAGGGACAGAAATCTGCCGACCTTACCTGGTCTGGCCTTTGTGTGACCGCAGAATGACAGCAATGTGGTTGACTCTTAACTGCCCTGTGAAATGGCCAAGCAAGCCACTCTGTTCAAAGGTAATTGGGGAGGGGTAATAAATGCTGGCCTCGCCAATAAAAAAACCCATGAAATTGTAAAAACAAGGCAGATTTTCCTCTCCATCTAGCACTGCATTGTCAGAGTATGCCTGACAATGCAAATAGGATTTTGGAGGAAGTGCACTTGGTATTTTGAAGATTCTACATCAAGAATTTAAGATTATGGACTGATCATGGAGATTTATGGGCTGCCAGTCAAATTAATTTTTAAAATTCATTCATGGGAGGAAGGTATCACTGGCTAGGTCAGCATTTATTGCTCATCCCTAATTGCCCAGAGGGCAGTTAAGAAACAACTACATTGCTGTGGGTCTGGAGTCACATGTAGGCCAGACCAGGTAAGGATGGCAGTTTCCTTCCCTAAAGGACATTAGTGAACCAGATGGGTTTTTCCTAACAAAATCGACAGTGGTTTCATGGTCATCATTTTCATTACAAATTTTCATTGAATTCAAATTCTACCATCTGCCATGGCAGGATTCAAACCCTTGTCCCCAGAACATTGCCTGGGTCTCTGGATCAACAGTCCAGTGATAATGCTACTAGGCCATCGCCTCCCCATTAATATTCATAAACTTCAGTTCAATACCCCAAAGACATGAATTTGCAGACGAAGCAGTGAGCTTGATGCTGGCCTTTCATTTGTGTTTGAGGTCCAAATCTCTCTTACTGATGGGTGAAAATCTTCTCACTACCAACTTTTAAGTTACAAGGGCCTTACATTAACTTGGTCAGTCACAGTCTTGGTTTTTAATGGACCCATGGTAAAGCAGTCCTCGGTCGTCTCTTTTGGTAAATTGGAAATTTTCATACTTACACAGTTGGGAGATTTTCAGAGATTGCAGCCAAGACACATTGTTGAAGCAGAACAGAGGGAGCTTTGCTCTACATTTTACTGTGCTGCCCTGGGAGTGCTTGATGTTGGGTAATGGGTGCTCTAGATAGTAAGAAAAAGGTTCCTTCCCACAGCACTAACAAACTTTGAGAATACAAATTCACCCAGAAAAGAAATATTTTGTTCTAAATCACTTGCACAATATTGAATTTTAAGGCCTATTTGGCAAAAATTAGAAATATTTTTTACAAAATCCAACTACATTTAAACAGCTAAGTTAGAGTGACATACATAAAAAAGGTTACCACAGTCTAACTCAATATTGTAACACTTAACGTCACAGAGAACGGAGCAACCATGTTATATTTTCTTCTTTTGTCAAGGATAATGACTTCAGGAATTTGGTTCCTTTAACATTACAAAACATTCATTTTTAACCTTCATTTTGAGAATGTTAGTATTGCTAGGCAGTGTGGTGCAGGCATTAAACAGTCAACAGAACCTGGTCCAGATATTAAAAATTGCTATACACTTTCTAGTTTGAACCTCTCCTTAATACAAGGAACTCAGTGGACTTAAAAAAAAAAGGCTACATATTCCATTGTTGTAAAACATTTATTTGAAAGGACTCCTTCACTACCACCTACCTTCAGCTTGTTTCTAAATTAAGATTCAGAATTGATGCTTCAATACCATTTTTTCCTTGATTCACTTCTCTTCACACAAAAAGGCTTATGAAAGCTAGCCTGCACCTGCCTTGGCCCCCCTCTCCCTATTTATTTCCATTTTGTGCTCAACATCCTGACTTTTTAGGAAAGCATTGGAGAGCATGCTTATGATGGGTGTTCTAAAAATGTGAATTGTTATTCAACAAAGCAAATGACTAACAACATCTCAGCCTTGTTTCACCTGGTCAGATCTTCTCTATTGTCAATTGAAAATGAAATATCAGACGACATGAAGTGACGCACACGATTCCTTAGAACAACCAAACCTAGATGCATCCATCTTCTCTCTCTGCCATGTTAATTTTGTTGCAAATTTAATATTGGAGACACTTGAGAGACTCCTGAGTAAATGGTAAAGTCTCCGGCCTCATTCAGCATGAAGAAAGCTTCTGGATGCAATTAAATTCAGAAATGAAAAGTAGGATTTTTGGCACAGTTGAAACAGAAAATAGCTGTAATCCAATTCCTTGCCTGGATATGAATTATCTTCAAAACTAATTTTGGGCAGCCTTGTTTTATTAGTATAGGAAGATCATCAAACAAAAAAAAAAGGAGGAAACAGTGTTTCTAATATTGGTGCAGACCAAATGGGGAGAGTACGAGTGTGGAACGGAGGTAGATCGGCCTTGACCTTACTGAATGGTGAAGCAGGCTTGCTGAGACCAATTGGCATATTCCTGGTCCTAAATCTTATGAAAAGACACAGAATCTAGCTTAAAAATACAAAATCAACATTACACATAGGTGGTAAAAATTCTCACTGTTTTTAAGGAATCTATTTGAACTAATCAAGAAGAAATTTTAAAAAAAAAAGGACAGCAGATTTCCCAGGTGCATTTTAGGTTGTCTGAGAGCTAATCTTATGTGGTCAAAGATCAAATGGGGTACTGCAACCCCTGAAGAGCCTTTTACACTTAAAAAAAAAATCTCGATAAGGCTATGTTGATTTTTACACAACTATTCTGCCTGTCTTTTCCCTTGTCCTCGTTTCCGAGGTTGAGCCATGGACTTACATTGGATTAGTCCACGTTTATGGGCAAAGTACTGCAGTAGTTTGCTATTGACTTCTGCAAATAGCTGACCCGATCTTACCAGCTGCCATGAAGTGTATTAGGAGGCCTGAAGTCAGGGACACTAATACTGCCTCAAGTCCGCTTTACATAACTGACAAGAACAGAATAATGGTTCATTTCATTTCTACTTGACCACCCTGTGTACAGAGATGTTAAATTCATGAACAAAATGCTTTACAAAGGCCAAGGGGAAATTTAATATAAAAACAGAATATTAGGGATGTTGGAAATCAGAATTCAAAAAAAAAAACAGGTCTTGGCAGCATCTGAGGAGAGAGAAAAGGTAACTGTTGAGTTGAATAACGGAGTCATATTTGACTTGGAACATTAGCTCAATTTCTCTCTTCATAGATGCTGCCGGACCTGCTGCGTGTTTCCAGCACTTTTATAGGGGTTTTTTTTAAATTTAGGGTTTTGATAGTGAACAAAGACTGACTTAATCAGCTGTAGAAGATTGAGACAAGAGGTCATAATTTATTTTTAAAAGTGGACACGGTCTTGGATAGCATCCCTACCTTGAGATCAGAAGTGCTGGGTTTTTTGGCTACAGAAGGTGTGTTTGCATCATGGTCAAAACAGGTTTATTATCAACCTGCAAATGCTCCCAATGCACCTATGGCAGGTAGTTAGAGCAGGTGGCCTTTCTGGTCAGCCAGAACTATACGGTAGGTGCATACAACGGTGTTAAAAGACTCCACACAAAGGTTCTTGGCACAGACCGTACTCTGTTACGAACATTCTACAATTGTTCTGAGGAAATGCTGATGACCTATTTTAAAATTGTCACTGAGGACCAAGTGAGGAAAATGGTTCCGATAAATTTCTTTGCTCAGGTGTTGTTCACAAAGAGTGGAATTTCTTTACTACTAGAAGTAATTGACAGTGAGAGAGACCATTGCACCTCGGAAAGGAAAATTGAATCAGTACTTGAAACTGAGGTAGATGCAGAGCTGTAGGCAAAGCAAACAAGGCAGTGGAATTAATATTGGATTATTCTAAAGAGCCAGCATTGCAATGATGGGCTGAATTGCAGGGTTGTAAACATCTAATGATTTGTGCAACTCAAGCAGAAGAGGATTCCAGTCTGGACATGAAATTATTCTGCATTGGTTTTTCTTCTCCTTTTAAATATATTCGATTCAAATATACCTCCGAACACTTCAACTGAACCATTTTCATTAAGTTTTCTGTTTGAATTACCTTTCACCACCACTGCCATGTAAATAAAATTACTCTTAAGAGAATGAACTTATAGCATCACTTTGTTTCAAAAGTGTTGTGTACATTCAAATCAGTTCACATTCCTATGGTAACATAAAGGAAGATGAAATAAAAACAACAAAATATAGAAAAATATTAATTTATTTTGTACCTCTGAGCTTGTGCAACTGAACTGACCTGTGAATAAGATTAAAGAAATTCAGGAACAACAATCATAGATGACAACATAACTGCAGCACAAGTAGGGCTATCGGAAATGGTGACAAAGATAGCCAAATACTAGTGAAATCTATAGTCCCAGATTTAGCAAATGATAAAATTAGTGTCTACTAATGATAACCTATACATAGTTGACTGATCCTTCCTTAATCTAGGTTTTAATCTATATTGGTTAACTTGCAAGTCGTTTTGGAAAAAGAAAGGTGTAAATAGAATACAGTTGGCTTGAGAGTCACTTATCAACTTGGTAAACCTTGGATCTCCAGGTTCAAGCAATGTTAGTGTTATAGAATACTTGTAACAGGTTACATTATTAGGGGTGTGGTTTCCAACTTGCATGGAACTCTGTTTTGGCTGATGTGAACTGAATGTAAAACTGTTAGTCACTCCAGGGGAAAAAAAAAGGACATCCTTACCCTGAACAATAAAGTAAACAAAATCAAGGGGGGAAAAAAAGATCAGAGCAGTGTGCCTCAGTATTAATTTGAAACCATCTGCTGTGATGCAGTGAATCACGTCCTGCCTCAGAGTCAACAACTTTGGGTTTGAATCCCACTCCAGGACTTGATAACCACCAAAGATCAGTTCAGAGTACAGCCAAACATATGGAGCATTGACTTGTGACTGCTTTCACCATACACCAGTTGCAGGCAGCAAGGACGAGAGAGATTTTTGATCAGTCATGTGATGAAAGGGAAATTGGAGTCTCTCACATCACGGTTCAAAGCTCCAGACTGCAACATGCATGTAAAAGTGTTGCCACAGCAACTGAGACTCTGTGTGAACTGTAACACACATTTTACCATCATAAATTTTCCTTTTAATGGCAGTTAGGATTCCCGAGTCTTTGATCCAACCTATAGCTTTGATTTGGTGTCTGGGAAGTAGACAAGCAGTCTGTGGTTAGTCAGTGTATTTGTGCTTTTTTTTTAAATAGAACTACATCACTACAAAACAATGCACTTTTTTTGGCAACACTATTACTCAATCGGTTTGACGTTGAGCGAAGTAATTTAGGTGAGTGAGATTCAGTTTATCCATTGAAAATGCAACAGAGACAGTTTGCATTTCAGCAAGTGTACCTTTAAGTGGTAAGTGAGGTTAAAGGAGGAGTTTGGCAGTCCCCAGATTTATTAAATTGGAGTTATTGCAAACGATATTGAACTCCATTTGCTGAATTTTTTATTCATTTACAGAGAGGTTCTGCCTGTTGCATGGGAGGGGGAAAATAATGTAGTGTTTCTTCCTGCCCTCCTTCACACTTATTAGTTGGACAAGGGACTAAAGCCCAGAACGTTAAAAAAAAAATTGTAATCCTGCTCAGGAGCCACCTTAAACCAAAAATCAAACACACTCACCCTACCCTACTAAATGTTCAACATCATTTCAAACAAGTGCTGTATTAGTGCATTAATGGCATACCCAACACTAAAGATTAGTGAGTTACCAGAATTTTCAGGATTGCAAGTCTCCATCTTCTGTCAGGAGATCTTGGTTCTGATGATTTTCCAATGATAACATTGAAGATGTTTCTGTTCATTTTCTGTAGTTTCCTCCTGAGGATAGGATAGGGCTGTCTCAACTGGTTCCTCCTGAGTGCCACTCGACAGGGAAGTGCACTATTTGCCCAACAACATTACTCATCATTGGCACTACTTGCAGATTCATCTTGGACACTTTGGGAAGGTGGCAGTGAATCTGTGAAGTTTGAAATCAGTGTATGAATTGTTTATCTGCACCTCCCTTCCTCCCTCAACCCATAGTTCAATCATGTCAGATATAAGCTGGAGATAAATATGGAGAGATAGTGGCATAATGGTAATGTAACTGGATTAATATTCCAGGTGCCTAGATCAACGCTCTGGGGCACAAACTCAATGAATAAACCTGGAATTGAAAGCTAATCTCAGTCTAATGGTCACCATTACTATCATTGATTGCTGCAAAACTACATCTGGTTCACTGTCTTTTAGGGAAGGGAATTTGTCATCCTTACTTGGTCTGGTCTAAATGCAAGTACAGACATACAGTAAGGTAGTTGACTCTACTCTGCCCTCTGGCTTGCTAGGCCATTTCACTCAGTTCAAGGGCAATTACAGATGGGCAACAAATGCTAGACTCACTGGTGATGCCCACATTTCATGGACCAAAAAAAAAAGGGGAAAAAAACAGCTCATCTTGTTGGACAACACAATGTTTGCACCACTACACCCAAGCTACAGCAAATTAACAGGGTTGGGGAGGAAGGGAGAAAACAAATTCTGCACAGACTAGGATATTATTTGCAACTCATCTAATATCAGAGGAGCAACAATTGCACATGTTGTGTGGTGTCGGGGGGGGGGGGGCAGAGGTAAGAAATGAAAAGAAAAAAAAAAAATGAATAAATGGACAGAGCTGGCCAATTTCAAAATATGCCTTTTCATAAAAAAATCTTTATACACATACAGTCACGAAAGCAGTTCGGTTCTCTACAGTAGCATATGGAGAAACAAGCATTGGAATGTGACTCTATCCGGTACACAAATCCAAGACATTTCTTACTTGAACAAGATTATGTTTACATATATTTGAGACAGTTGGGGGTGGGGGTGGGGCCCGGGGGCTCCAATAACTGAATAGACCACCATTTACCCTCAGCAGAAAGACCTTAGACGGTAGTCTTTCCCCACTGTGACTTGGCGGCAATTGCCCCAGACTTTTGAGCATCCATCAGCGTATAGTCCTGAACCTTGGAACATGTCAGTTTGCAACACTTAGTCCTGGTCAGCTCCTTGCTGTGGAAGACCAGCAAGCTTCGGGCAGACCAAGACCATCTTTCACCGAATTGATGGTCCTCCAGATGCAGTCAATGTTTGACAAAAACCGTAGGAACTGTGGATGCTGTAAATCAGAAATAATAAAAACCCCAGAAAATTGCTGGAAAAAGCTCAGCAGGTCCGGCAGCATCTGTGGAGAGAAATCAGAGCTAATGTTTCAGGTCGAGCGATCCTTCTGATTTCTCTCCACAGATGCCGCCAGACCTGCTGAGCTTTTTCCAGCAATTTCTGTTTTTGCAGTCAATGTTTGTCTTGTGCCGGGGAATAGACTGTAGAGCACAGAGTCCTGCATTACAGAGCTAGTTGGGACGAACCTCAACAAAAACCACCACATCCTTCTCCAGACTACGTTTGCAAAGACATGTTCCAGAAGGTGGTGAGAGAGTCTCTAACCTCCCCCTCCCCCTCCCCCTGAAGCCACTTCAAGGGCAGCGTGCAGTGGTATAGAGAGTCTGGGCGTACAAAAAGGATCTCACAGCTAGTGCCCTTCTCACCACCAGCCAAGCGATGTCTTGGTGCTCGTTGGAAAGTTGTGCTGATGAGGCATTCTGCCCAATGGCTTCAACAGTCTGTTCCGGGAACAACCTGACAGGATTCACCCGCTCTTGCCTCAATTTATCTTTGCTCCCGAGACCAGTTTGAACTGGTTGCAGATCCTCATGAGTCTACGCACCGACAGTGGATCCCAGCAGAAAATAGCGATGTCATCCATGTACAGGGAGGCTTTGACCTGCACTCCTCCGCTGCCTGAAATAGTCACCCCTCTCAGTCTCACATCCTCCCTGATGGACTCAAAGGCTCTATACAACACACAAATCTGGGAGGAGAGAACGGGCAGCAACCCCCTGACTCCAGATCCGATTGGGAAGCCATTGATTGAAACTGCATAACATTGTTAGTGCAGAGTAGTCAAATTCAGTTGTGAATTCCCTCCCCAAAGTCCAATTTGGACAGCAGGTTCAATGGGTATCCTGTCAAAGGCCTTCTCCTGGTCCAGGCTGATGAGGTAGGTGTCCATCCCCTGTGTCCTGAACATAGGTGCGCGAGGCTTTTAGAGATCGTCCAGGTTTGGTCAGGTGAATCACCAAACCCAGGGCAGACCTGACCTGGTTGGCGATGACCTTAGACAGGATTTTGTAGTCTGTATTTACCAATTTCTAACTTCCTCCCTCTTGTAGATGAGAGTGATGATACTTTTCCTCAGGGATTCACACATGCTACCTGACAGAAGCATACTGTCGTACACCTCCAGCAGGTCCTGGTCAATCAAGTCCCACAACTCGGCTGGTAAGTTGTCGCTTTTGGGAGTTTTATTCTTTTCACATGTTGGGGTCCAACACCCTGCGATGCTCAGTGAAGTATCATGCCTCATATATCCTTTCCCAGCCACTTCTTCAGCATTTTGATTTCCTCAGCAAATCATGGAGTTCAGCTCAGCTGCACGTCATTGCACAGACCTCCTACAGTATAATCAGCTAGACCTGCTTGTTGCCCTGCTACAGTTATTAGCAGTGCAAAGCAAAAGGTTCTGGATGTTATAAAGGTTTATAGTACATGATTGTGATTTGGGAACTTGGAATCTAAAGCAGCGATAAATGGATTTTTGGTTTTCAGTGAAGTCAAGATTTTTCTTTTTAAAAAGAAAATGATCAGAAAATCATTTGGAACAGTGAGGTAAAGATAGCCTTTACACAAAATCATGCAACTTAAGCTGAATGACTCAACAAGTTAACTTTAGGTAATTGCTACTTAATATTGACTTGAGCTTTTATGACATACAGAAGGAGATACCAGAGCAGGTTCAGTTCAGGCAAAAAGATCACTACCCGTCAATATGCTGTTAAGCAGTTACAATTTGTCAAAGCATGGAACTTAATTCTTAGAGTTGAGTGAGAAAAGTCAGTAAAGTGGCCTGGGTGGCTGTGTGTCTCATGATCAGACAGTGATGGAGAGAATCATATGTATTGAATATGTAGAAAGGAAACCAAAAGGAAATGCTTATGACCTCATCAGTTGAGTAAGAATTTTTAAAATGATGAGGGGGTAATACATCACTGGGATTGACTATGTAAAAAGGATATTGCTGGGAATTAAAAACTTTTTTTTGCATGATAAGTTTATATATAAAAGGAAAGATCTTATGTTGTTTTGTTTAAAAAGTGCATTGCTGGCTTTGTCTGAATATAATTTAACGACTGACCTATCAAGCCAGGTTCCACTCTAGGATTGGACTTGTCCGGTATTATCAGCTGGGATCATGCTTAAAGAAATGCTTAGGGACTGCTTAGGGCAGGGAAGCAGTATAAGTAGTCAATGTTCAAATGCTAAAAAGGCTTGTCCAAACACCCCATCAACTCTTCAAGCTGACTAACTGCAGGATCTGCCATTGGAGCCAGTGCTCCGCTGAACTGCCAGGGGAATAAAGGGTCTAGGCCCGAAACGTCAAATTTTCCTGCTCCTGTGATGCTGCTTGACCTGCTGTGTTCATCCAGCCCCATGCTTGTTGCCAGGGGAATAGCTGTTCTCTTCTCAGTGAAGTATTCTGTTTGCAATCATAATATTTGGTTGTAGCTCTACATTGCACTTACACCATGTGTAGATCGAACAGGAAATTTGTCAAACATCGCAGCTTACACCTCTTGATGCCCCCACTATATTTTGACAGCGTACAGCCAAAAGGACTTTTCCTGTAGAGATACTTCATTTGTATTTTCTCTTCACTTCTCAGTCAGATTTAATGGAACAAAAAGGAGGCTTGACCCAAGATTCTTGAAGTGCTTCTCAGTATGGGGTCCATGAGGACGTTTAGCATTCATGAGGAGAGTTAAGTTCTTAACTATTTCAGTAAACTCAGAACAAATGCCAAATACAAGAATTTTGTAATTTGGGATTTCAAATCCACTTTAAAAAAGACAATCTTCTGAATGAAAAAGGGTTTGAGAATCATTAGTCTAGAGCATGATAATGGAATCTGGAGCATGTTAAACAGACTGGTGTTTCCAGCTTCAACTTTCCTTCAAGGTGCCAGGCCCCCAAGTGGCTGATGTCCACCATGAGCTTCTGTTGGATTGGTCCATGCCTCCAGGCAGAGTACTGCAGTAGCATTCCATTGTCTTGTAGAGGATGGCTGGCCAGGAAAGGCTCCCATGCTTGCCATCTGCCACCTGTTCTAGTGGAAGGATTTGCAAGTTGGGAGTCAACTTGTTTGGTTGAAAATGCACCTTTCTTGGCCAACAGGTCCTGGAGTGGGACTCAAACCTACAGCTTCAGGCTCAGATGCAGGGAGGCTACCCACTGTGCCACAAGACCTCCCTCCCCTGTTTCAATTACTGAATAATAATCGATTGACAAAATAATTTTTTTTTGTGTGTGGTGGGGGAGGCAGTGACACAGTGGTGAAGTTTGAATTCAATTAAAATCTTCAATAAAAAGCTAGTCTAATGGCAACCACAAAACTATTGTCGTTTGCCGTAAAAAGATATCTGGTTCACTAATGTCCTTTAGGGAAGGAAATTGCCATCCTTACCTGGTCTGGCCTACATGTGACGCCAGATCCACAGCAATGTGGTTGACTCTTAACTGCCCTCTGGGCAAATTAGGGATGGGCAATAAATGCTGGCCTACTGAGTGACTGCCACATGCCACAAACAAATTTGTTTTGTTTAAAAAAAAAAATCATTGGCTGGGGCATTGCCAGTTACATTGGCAAGAGATATGTTTAACAGGACAAGCAGCGTGGTTTCTTACTTTCTGGCTGTCCTGCAAAACTGTTGTCTGGAGTCTTGTTTTCCACGGGCGGTCTCGTCCACCTGCTAGCTCGATGGGCAGCCATTTCCTCCAGATTTCTCATTACTGTAATGGAACCCTTCTGAGGCTGGATCAGGTTGTTAATTTCTGCATTCCTGCAGCCAAACAGTCAAGAATCAACAAGGCAGCTATAAGGCTCTGTATTCAAGACCGTAACAAGTCTTAAATAGCTGCAACATTAGTCATTTACAAGCAATAGTGAAGACTAGTTCATATGAACAGGATTAGGAATATCATCTACTCCAAGTTGCTTTTATTTTAAAGAGGATCAAAAATGGACTTCACTGCTCCTTTAGGTAGCTGCTTCTCGACATAACTGTTTTTTTTAAAAAAGGAAGCTTAATTCTCGGAATGTGAGCACCATTGACAAAGCAAATAATAGTTGCTTATTCCTAAATTGATCTGGAGAAGGTGGAGGCGCGCTGCCTTCTCAAATTGCTGCAGCAGGTGGTGTACATGCTGTATGGAAGGAGTCCCATGATTTTGACCCAGCGACAGTGTAGAAATGACAATATAGTTCCAAGTCAAAATGACATGTAGCTTAGAGGAGAATTTGGAGGCGATGATGTTCTGCTGTCTTTTTCCTTCTAGATGATAGAGGTTGTGGGTTTGGATGGTGCTGTTGAAGGAGGGTTAGTGAATTGCTGCTGTGGATATTGTACACATTTGCTGTCACTGTGCGCGAGTGGTGGAAGGAATGAAAATCTAAGGTGGTGGATGGGGTGCCAAAATCAAACAAGCAGGCAACTAGAGTTGTGATTCTTGTATTTTGTTGTAGCTGCATTTATCCAGGTAAGTGCAGAGTATTACATATTTAACTAATGTTTGTGCTGATCAAGAGGAAAGATGATGCTCAGGGAGGAACATATGTCCATTTTGAGCACAGAGTGTTGGCAGCAACACAAAGCCAAAAAGAGGCCATATAACTGGCCTAAGTCAAACATTCATATATTGCGCCTTGTGATCACTTAGCAATGCTCCAATAATGCTTCAAGTACAAGTGCTCACTTTGCAGTACTGACACTGTTGTTATGCAGGCAAATACAGCAGCCAGTTTGCGCACAGCAAGCTGTCATGAATAGCTAAAAGACGAACTGTTTTTGATGGTATCAGCTGAGAGCTGGATGTTAACCTAGGACGGGGTTGACCCTGACCTTTTTCCAATTTTGGCATTTTAAAAAAAAAAAATTTTAAAAAAGGAACAGAGTAGCCACATACCTGTCAGGCGGAACTACTCCACTGTGACTGACTGAACGTTTAACCTAAAAGTGTAAAGAACAAGTTAAAAAAACAAAACAATCAACTTTTGAAGTTGAGAGCAGACACAGTACCCGGTGCTGTTTGTTCTTGCAGTGTTTCTATATTATGTAAAATGGACAAATTCAGACAATTCTAATGATATGCAATTTATTTTAAACATTATGCAGCTCACTGTGCCGGTATGCAAGGGAGCAATATAGCATCAGTTATATTTTAACTAGAATGAAGCTCTTGTAAGTTTATATAATGCAAAGTAGAAGAGTGACAGCAAATGCATAATAGATTTGTAACAGCCAATCACAGCCCTGAGGTTTCTGACTGGGTGTCAGGAAAGGGTAACCTGCTCTCTTACCCTTACATTAGGTTCAGAAGGGAAACTGTTCAAGAGAGTCTTGTAACATATCTATCATGTTGGTGCATTAGTGTCACTCTGTAGTTGCCTTGTGGCCAGGTTCAATGTTGCCAGAAGAGAGACACTTTGGGTACCTGCCCAAAAGAAGAGTGAGGGACAAATGATACCTGTCACAAGACATCTTGCCATCACAAGCCCCTGTCTCAACCAGGAATCCTGCTGCAAGGATGAAAGAGATATTTTCAATAACTGAAGTCCACTTACCCTGCGAAGAGGTGTGGAGGTAACATGTGCAACTGGGGACTCAGGGGGTGAAAGCAGCTCTGGGGATATCTTTACACTTGCTATTTTCATACAGTCCTCAAGGGTATTTATAAAGGTATTGCACGTGGCTTTAAGCAAAGAAGAAGCCTCATTCATTTTCTGAAAGAGAGAGAGAAAGAGAGAGATGCACAAATAGCTTTGTAGCTTTCCTTTCCACAAAACACAGTACCCCAGGCAGCCCATATTCTCAGAGATCCCGGGATTAATCACAGAGAGTGAGAGCTCATTAGAACCCAACAAACCATTACCCGAAACAATTCTACATGTCACATAATTTGCCTCGACCCGGTACTTCCAATGTGAGAGTTTCAAGTAACTATTCAACTACAGGTGGCTTCAAAAGAAGTGGATGATCCGGCTCTCACTTGATGATATCCACATATATTTGCACTGTCTAGCAAAGGTCTTTGACTAGTGGTTGGAAGCTCAGGACTCATCATGCTTCTCCCTCCCTCCTGGAGGCCAACACAATGACCCCAGGACCCCCTCTGGCTAGGATCTGCACAGCCTTTGGTGGTGGGTGTTGTTGGGGGTTGGGGAAGCAAGGATTAAATTTGGGGACTTGCCCAGCTGCATGGTTTAGCAGCACACTAGGCAATACACCTTCCACCAATCCATTGCTTCCCTTGCTGTATTTGTCTAAAATGTTAAGAAGCACAAGTCATCAATTTGTAACTGACTTCAAAAGTAACATGAGCAAGACTGATTTTAAGCCACTGTAGACAGTTTTTTTTAAAAGTAATGTTTCCACTTAATGCAATTGCAAGTTGCTGGAAATGATAAGTGTGGGACACCTAGTGGCAGTAAGAGGAAAATACTAAGTAAAAACCAAAAGAACTGCAAATGCTGTAAATCAGGAGCAAAAACAGAAGTTGCTGGAAAATCTCAGCAGGTCTGGCAGCATCTGTACAGACAAAAATCACAGTGTTTTGGGTCTGGTGACTCTTCCTCAGAAGGGTTCTTGAGCAAGGGTCACCAGACCCGAAATGTTAACTGATTTTTCTCTCTACAGATGCTGCCAGACCTGCTGAGATTTTCCAGCAACTTCTGTTTTTGTGGCAGTAAAAAAGGGTCTAGGCCTGAATCGTCAGCCTTCCTGCTCCTATGATGCTGCTTGGCCTGCTGTGTTCATCCAGCTCCACACCTAGTTATCTCTTCCTATACACTTGCAGCTTTATCCACAAGCACAGGTTTACACTTGTACAACTATAACTGACAAAGATGACAGCAGAAAATGGATCTGCAGCATTTCAGGTTTTTTGGAGATAAAATAGAGCAGGGCTTGAAGTTGAATCATGGCTTCTGGCACACAACTTCTGACAAGAGGGTTGGTTGCACCAGGCAGTGCATTTTAAAGCATTAATTTAGAAACATGAATAACTAACTCCTTTTTGTTTTAGTATAAAAGTAGAAGGTATCACAGTGGGAAGAAAGTGGCCAGGAAGATTGTGAAAAATACAGTCAATCCAGTCATTAATTTGGTACATTTTGTTCAAATTACCCCCTCTGTTTATTTTTCATACAGTCCCTGCAGCATGGAAGCAGGCCATTCAGCCCATACTGATCCTCCAAAGACCATCGTACCAAGACCCACACCCCCCCTTCCCCTATCCCTGTAACCCTGCATTTCATAATCACCGAGCCTACACATCCCTGGACAATACGGGCAATTTAGCATGGCCAATCCACCTAAACGGCACAACTTTGGACTGTGGGAGGAAACTGGAGCATTTGGAGGAAACCCACACAGACACAGGGAGAATGTGCAAATGTCACACAGACTGTTGCCCAAGGGTGGAATTGAACCCAGGTCCCTGGTGCTGAGGCAGCAGTGCTAACCACTGTGCCACCCCAAATTATATGTTATATAAAGTATAAGAATTATATTACGAGTTATTTGTTGAAATCAAAACACTTAGGGATACTCTGCCTCAATAAGCCAAACCCTGGTCCTCCAAACAGTAATGTCCCAGAGCAGATTCCTTGAAAGGAAATCCATGCTATGAGGGGGGAGAAATTTTTTTGCACTGATCTGGACAGTGAGCTACACACAGAGGTGATGCAAGGAAGTGATGCGGGAATGAAACTACATGAAGCTGCAGAATTTGATTAACATTTATCTGTACGACTTAAAAGTAGCATAATTTGGACATTAAGTGACCCTTTGTAACCTTAGTTTGCAGCTTTTAATTGCATGGACCCATACCACTTTAAAGCCAGTACGTAACTAATAGGGTGAGTCTTGATCTGTGAGAATTCTATTACTTAGGAATGTTATAGATTAAGAGCTAAGGCCAGATGGCAGGGACTCAACCCAAGATCCATTATGTCCTTGGATAAGTGGGCAGGTGGCTCAAATAGTTTACTAGGAGGGTCATTGGCCTGAGATATTAACACTCTCGCTCTTCCCTGCATGCCCCCCACACCCCCTCCACACAGTTTATTCAGCTGTTTTTGTTCATATTTGAGATATCCAGCATCCACTTTTGGAGCAATTAAGTGGTCATATTATAAGAAAAGAGGTTTATGATGGTGTAGAGAAGGAAGATCCAAAAGGAGACTGCATCTAGCTGGAATCTAAACAGATTTCAGAAGTTGAAGAAATCGCAGAAATCTACAAGATGAACCTAGACCAGAATTTTGAGAGTTCTGTTGTCCACAACTCCTCGGGTCATCATCACTACTTGTCTTCCCACCTATGTCATCCATAAAACATCTGTTCACTTCCATCATCCAAGCATTAGTATATTTTCTTAAAATCTGCCCCCTAATTTTAGTCTCCCACACAAGAAACATTTTCCTGATATCCACCCTTTCCTGGAACACTTAATCTTTAATTCTGAGCTGTGAAGTCTATAATTATAATTGCAACAGAGGAAGTACATTTTCTTAAAAGCAAGAAGATGCTGTACCCGGTCATTACTCCCACAGCAACATTCCACTGAACTGATAGCATTGTTAGCTTTGTCAGTGTGGGTTCATTCAGACGGCTCAAGCTGGAACATTGGTATTTACATTGTAACCGAAGCAGTTGTACATGGCCAGCATTCTGCTGTATATTTCCTGGTTCCCAAAATGATCTAGCAGTGCAACATTTGTTTATTCGTCAGCAAAGAGGGTCTGGTCTATATTCCGCAATTTTATCTAGTCCGAATACCAAAAAAAATCTAATCTATTGAAAATAGTGATTAAATAGGATATAAATATTTAAATATTGAATTTGTATACACAGAGACTGTATCTATCACAACATCCGACACTTTTAGTCACACCTTTACTGTAGTAACATGCCCTTGAGGCCCTATACAGAAGCAATTATCACACAAATTTTGACATTGAACCACACAATGAGATCTTAGGTCAGATGACCAAAAACTTGGACAAAAGGTTTTAAGGAGTGTCTCAAAAAAGAGAAAAGGCTTAGGGAGGGAATTCCAGAGTTTATTGCCCAAGCAGACCACCGATGGTGGTGAAATTTGAGGAATGCAGCAATCTTAGAGGGTCTTGGGCTGGAGGAGATTCCAGGGATAGGGTGCAGGTGAGCCCAGAGGGATTTGAAAACAAAAAGAACATTACAGCGCAGTACAGACCCTTTGGCCCTCGATGTTGTGCCGACCTGTGAAACCAATCTGAAGCCCATCTAACCTACACTATTCCATTATCATCCATATGTTTATCCAACAACCATTTAAATGCCCTTAAAGTTGGTGAGTCTACTACTGCTGCAGGCAAGGCATTCCACGCCCTTCCTACTCTCTGAGTAAAGAATCTACCTCTGACATCTGTCCTATATCTATCACCCCTCAATTTAAAGCTATGTCCCCTAGTGCTAGCCATCGCCATCCAAGGAAAAAGGCTCTCACTGTCCACCCTATCTAATCCTCTGATCATCTTGTATGTCTCTATTAAGTCACCTCTTAACCTTCTTCTCTCTAATGAAAACAACCTCAAGTCCCTCAGCCTTTCCTCATAAGACCTTCCCTCCATACCAGACAACATCCTGGTAAATCTCCTCTGCACCCTTTCCAATGCTTCCACATCCTTCCTATAATGCGGCGACCAGAACTGTACGCAATACTCCAAGTGTGGCCGCACCAGAGTTTTGTACAGCTGAAACATGGATGAGAACTTTTGAAAAAACACTGTTGCCAGGCCAGATTGGGAGCTAATGTAACATACACTTGCTAGGTGAACATGATTAATTGTTGACAGTAGGTAGCTAAGTGAGTTGGGTTGTCTTGTGGCTAACACTTAAAACACATTATAGATGAATGTATAAACTATTGCATAATACTGATTGTTTAAACAACTCACATTATAAAGCCAGAAACTCCACGGAATCATAAATGTGCAGCTCTGGCAAAACTGGAACAACTACATTTTATTTTTAAATTCAGAGAAATGTCAAAACAGTTCTTCACAACAAATGTTTTACATATTTAAAACAAATTCATCCGCCTCCACAAATTGTCCCCTGAAGGAGCCAGCTCTTGCCTAAGGTCACAATTCCACTAGAAACCCCTGCTCATTCAGCCATTGTTCATTTTGATTGTGCACAGTGAATGTTGGAAGACAGCCCACTCACAGATAGTGTTGAGGGAGGCCATAAAATAGAAGGGAGAACAGTTTATTCCTAACAAAATTGAGTTTAAGTTCAGGCAAACCAGTCATCCGAGTCAAAGTGTGGTTAGTACTTTGAGCTTCCATGCCAGGAGTGTTCGTATGGAAGTCTTCAGGTTGTGAGAACTGAAACATTTGGGCTATCAGAACTGAGAAAGGCTCATGTCAGCAGACTCAAATGAATTTCAGCAGCGCAAGGAAAATTAACTGAGAAGACTCAGTTAAGTAACAATTTAAGAGTTGTGGCAGGTATAATACTCAATTCCAGATAAATATCCAAAAGAATTTGTTGGGAAACAAGTTAAAACTTTGTTTTAGCTGTTTGTGTCAACCTCTTTCTAACTGTCTTATACACAGGTTGGTTTCATTTTTGGGGTTGGTGTGTGGTGGGGGGGGGGGGGTGCGGGGAAGATGGTGGTGAAATAAACTTGTGTTCTATTAAATAACATCTGTAGCCTCACATCAAAAAAAGTTTCATTGTTCAACCACCACATTAACCAACTTCAAAAATTACACACATGACTTATCAAGTTAGGTTACATTCTGGGATCCAACTTTTTTTCAGTATTACTATCAGCTGGGATCATATCATCCAGATCTCCATTCCACTATTGTGACATTTCACCCATCATTGAAGACATCTGTCTGACGAGTCAGACAGTTCCTGGGAATGTTCTTGGGAGAAGATGCTTACTGTCATAGAGAAATTGAAGCTAGAACAGTAATGCTAAAGAATGCGTTCTCCTAATAGGATGCTCGGAGCAGGAGTAGGTTATTTGGCCTCTCATGCCTGCTCCATCATCCCCATGCAATATTATTATTTCATGGAACGTGAACATCACTGGCAAGACCAAATACCTTTGAACTGGGTGGCTTGCTAGGCTATTTCAGAGACAGTCAAATTTCTGTGGGTCTAAAACCAAACAAACAGAGTCAGGAAGGCAGATTTCCTTCCTTAAAAGGGCATTGGTGAACTGGATTGGTTTTTACAATAATTTAAAAAAAACGTCAGTCATCGCTATGGAGACTAACTTTCAATGTACTAATTCAAATTCCAATAATTACCATCATGGGATTTATAACGAGTATCGCCAGGACATTAGCCTGGGCATCTGGATTACTGGTCAGTGATGTTACCATAATGCCACCATCTCCCCCATACCCTATGATATCTTTAATACCTAGAAGTCTATTGATCTCAGTCTTGTAGTCAATAAGCCCTCACAGCCCTCTGGAGCAGGGAATTCCAAAGCTACACCACCCTCTGATGAAAGAAATTCCTCCGCAGCTCTGTTCTAAGTAGCCTATCCCTTAGTCTGAGACTGTGTCCCCTGGTTTTAGCCAGGGGCTGCTCAGGATAAAAATGAGTGGAGAATAAGAAAAGATCAAAAAAATTCAAAAATCATCATGTCTGTAACTTGGGGTGTGTCATATAGGGCTGAACTGGGGACTCCAAGGAAAGCTGACATTCCAAGACAAGAAGGTTATGAAACAAGGTTCTGGAGAAGGATGCAGTGGGATAGTTGGAGGGAAGACAACAGCAATTACTATCTTCTCAGACTGATGGAGTGCGGGTGGAAATAGTGTTTTAATCAAACCAAACTTACTCTTATAACCAGGCAGTGGCCTCACAGACTGTACATTGAGGGGAATCTGTGGAGGTTTATACAGAATGCCAGCAAATTGTGTCAACGCAAATTCAAAAATTTAATAACTATTCATGGACTGAAAGAATCAGCAATAACTCTTTCTGGAATAAACTGTTTCCGGAGATAAAAAGGAAAAATGACAAACCATTACAAAGGGAATTAAAAAGCAATATGCCAATTAGCCATCTCTGGGAAAAAGGTGTTGAAGCTACATAAACAAACTGTTTTCACATCTGCTTGATAACTCATTGCCTTGTGACAAATGGGCAATTAAATATTGCCTACAGAAGAACTTAAGGAGTCAATGGCAGGACAGGCTGTGTTTGAATCAAACTGATAACACAATGTAACAAGGAACAAAGAAGCTACTCCTGATAAGAAAGGAAGCTACAGACTTAAGAAATGTCATAAATAATGTCACACCATGAGCTTAAAAAAAAAGACAGAAAATCCTGTAGGAATTCAACATCAGGATTGTTCAATAGTAGAACTCTGGAGAACAATGCTGTATAAGGATCAAACCCTGGAGGTCCAGAGACAGATGCTGTTGGTTGGAATCATAGCTAAATTCCATAATTAATTGGGTAATAGTCAAATTCAGTTAAGAGGCTGAAATTGCTTACTTGAGGTGACTTATTTCTTAAGATTTCTTGATAAGTAGACAGATTAAAAGGTAGCTGGTGGTAATTTACACACAAAATCATGCTCAAATCAGGTGTAAGCACACTGCCCTGGCCACATACCCATTAGAAATGAAAGAAGCCGCTGGTACAATACCTCAAGATCAGGAGTAGAATTGGCCTGGAGTGGCTGTGCAGACTCCTGGATCTTATGTACCTGCTGCATCAGCAAATCACAATAAAGTCGAAGCTCAGACATTTTGGATTTCAAGGTGTCCTCAGTTTCACTGATTTCTGTAAATTTAAAACATTTAAAATTTTTGAATTAAAAGTGACAAATAAATACCTCTTTAAAAGAAAACAGGATTAATCACAACCTCCTTTGGGAGACTTAATGGAATAGGTCTTTCACAAAGCTGGGCTATTTGGGCCAAAGGGCCTCCTTCTGTGCTATAAGATTCTGCAATTTCATGTCTTACAGCATGGAAACAGATCCTTCAGTCCAGCTCATCCATTCCGACCAAATTTCCCAAGTAAACTAGTCCCATTTGTTCAGTTTATTTCTGTGTTGATTGGAGTTGTTTATTTTTTTAAAAAAAAAAGAGACATTCATAAAGGGTGCAATGCCACCACATAGGCAAGGAAAGATTGCAAGGTGATAAAACAAATGGCATGCACAGCCAAACCCCTCACAAGGCAGTCCTAATGCCAGCCTCCTGGAAAACCCTGGGAAGGCCAGCTGAGAGACACGTTCACAGCATTGAAAGACTTGTTCTGCTCCACTTTCCAAAGCTAACAAAAACAAACAAACGAAAAAAATTCCAAACAGGTCTGCGGCATGTGTGGTCAGAAATGGATTGCTTGCAAATATCTGATAAAAATCTCCACCTCTGTTCAGTCCAATTAGACTTGCAATTTCAAAAGACTCTCAAACAGCCATATCCTGCTGTTCTGGCATGGGTTTGTGCATCTCTGCATCCATCATCATTTTGGCTTCAACCAGGACATTTGTTTTCCCACACTTGATACCTCAGAGGTTTTCTCAAACTAGTTCCTGAAGTTTCAAACTGCCTGCTGCTTCAGAGTAATGCAGGTTTTAGACCAGATATGATCTCTGGTGTGTGCTGGTTGTCTCAGCTACACATCATTTGTGAATTTCCACATTCCCAACCACTTGACTAGGGGGAAGAAAGTTTCATCTTTAATCAGATTTAATACCAATCTATTATTATGGGGAGTTGATGAATCCTGAACACTTGCTCCTTCCTTAAATTAGCTTCGCCAAGCATTCCTCTTAACAGGAAGGAGCAAGTTCAGTACAAAGAATCAAACAGGTTGGTACCAGTCAATGTATTTATAAACTCAATACTAAGTGGCAAGAGGGACTCAAGTATTTTCTGCTGGAATACATCTCAAAACAGCACGTAGACCAGTAACATTGTATGACAATAATCACAGCACCCGGGTAAACAAAACCACCCAAGGAGGACAGAATAAAGGCACTACCTCGTTCCTTCTTGCTCCTGCTGTCTGCCAAGCAGGCTTTGGCACTGCCAAGAGCGACCAACCATTTCTGTCGCTCTGCGGCATTTACTGCTTTGAGGTAAAAATATTGTTCTCCAGGAATAATCAAGTCCATCCGGGTGAAGTCTGCTGTGTGCACTTGCAAGAAAAATGTTGTATTTTAGTGGACAGAAGACAACAGTGAACCTGTTTGCCACCTGTATCTTTCAGAAAAACCCCCAATGGCCATAATGTACTAACAGCAACACAAGACAGACAAGGTAGCAACAAGGAAGTCCAACAAGGGGCAGACTGAAACAGATAAAAATCAGCAAAAACAAACTGGAACAGAATATAGGAAGAGAAATAGGCTATTCAGCCCCTTGAAGCTATTCTAGCATTTGAAACAAAAGACTTGAATTTATACAGTGCTTGTCACAACACCTGAACATTTCAAAGCCCTTTATAGCCAATTACATACATTAAGTGCAGTCACTGTTGTAACATAGGGAATGTGGCAGCCAATTTGCCCACAGCAAGCTCCTGCAAATGCCACATGATAATAACTGGATAATTTTGTTTTGTGATGTTAATTGAGGGACAAATATTGGCCAGGACACTGGGGCACTTTTCTTCCTCAAAATAATGCCAATAGGATCTTTTACATACACTCAGACAGGTAGATGGGGCCTCAGTTTAATGTCTCATTTGAAAACGAAAGCACCTCAAGCAGCGCAGCACTCCAGTACTGCACCAGAGTGCAGCCTGGGCTTTTGTGCTCAAGCCCTGGAGTAGGACTTGAACCAGAAACATTGTGATTCAAAAGACAAGAGTGCTGCTAATCAGCTACAGCTAACGCTCAACAAAATCCTCACTGCTCTGATTCCCAACCTTTGCTCCATATCCTTTAACGCTCTCTGCGAGCAAGAAAAAGCAATCTGTCTCAGATAAACATGTACTGGAGCTTGCATTTGCTACCACTGTGTGGGCCAATTTGACACTGATCATCATTTGTGTTTCCCAATGCCTCTCCTGAACAGCTTGACTCTGATTTTTAAAGTTAGAGCCTCGCCTTAGACTCTCCGCTCTGGAGTCTCAGCAGCTTTGGTCCAGAAGACAACTCTGTCTCAGTTTATGCAAAGGAAATAATTGCAATGGTGAAATAAGAGCAGAGATTGCATTTTGAGTTGCCTTCACGCACTGGTGTGCTCTATGTATTCTAATTTTAAATACTTATTCCATTCTATTCACAGAATCACCTGGAGAAGCAGGTCTCCATCCCTCCCTAATTTACATGTGTAAGCAGATTACATTGTCACACTGGACGGACCTGAACTGCACCCTCCCAACGATATCGGTAAGGAAACATCAAACATTGGCAGAACTCCAAAAGAAAGGGTTCCATTTTGAAATGATACAAATTCCGAGCCTAATTTGGTAACAACACCAAGGTTGGTCATTTATTCCCCACACAAGCCCAGGTCAGGCCATACTGAGCTGTGGGAATGCTTTCCAAAAGGGTTCGGAGTGTACATTTGGCAAATTCCAAGCTCAAGAGCACCTTTCACTTTTCTACCTTTTATCTCACACACGGCCATTTTGATGCTCCCTTTACTTCCTTTGCCAACATCTTCCTGCGAGTCGTAGTATGACAACACAGTACCATCCAGCACAAAGTACCGCGGCTGCCAGCCTGTCAAAATGAAAGGGATTTGAAGAATCACAAGAAGATTATGGTTGCAACAAATATGGGGAAAATACAAAAAGTCAGAGATTAGGGTGGGGTGGGGGGGGGGCGCTGGTTGTGTGAGGACAACAGTTAATGTCTGGGGCATTTTAGCAACAGGAGGAAGCTATTTAGTCCCTCCAGCCTGTCCTGCCTCCATTCAATAAGGTTGTGACTGACTTGCAACTCAACTCCATTTACCCACTTTGCTTTCTAGCCCTGAACGAGCAAAACAAAGACCAGAAATTGCTTGAAAAGCTCACTAGGTCTGGCAGCATCTGTAGAAGTTTGAGTTCTGAGGAAGGGTCACCGGACCAATTTGTCTCCACAGATGCTGCCAGACCTGCTGAGTTTTTCCAGCAAATTCTGTTTTTGTTTCTGATTTACAGCATCAGCAGTTCCTTCTGCGTTTTTAAGAAACAGACCAGTTTTAGCTGTAAAATTGTCAATTGATTTAACATCAGCTGCTGTCAACTTTGTAAATTTGAGGCCATCCAAAACGTGGTTCTTCCCTGTGTCTTAACTCACAGCAAATCCCATTCTCCTATTACCCCATGCTCTCTGATCAATATTGACTCCTGGGTCAGCCGCATCTCTCTTTCCCTATCTCCATCATCTCCCCCAGCCAGATCGCAGAGAGATATCTGCACTTCTTTAATTCTGACACCCATCAAGCATTCCCAATTTTAAAGTCACTCCACCATTGGTGGTTACACCTTCACTTGTTTAGACCCCTCCCCGCCACCCCAAGTTCTTGGATTCTCTCCCTCAATCACTTCCCCTCTCTTTCCTTGTTTAAGACACTCCTTAAAACCTGGAACAAAAACAAAGTTGCTGGAAAGACTCAGCAGGTTCTGAGGAAGGGTCACTGGACCCAAAACGTTAACTCTGTTCTTTCCTTTACAGATGCTGCCAGACCTGCTGAGCTTTTCCAGCAACTTTGTTTTTGTTCCTGATTTACAGTATCCGCAGTTCTTTTGGTTTTTACTCCTTAAAACCTACCTGTTTGACCAAACATTTGGGTCAATTGTCCTAAAACGTGGTTCAATGAATATCCCTGAACTTTACCTTTTGAACTAAATTACTGGTCTGTTCTGTGAAAACAAATTTGGAGAATTCCACATTGGAGTTGTTTTTTTTAAAAAAAGGTATTGCAGTTACAAGACACAGAATCTCATGAAATTTCACATAATTGCTATGAGCAAGTGGCTGCCACTTGTATTCCCAAGCTACTGCTGCATCCTGCAGTTTTAACCGCAAACTCAAGAGTTAGCTTCGATATTCCCAGAAACCATACTCCAATCAGAAGACAAATACCTGTAGATACTTTCAGCCTAGTGGCAGCTGATAGCCTGATGTAGTGTGCAACACACAGACACACTCACACAGACTCCTGTGATGAAAGATGTGGAACATTTAAGAAGTGATGAGCTCTTGTGGCACCGTGAGTCATGCTCCTACCTCGGGGCCAAAAAGCTTCAAAACATTCAAGTAACTGCTCAGGAGGGAATGACCACAGAAGGTATGTAATAACACAACAAAGCAGGTTGATCCAAAGTTAAAAGACTTCACCACGCCAGTTGTTGCCACAAGCAAGTATCATCCTTGTTGCAAAGGACAAGAACACCCACATCTCATAGCCAATAGAGGAATTCTTGGGAATCACAATGATTTTGGCAATGCTAGTGCTGATTCAAAGGAACCTGGCAAACGCCTTGCAGGATTGCTTTCCCTCTCAAAAAAAATCAAGTTCACATACTCCAGAGGTAGCCATGTCCCTCCCCAAAGGCTAACTCACAGATTATTGGAAAAGCAAACTGGTGCTTCTTGGACACACTACCCAGCCTCCTTAAAGCAGAGCCCTGCAAACTCAGTCCAATGACACACACAATCGGAAAGTACCTCAGACACATCACAAAACTCAAGCTTCTCCAGAATCTACAGGGTGCCTTTCAAATCTGAAGTGGCAAGTCTTTGGCAGGGTTGTGGAGTCTGAGTTTGAGTATATTTAAGACGGGAATCAATAGATTTCTAGATATTAAAAGGAAAATGGTGTTGAGGTAGATGCTCAGCCATGATCACATTGAATAGTGGTGCAGACTTGAGGGGCTGAATGGCCTGAGCCTTCTCCTAATTTAGCAACAAGAGGAACCTACAAATTAAGCTTTTCAAATCTGTGAACTTTTCCCTTCCAAGGGCCCCGCTTTCCCATAAAGGAAATCCAAAGTAGACAAAATCCTTAGAGTACCTTTTCAATTTCAAACAAGCAATACTTTAAACCAGAGTACAGCACCGAGGAATGAATAGAGGGAGGGTGTGGGCAAAAGTATTTTGTTTCAGTTGAATTGGAGTTGGTGTACATTGTTTGAGAGCACCAGGCTCCACCTGTGTATGTTGGAGTGGCTGGGGTTAGAGTACAACTCAGAGCTCGTGGTAAGGGAGCAGGTCAACTAGATCTGGCAAGAAAAAGGTACAGGCTGAACAGCTCAAAGCTTACCATTTGTTTCAATGATAGATTTGGCCAATTCTAATGCAGCTGGCTGTTACACTGACTAGGTTTTGACGTTTTTATCCCAGCCTGTGGGTCATTTAGACTCTGTACACTATAAGTTCACTACCAACTAGATCTCAGGTGCACTCTTGGTTTTAAACTGTTTCATTGCATTTTTGACCCAGATGGTGCCATCAAGGATTGCAATGCCCTCTGAATATGCCAGCCAATTAAAGACTGAGCCATATACAGATCAGCCAAGTAAGCAGGGGATGGAATAATTTTAAAAAAAACTGCTGTTAACTCTGCAAAGGACGAACATTGCTCAAGTCTGAACAAAAGTCATACCAGACTCGGTTTCTGTTTCTGTCTGCAGACACTGTCAGCCCTCCTGAGCTGCTCCAGTACTTCCTGTTTTTTTAAAATTTCAGATCTCAGATATTTCAGTATTTCACATTTGTTAATAATTTTGCCTGATCAGTTCTAGGGGTGCATGCTTCAGACTGAAGATGTTGCCCTCTGGCTAGGATTGTCCTACCTGTTAGGCAACAAGCCAATAAAGAACACAAGAAATAGGAGCAGGAGTAGGCAATTTGGCCCCTTCCACCTGCTCCATTATTCAACAAGATCATGGCTGATCTGATGGTAGCCTCAACTCCACTCTCCAGTTTGCCCGACCCCCCCTCAAAAATCTGTCTCACTCAGCCATGAAATATATTAAATGACCCAGCCTTCGCTGGTTTCTAGAGAAGTACAAACACTAATGATGCTCAGAAGAAATTCTTTCACATCTCTCCCTTAAATGAGAGACCCTCTTATTCTGAAAGCATGCCCCTTTCTTCTACATTTGGCCCCTTCCCATGGGAAACTTCCTCTCAGCAAACCTATCAAGTGCCCCTCAGGATCTTACATGTTTCAATAAGATCACTTCTCATTCCGTTAAACTCTAATGAGTGTAATCACAACCTTTCATCATCATGAGCCATCCTCAGGAACCTTCTCTGAGCTGTTTCCAATACAGGTACATCTTTCTCTTAAGGATACCAAAACTGTACACAATACTCTGGGCAGTCTCAATCGTGTACACAGATTACAGGTTCTGATGTAGATTTGACACATTTGTTTTCACAGCCAACCTACATCACAGGAGCAGGCCATTCAGCCCACTTGCTTCATGCCAGTTTATACTCTAGACAAACCTTCCCCCATTCCTACTTCAACATCTCCACCAGCCTACCCTTCTATTCCTTTCTCCTTCGTGGGATTATCCAGCTTCGTCTTAAAAGTATGATACCAGTCACTGCACCCACTTCTTTGTAGTCTCGAGTTTCACATTCTCACTGTTTTCTGGCTAAAGAGGTTTTCCCAGAATTTCCAACTGAGTTTATTAGTGGCCATACGATATCGATGGCTCCTCAGTTCTGACCTTTCACACAATTGGAAACTGTGGCGTCCTTCTGCCTGTTCCACGAAGCCATTTCGTAATCGAAAGTGCTTCTTCTGTCAATTAACCAACATTTCTTACTTCCAGACTCTCTTCCAGTTCGAAGAAACTCTAATTGTGGGACTAAGGTATGACCTGCTTGCACAACTATTGCCAGAATCCAAACAACATGTCCCTAGTCCTCTTCTTCCGCGCAAGGGAAAAGATTGATTCTCAACAAACGACCAGACTGTTGAACTGCAGCCCCCCACGGTCTTTTCTGGACCTTTGACTTTGAAACGAAACCTCAACAGCAAGAGTCCCTGCAGATATTGGGAAAGACGAAGCAAGTAGCTCTTTAAAAAGCTTGCGTGGCTGGGTTGTGCGCCGGATTATCTAGTCGGAAGCCAAACAAAGCCCGAGGGTCGCACGCTGAATCGGTGCTGAATTGGCTCCTGCCAGCTGTGGCAGAGAGAGGACCTCGGCATCTAGTGTTCGGGATGGATCCAAACAGGGGTCTGACCCTCCACCCGTAAAGAGCGATGCAGCAAGACTGCATCTGCAAAAATCTACAGGGCAGATAAAAGAACAATTGGCAGTTTGCACCGAGTGTCAGCCTTTGCTGCTCCAGTACACTATTTGCTCAGGCTGCAGAAGGCTCAGTGCTGGTTGAATCACTTGGACAGCATCTCCAGTAAGATTCTAAACCCCATCTCACCACTCAGGTAATTGGTCCACTTGTGCAGTACCCCTTCCATGACAGCAGGGTAACCACCCGAGTCTTATGCCCGGCCTGTCCACACCAACACTCTCTGCCTCTGTATTTCAGCTGCAGGAAGCAGCAGGCAGCCTTAGTAATTGACAGCTCCTCGGCAGCCAATCGGACAGCACTCCCACCACGGTTCCCCCGACAACCGAATTCCTGTATTGTGCCGTCACAATCGCCCACGTCCACTGGGCGAGTCAATCAACGGCGGCTCTTGCAGGCGATTGGGAGAGGCTGCGGGTGGGTGGGGTGGGACGACGTGTTAGCCAATGGGATGGTTCCGGAGCCGCGTTGTAAGATTGACGCGCGGCTGGGAGCGATTCCACGAGGAGCTGGATTGAAAAAGCCTCCAGTCAGTGAGTGCGACGGTTTTGCAGCACTTTTGTAGAAGGGTTAGACTTACAACAGCAAAGAAGTTCTGTTCAACCTGTACAGACTACTTGATCAGCCTGAACTGGAATATTATGTCCAGTTCTGGGCAGCGCACAGAGGGAAAAATGTGAGGGCATCCGGAAAGGTGCATCAAAGTTGATGAGAAGTTTCAGGTATGAGGGATTTCAGGGAGACAGGTAGATTGGAGAAACTCGGGCTGTTCTCTTTAGAGAAGAGAAGCTTGAGAGGAAATTTGATGAAAGGTTCGAGAGAGGAGAGATTTTTAATCAACTTGTTCAGATGCGTTATGCACCTCTGGGGCAGGTGGCTTGGCCCAGAGGTACAGACACGACCAGGTGGGGAGAAACTGTTCCTGAACGGGAACAACGTACACCAGAAGTGATTGATTTGGTTTGATTTATTATTGTCACATGTACCAAGATACAATGAAAAGTATTGTTTTGTGCGCTATCCAGGCAAATCATACCTTACCTAAGTACATCAGGGTAATAGAACAGAATGCAGAATACAGCGACACAGCTACAGGGAGGGTGCAGAGAAGGATCAACTAATATATGAGATGTCCATTCTTAAGTCTGATAACAGCGGGGAAGAAGGTCTTTTTAAATCTGTCGGTACATGGTTTCAAACTTTTTTGTATCTTTTGTCCAATGGAAGAGAGTATAACTGGGGTTGGGAGGGGTCATTGATTATGTTGACTGCTTTCCAGAGGCAGGAGGAAGTGTAGATGGAGTCAGTGGAAGGAAGGCTGGTTTTCACGGTGGACTGGGCTGTGTTCACAGCTTGAAGATAGCAAGAACTGCAGATGTTGGAGTCAGAGTCAATATAGTGTGGAGCTAGAGGAACACAGCAGGTCAGACAGCATCAGACGAGCAGGGATGCACCTATAAAAATTGGGAAGAGTCATTGTGAACATGATGAATTTCCTTAGCCTTCTGAGGAAGTAGAGGTGTTGGTGTGCAGTCTTTATTGTAGCATCGATATGGATGGGCCAGGACAGATTGTTGGTGATACTTACTCCAAGGAACTTGAAGCCCTCAGCACCATTGATACAGACAGGGGTGTGTCCTCCACTCTGCTTCCTGAAGTCAATAACCAGCCCCTTCGTTTTGCTGACAGTGAGTGAGAGATTGTTGCCTTTACACTATATCACTAAGCTCTCTATCTTTTTCCTGTACTCTGTCTCGTCATTGTTCGAGATGCGACCCTCCACAGTGGTGTCATCAGTAAATTTGTAAATGGAGTTAGAGCTGAATTTGGCCACACAGTTGTGAGTGTATAAAGAGTATAGTAAAACGCTGAGTACGCAGCCTTGCGGGGCACCGGTGTTGAGGATTATTGTGGACGGGGTGTTGTTGCCTATTCTTACTGATTACAGTGTGCTCAAGGATCCACGTGCAGAGCGGGGAGTAGAGTCCTAGGTCTCGGAGTTTGGAGATGGATTTGGTTGGAATTGTGGTGTTGAAGGTGGAGCTAAAGTCAATAAGTAAGAGTCTGACATAGATGTCCTTGTGATCCAGATGTTCCAGGGACGAATGTAGTGCCAGGGAGGTGGTGTCTGTTGTGGACCTGTTGTGATGGAGGGCGAACTGTAAGTGGATCAAGGCAATCTGGGAGGCTGGAGTTGATCTATGGTATTACTGACCTCTCGAAGCACTTCATAATGATGGACATCAGAGCCACTGGGCAGTATTGCCTGATTGTTCTTTGGCACTGAGATGATGGTGGTCTTCTTGAAGCAGGCGGGAACCTCACGTCGGAGGAAGGAAAAGTTAAAGATGTCTGCAAATCCTCCCAGCAGCTGGACTGCACAGGATCTGAGTGCACAGCTGAGGACTCTATCCAGGCCAGTCACTTTCTGTGGGTTCACCCTGAAGAAGGCCAATCTAACATCTGCGGCAGTGACTGTGGGTACAGGTGCACCTGAGGCTGTTGGGCCAGGTGACATCATTTCATTGACCTTCCGTTCAAAATGAGCATAGAATGCATTGAGCTCACTGGGGAGGGATGTTTTATTGTCAGCGATTCTACTTGACTTCGCTTTGTGGCCCCTGTCATATCATGTAAGCCTTGCCATAGTCGATGTGTGTTTATGTGGTTAGTCTGGTATTGTCTCTTGGCATCCCTGATGGCTTTGCGAAAATCATACCTAGATTTCCTGCATAGGCCAGGGTCACCCGATTTAAATGGCTTGGACCTGAACTTCAGTAGGGAATGGATCTTCCGACTTGTCCCTGGTTTCCAGTTGGGGAAATCTCGGATTAACTTCATTGCCATGCAGCCGTCAACACACTGCTGAAGTCTGTAATGGTGGTGCCATACTCATTTAGGTTGGCCACTGAGTTCTTGAATATGGACTAGTCCGCTGACTCCAAGCAATCACATAGGAGCGCATCCATTGCCTCAGACCAGCACTGTATGACTTTCTGTACCAGATCCTCATGCTTCAGTTTCTGCTTGTAAACCAGGAGAAGAAGCACAGCCTTATGGTCTGATTTACCAAAATGTGGGCTGGGGGGGAGAGGGTGGAGTGGTCAGCATCTTTAGTCGTGTAACACTGGTCCAGGGTGTTTGATTCTCTGGTGGTAAAGGAGACATGTTGATGGTAACTTAGTAGCACACGTATGAGGTTGGCCTGGTTGAAGTAACCAGCTACGATGAACAAGGCTTCAGGGTATTCCATCTCAAGGCTGTTTGTAGCAGTGTATATTTCATCAACTGCACTCTTCACTTCTACTTGGGGCAGGATGTAAACTACTGTCAGGATAGTGGAAGTAAACCCCAATGGCAGGTAGTAGGGAAGGCACCTCACCGTTAGATATTCTCCGTCTGGGGAGCAGTAACTCACCATCGTCTTCGCTTCCAAGTGCCAGGAGGTGCCATGCCTGAGGATGTGCCATTTGGTCCATCCAGTGGATTGGGAAGCCCTCTGGTTGTAAGGCACAGTCAGATGAAACAGGATGAGCTATGCCACTGTGAAATAGAGCACACGGTAGTCTCTCAATTCTTGGCAGAAGAGTCAAAAGCGACAGTAAAGGGAAAACATTTTACGCAGCCTTAAAGTGTTGGTAGTGGCAGGAACCCTCAGGATGTTTTAAGATTAATTTCAATGAGCACTTGAAATGCCATCGTATATAAGGTCATGGGCCAAGTGCTGAAAAATAGGATGAGATTGGAATGATGCTTGATAATTAGCAGGGACACAATGGGCCTTTCTGTTCAGTTAAAATCTCAGATGGCTAGTGGTTGGGGCCTGGAGTGTGCTGCCCGAGTGGGTAATGGTGGCAGCTTCAATCCAGGCAACTGAGAGGGAGTTTAAATATTATCTGGAGAAAAAAACATTGCAGACCAAGGGGAAAGGACAGGAGAGTGGGACTAGTTGACTTACTCTTACAGACAGCAACATTGACTCAAGGGTCCAAATGGCCACTTTCAGTGCTGCAACCGTCCTCTGATTTTTTTTTGTGAAATGTGACCACAATTCAGGCTCATCATTTGATGTTGTATTTCCAAACAGAGGGTGAAAGGTAGTAAATCTGTTTCATCAGGTTATTTGCCTGCGTGAGTTTGTACCCAGGCAGAAGCATGCTACACGGAGGGTTGCTCTGTTATGTTCACAATAATATGCATGTGACTAGCCACCATATGGTGTGAAAGTGAGAGTGTTACACACATGGAAACATAGAGTCATACAGCATGGAAACAAACCATTTGGTCCGACTTGTCCATCCTGACCAAGTTTCTCAAACTAAACTCGTCCCATTTGCCAGCAGTTGGTCCATATCCCGCTAAACCGTTCCTCTTCATATACCCATTTAGATGCCTTTTAAATGTTGTAATTGTACCAGACTCCACCACTTCCTCTGGCAGCTTGCCCCATACATGCACCACCCTCTGTGTGAAAAGGTCCCTTTTAAATCTTTCCCCTCTCACCTTAAACCTATGCCCTTTAGCTTTGGACTCCCCCACCCTGGGGGGAAAGACCTTGGCTATTCCCCCTATCCATGACCCTCATGATTATATAAACCTCTATAAGGTCACACTTCAGCCTCTGACACTCCAAGGAAAATAGCCCTAGCCTATTCAGCTTGTCCCTATATCTCAAACCCTCCAGTCTTGATAACATCCTTGTAAGTCTTTTTTGCACCCTTTTCCAGTTTAATAACATCCTTCCTATTAGCAGGGTGATCAGAATTGTGGGCAGTACTCCAAAGTTACCTTATCAATATCTTGTACAGCTGTAACGTGACATAAGCAGGAATGTTACATAAAGTCACAGAGAAAGGCACAGAAAAAACCCCTTCAGCCCATTGAAATTATGCTGGTCAGAAGCAACTACCTAATTATTCTAATCCCATTTTCCAGCACTTGGTCCATAGATTGTTCACTCCCTCAGTGCTGCATTGGCAGGCTGCACTGTCTGAGGTGATGTCCGTGAAAGGAGACTTTCTGAAGAAGGGTCTAGACCCAAAACGTCAGCTTTCTTGCTCCTCTAATACTGCTTGGCCTGCTGTGTTCATCCAGCTCTACACCTTGTTAAACTGAGGAGCTGTTTGCAATCACAGGTGCATGTGGGATACAAAGACCAAGGAGGGAGGTGCGTGTTACGTACAGGAGAATGGGGAGGGAGGTGCATGTTACGTACAGGAGAATGGGGAGGGAGGTGTGTGTTACGTATACCGTCTGTGATTCCATCAGAACAATGTCATTTGACCAGATAGCTCCTGAAGAAGATCTAATGTCTGTACAGGCATTTTAGCCTAACAGGGCGGCTCATATTGCTGCAATTTCTCTGGGAAGTGCTTGAAGGAATGTGTTCCATTCAGAAGCAGGTTTGGGTTGTTTGTTATCACGTCCTTCAGCTGATTTCAGCCAATCCCATTCTGTAAAATGTGAGTGGTTAATGGATGCTGGCCACATTTCTTTTGCCATTTATGGAAATGTTTCAATCAGTCTGATGTGGATAATAAAGAGATCAGCAGCAGCTGGCTGCCTCGCACAGTCATAGAACTGGAACCATTTCTGTCCCATGCTCAGCTGATTTCACAGTGTGACAGTGCTCAAATTAACAACAGTTACGAGTGTGCACCTTTATGATCATCTTAAAACATCTTGTGCACAACTTTAAAATCTTTCCTACAGCAACTTGTACTTACAAAGCGCTTTTAACATCACAAAACGTCCTGAGGCACTTTGTAGGAATGTTAGAAATCAAATTTCGACACCAAGCCACATCAGCAGGTATTAAGTCAGAGATTTTAAGGAGCCTCATTAAGGAGGAGAGTTTAGGGCCCAGGCAGCTGAAGGCGAAGCCACCAATGGTGGAACAATTAAAAAAATTAAACTGGCTAGGTGTAAGAGGTCAGATTTAGAGGAGCACAGAGATCACAGAGTTTTGGGGGTTTGGAGGAGATTACTAGAGATAGGGAGGGAACAAAGACATGGGCGGATTTGAAACCAAGGGTGGGAATTGTAAAATTTAAGAGTTGCTGAATTTATTGCAGGTTAGTGAGCACAGGGATGATTGAGGAGTGGGACTAGGTGAGAGTCAGGATACATGATAGCAGAATTTTGGATGTGCTCAGGTTTATGCAAGGTGGAGGACAGGAGCATTAGGGTTGTGATATTATAGACTTCAGAACGTTAATAACTGCTTATGGATTGAATGAATCAACAAAAGATAAACTGTTACACACAAAAAGCAGTGGCAATAACTCTGTCGGCAATAAGCTGTTAAGGAACAAAGACAACTTGTTACATAGACCTGGAAAGCAATTAGCTATGTCTTGGAAAGGAGGGAGTCGCAATTACATAAATAAAACTGCTTTGATGCCTGCTCGATAAACTGGATGCTTTATTGCTACAAATGACAAGGACTGGCCTGTAGAAGAATTTATGGAGTTAATCACAGGAAAGCTGTGTCTTCGAACAGACAGTTAACGCCAAATGTAACAAGGAAGAAAGAAGCTACTTCTGATAAGAAGGCAAGCTGCAGTCTCAAGGACCCCAGGAGGAGAATCAATATTTTGGATGAAAGGACTTTAAGAAATCGTCAGTATATCACCTCATAGACCTGAAGGATGAAAATCTGTATAAGAATAGAACACCAGAATTCCCTTTTAGCAGAACTCCGGATAAGGATCAAACCCTGGAGACTTCCAGAGACGGACCACTGTAGGTACGATTGTGGCCAAGTTCCAGCGTCATTAGGGTAATAGCCAAGTTGGGTTGTGAGGCTTAACTTGCTTATTGAGGGGTCTTATTTTGGTTGCTACATGCAATGATGTTTAAATAATTGTTTCAGTACCTTATTGTCTGTGAGATTTCTTAATAAGTAGCTGAATTAAAGGTAACTTGTGGTAATTTACCCACAACAGAGTACTCCAGTTTTGAGGTTACAAAGACCAAGTGTATCGTAATAAATATTTGACAGGACGCACAGCTGTCTCGATTCAGTCAGGTGACTCACACATACTGCAGTGATGTATCAGGGTTAGGATGTCAACATGCTGCAGGGAAATAACAGGATGTAAATTTTGAGGGATGTTAAAGCCAGCTTAAAATATCTCTCATTCAGGGCACACCTTAGAAACTGGTTATTTGACATTCTGATTGAGCATCATTGGGCAAAAATGTTTTAAAACATCATTTTGCTGCAACTCTTATGTATCATAGAATTTTCTGGGATGTGTGCATTTCTGGCAAAACATTTATTGTTTAACAAGCAGGAAATCATTAGGTTCCTCAGACAAGCCACTTGATTTCACCTACCACTGAAGTCAATGGAGCTTTTGACTTATTCTGTTGCCATAAACTGTTGGATCTAGTTTATAATGAGCAACCTTTCACAGCAAAATGTGTTGAATGGTGCCATGCAAACTCCCAGTTCAGAGGTTGGACCCTGGAGCAGGGTGACCAGCAGTTGGCAGACCAGGGCCTGTCACACATTGCGCTCAGCGGCTTGCAAGACCATGTAGGGTAGGTGCAGCACGGGGAGACCACGTGTGGAAAGCTCCCAGCGTGGAGTGACTGCAGGCTATAGAAGGGCTGTAATGTTTATCGTTTAACTTTATTTCTTTATTTTCCTAATTTATATTATGAAGAACTGTAGTGTAAAACTTCTAGCTTTTTTTTCTTCATTTCTCTATTTTTGTAACTAAGATTTGTAAATGGGTACTTCATACCCAGGATGGCACCATGTGTGGTGACAATGTACACTTTTCACTGTACTCCCGTACTTTTGTACTCGAGTACATGTGACAATAAAACTTAATTCAAATTCTAACAAGTAGTTGTAAATCAAGGTGGACATGCACATGTTGGGGTTATTTTCTCTCTTCCTATCTGGAAGGAGTTGAATTTTGCTGGGGTGCAATTCCATGGATGCTGGTGGTTTACGTTACAGAGATGTTCTGGCATTGGCATTGGACTAGTAATCCAGAATCCCAGGTTAATGTTCTGGGGACATGGGTTTGAATCCCATCATGGCTGATGGTAAAATTTGAATTTTTAAAAACCTGGTCAAATAGTGAACCTTGTCGATTGTTGTAAAAACCTATCTGGTTCCTTTAAGGAAGGAAATCTGCTGTCCTTAACTGTCCTAGCCTATTATGTGATGCCAGAACCACAGTAATGCAATTTTAAAAAAAAAGTCACTTGTGGGATGTGGGCATCGCTGGCTGGGCCAGCATTTCTTGTCCGTCCCTAGTTGCCCTTGAGAAGGTGGTGGTGAGCTGCCTTCCAGAACCGCTGCAGTCCATGTACTGTGGGTTGACCCACAATGCCATAAGGGAGGGAATTCCAGGATTTTGACCCAGCGATAGTGAAGCAATAGCAATATATTTTCAAGTCAGGATGTTGAGTGGCTTGGAAGGGAACTTGCAGGTGGTGGTGTTCCCATGTTTCTGCTACCCTTGTCCTTCTAGATGCAAGTGGACTTTGGTTTGGAAGGTGCTGTCTAAGGATCTTTGGTGAATTTCTGCAGTGCATTTTGTAGATAGTACATACTACTGTTACTGAGCGCTGGTGGGAGGGAACGGATGCTTGTGGATGTGATTCCAGTCACGCGGGCTGCTTTGTCTTGGATTGTGTCAAGCTTCTTGAGTGTTGTTGGAGCTGCACCCATCCAGGCAAGTGGGGAGTATTCCATCACACTCCTGACTTGCGCCTTGTAAATGGTGGAAAGGCTCTGGGGAGGCAGGAGGTGGTGTCAGGGGTTGAGTTACTTGCCGTAGCATTCCTAGCCTCTGACCTGCTCTTGTAGCCACTGTGTTTATGTGGCAAGACCAGTTGAGTTTCTGGTCTATGGTAACCCCCAGGATGTTGATAGTGGGGATTCAGTGATGGTAACACCATTGAATGTCAATGGGCAGTCATTGGATTGTCTTGTCTTGGAGCTGTTCATTGCCTGGGATTTGTGTGGTGTGAATGTTACTTGCCACTTGTCAGCCCAAGCCTGGCTATCATCCAGATCTTGTTGCATCTGAACATGGATTGCTTCAGTATCTGAGGAGTCACGAATGGTGCTGAACATTGTGCAATCATCGGCGAACATCCCCACTTCTGACTTTATGATGGAGGGAAGAGGATAACTCTTAACTGCTGTTCAAAAACCTAGCATACCACTCAGTTCAAAGGCAGTTAAGGCTGGGTAACACAAGCTGGACTCGGCAGCGATACCCACATCCCGTGAAACCGCAGTCAGAGATTCCAGATTTGAGCTGCAGTCATTAACAGTCCCAGTCAGGAAGGGCAGTATATGTGTTTGAGTATATGTAGGTCCATCTGTGTCTGTGTATGTTTAACTTTGTGTGTAGGTCCATCGGTGTGTATTAGAGTTACAGTCATGCCAATTCTTTTGTTTGTATTTTAACTGTGGTGTAAAAAGAAAGTGTGTTTTGTTTAATGCCTAGTAGTTTGACCAAAGAAATCACATCTGGAATGCAGCACCTCACACTTGCCTTTAAATAAAAGTTAGGGTTTGGGCTATCTCCTTGATATACTTGCAGGGAGTTTGGTCTGGTTCATAACATGTGCCAGTCTGTGTGTTGATCTGTGTGTGTCAGTCAGTATATTACTATCTGTGTACATGCCAATGTTTGTGCAAGTCTATGTATAGGTTTATCTGTGTACGTCCATGTCTCTATAGATGTTTACCTATGGAAGTTTGCCTGTGTGTGTGTCTAATCTGTCTGTGGGTAGGTTTGTCTGGGTGTATGTCTGCTGTGTCTCTGTGTGTTTATGTGTAGGTCCATTTTATGTGTATGTCTTGTAGGTTGGATCAAGAGAGACTGTGATGACCTTGTACTTGTAGTTTTCCCTTTCCCGAAACATTTGTTCAGGTTGGTTGCCTTATATTTCCCACAACTTGGTACAAAACTAAAAATCAGTATCAGTTTGGCAGAGTCATACTACAGCTTATGCTTAGAAATTTCAAGAATCTGCACTGGTTTAGAATTTAGTTCATAGTGGACTCACTCTCCAGGCATAAACCAGATGTGTTCTGCAGTGGAAACGCCCTACCACACTAAAATATCTTCCATTTCAGTATTAAAACCCCAGGTTTCAAATAAGCTTTAGGTACTTTGCAAAAGCAAATAGAAGGCCTGAAGCCTGTTTGAGGTGCCCCTTACCAAGTCATGTCTTTATAGGGACTACTGGTGGTCTCCACCGGAAAGGTAGGTTTAAACAATCATACTTACCCGAGTGTGGAGCTGGAAGGAGCAAAGATGTTTCCACAGCGGCTGCTTTGAATACTCAAGCATAATCCACCTGGATGTGGGTTTTCTCTTTTAGGAGGTTGACTGGAGTTTGTCCAAAATCTCCTTTCTTTCCACCTAAACCTTTGCAATAACCATCTTGACCTCTCGTACTGTTACCAGTTCCCCTTTGACAACCTTTTCAGTGAAAAGAGGCACAAGATTTGTTCATTATCCCAATTGAAAAGTAAAAAAGTGCAGGTGCTGAAAACGAGAGCTAAATGGTGGAAATCCTCAGCAGGTCTGGCAACCTCTGTGGAGAAAGGAAAATAGAGATAACATTTCACGTCAATGATCTTTCAGCAGATCCATCATTGAACCTGAAATGATAACAATGTTTCTCTTTCCACAGAGGTTGCCTGATCTGCTGAGCATTTCCAGCATTTTGTTCATTATTCCAGCTGTTTACAGTCTCTCGTTTATTTTACTTGTGACCTTATCTTGTCTTAACTCCATTTGTATTTATCTGCCTGTAGCCTACTAATTCTTTCTGTTTGATGATTTAATTTTCCCCCATAAGTCTTTCCTAGTATCCATTTAACTCTTAAATTAATCTCGTTTTGTGACCCTCTGCTTTACTGTTTATGTACTTTGCAGGCATCCTTTTTTGTTAGATTCAGTTTTATCCTCTTTAATTATCCATCATATCTCAAAATTGTCCAGTTTGTTTTAAATTTTTTAGTGGAATATATTTCTCCCATCCTTCCTCAGTTTTTCCTTTCAATATTCTCCCCTAATGTGCTATCTTTTTGCCTGTCGATATTTTTCTCCAGTTTATCTTCCTTGAGCTCCATTCCCATTCCCTTATTATGGCTTTTCTCCAATCTATTACTGTGATCTATGTACTGTTTATCTCCCAATTGAATGTTATTACATTGTGACCGCCATTGCCCAGATGTTCCTCCTGCCTCATTTTCCCTGTCTGCTCTGCATTATTTCCCTTTATTTATGACATTCAGCAATATTTCCTCCATTCTTTCATAATGCTCCTGTGAAATACCTGTGGATGTTTTTGTAGCAGTTTAAGGCACTCTAAAACAAGTTGTTGTCAGAAAAGACTTCCTTGTCTGTGTGGCTCAGTAGAGAGTCTTGTGTCAAGAAACTGTTTAAGTTAAAGCAAATGAGCACCTTTGGAAATAATTTCTAGCAACTGCTGTTTTATTAACAAATTAAATTCTGTTACACATTGCAGCACAAGATTATTATAAACTCTGAATTGGCACAGGAAATGTTTAGAACAAATTCCAACAGTGTCACACATTTTCCAGCAGGATGTACTGCTGTGACAGTTTTATCACCGCTGATACTACAAAGCAGAAATCTTCTCTTAAGAATTCAATCACGAACTTTTAAACATGATGCTGTCACTTTAGGAATGAGAGGTTAAAAACTTGGGAATAAATGGTCACTTCAGTATCAATCTACAACCCCCCCACCCCCCCACCCCCGACCCAACCACCATTTCTCATGGCAACATTGACAGGCTAGCTGACAGTGAAACAATGAATGTGACCCCTGTTACCCGGTTATCAGTTGGAGAACTGATTGACTGAGGGGTGCTGGGGCCTATGGTGGCTGCCCGGACTGAATTCCCTGAGCATAGGGCGGAAAATTAAAATCCTGGGCTGTGTGTGGCTCGACCCAACCTGACCATTCCACCAACCAGCTTCAGGGCTTCTGAACGAGGCCCCCTCAGTCCAATTCAAATAGCAAAAACAAGACGTGATTTTTCATTTCTTCAGAGACGTAGTATACTTGGAGAGAAGATACAAACACATGGTATACACACAAAAGAATACACGAAGCTTTGTTTAGCTGGCATTGGATTGATAAAACACTAAAATACAAAAGTAAATAACAGCATAAGTATAATATATTATACGTTCTTGACTAAAGCTTTTTCCATAAATTCTCCATTATCAGGTAAAATAAATGTCTGAGCTATACAAATAAAACTATAGACTTTGATTAAAATATGTAATATACATCAAGCTGTTTAAATCTATACTTTCTTAGCTACCTTGTCCAATGTGTTGATCAGCCTCTGAGATTTAGACACTGCTCCCCTAACACAACGCAGGGGCAGTCACGCAGCTTGGAAAGCACTGGCCGCACCCTTTGGGAGAATTGCTGTTTTTTTTCCTCTGAGCCCTGTACAATTGTCCAGAAGAGACAGGAACCTTGGCAGCGATTGGCAAAGCAGCTCTAGGATCCCAGTGGCTATGCGCCAGTTTCTTCTGCCTGTCTTTGAAATCAAATTGTCTGCACACCATCAATTCAGAGTGCTGTACTTTCTTTCTCATGCCAAGCATTCTACCACAAGCTCCGTCCCTACCAACTTGCATCTCTCCCTCGATATATACAATCGATATGTTAGAGAGGTACAACAAGGACATTCCAACTTCAATGACATAGTGAAGCCTTAACCAGTGAAGGCTCCAATGAGCCACTCTTTCAGTAATCAATTGCACCCACTGAGTGTCTGTCCCTTCCTCACTTCAACCAGACTGTTGCTCCCCCCCTGTCCGAGATGTTTTGTTTGCCTCACCTTGTGTACATTATAAATCATATTCCCTAATTCACCCAACCTTCATTAATAACAAAAACACAGAATGCTGGAGAAACTCCTCTGGGTCACTGGACTCGAAATGTTAACTCCTTTTTTCTCTCCACCGGCTAGACCCGCTGAGTTTCTGCAGCATTCTCTGTTTTTGTTTCAGGTTTCCAGCAGCTGCAATTCTTTGTGTTTACTTCATCAACAAAGTTTCTATTCACCCTATCCTCCCCCCTCCAGGCGAAACTATGGAAAGCGCCATGTCTACTGATAATCTTGGATAGAGACCTGTATGTTGAATCTTCTGGGAGTTTGAATATATCATTAGATATAAAGATTACAACCCATTTAGCAGAGACACATTGAAATTTTGGGACTGACTTTATCATTGCAATAGAGATTTCTATGATTAATACTTTTGTCTCTATGTGACCAAGAACATAAAATTTTCTTTACTGAACCAAATGCTCCTGATCTCTTTTAACTTGAGACGGAACCGAAACGCGTTAGTTTAAATATCTTATTCTCAGTCACAACTATGGCTACTTTGGGCAATGTGGCTGGGAGAGTGATTTACTGATGACGGAGTCAAAGGTGAGGGGTCATTGCAGTTTCTATATCACTACATTGACTTCAGCTTAGTTACACCTCTGATCAGTCCCTTGCTCTTCCCCCTTCCCCACACCCCCTTGTGAAATACACTTAAAAGATATTTTACCAGTATAATTTGATTAATCTGACATAACTCGATGTCAAAGGTTGTCTGGTTAATGCTGCTGAGAAGTCTGTGTCTTGCCCATGGCTTCACAACACAACAGAACATGAATTCAGATTCCTCACAGCAACCCCAATAGAAATGCCATCCACAGTTATAAAACTTCAAAACTACCGTGTTTGCAAATGGCATCTGACTATATGTCCAAATAAATTTACATAGTTAATAAAATAAGCACAGCAACAACTATCACACTAACTCACTATGTGTCAGGCAGTATAACTCCACTTTGAGATTTCATAATTTGTCACCAAATTCATATACATATATTACACACATACTCATACAATATATTATATATTGACCACTAACTGAGAGCTTTCTGAGTCCTGTTCAATGCTACAACCTTACAACACTTCACATGACCATTGTAAAGGCAACTGAGCACTCAAAGCATTTTTGCAGGATATCTCAATTGGTCCAAATGATTCACTGCAATCTTATTCACCAAGGCTAATTCGTACCCCCTCCAGATTCATTTACTTGGATCTGAGGAGGGGAACTGGGTGGCACATAGGAACTTCTGCATGAGAAACAATCAGGTCCCATCTCCTCACTTTCTAACATCCTCATAGTTCCAAGATCCAATGATAAGGGAGTAAGTGGTAGGCCCATTGAACTGGCCAAATAGAATCAATGTGAAATCAGTTAGGGCTGGACAATGTTTTTCTCTCTGTCTCTCCTCTTGGGATATAGATGCTGCTGTATTGGCTATCCCCAATTGCCCTTGAACTGCATGGTTTGCCTGACTCCAGTCAACCTCATCACTGTAGGTCTGGACTCACATAATGGCCAGACTGGGTAAGGATGGCAGATTTCCCTTCCTGAATGACATTAGTGAGTCAGTTAGATGTTCACACCAATCTGCTAGTTTTGTGATTATTATGAATGACTAGCATTTTATTACAGATTTCATTTTTATGAATGTATTGAAATTAAATGCTCCCTAGCTGCTCTGGCAGGAAATAGAACTTTTGTTTGCAAAGCATTAGGTCAGACCTCTGGATTACTGGTCCAATGGCATTACTACTACGCTACCAGCCCATTGAATGCAACACTTAGTGGGGTACAGCCCCATAGCATAAAACTAGCCACTACCTGGAGAATCTAGGTTAAGTATCTGATATGGGATATGGGAAGTTGGTAGACAACTTGCAGCAATGGTCGTAGTTGTAGGCATGCAACACATGCCATTATTCCATTGACTGTCAGTCTGCTGATGTGTCACACTGGTTCACTGTGGGACATCAAAACAAGCTAACCATCCAGATGGCAGATGAAACAACCAAAAAAAAAAAAAACAAGTGAAATACATGATTCCAACAAAACACCATCCAGTGAAGCCACAGTGCACAGGGATATACTTCTCAAGGAATATAGGATATTATAGACCCCAGACTTGGGAATGCTGTCACGGGACTTCAGTGCAAAAATACTTGAGACAGAATTTTCAGGCATCGTTTAGATCAACACAGGATGGGCAGGGCCCTAAAATACAGTCAGTGAATGGATCATTCAAATATTTTGTTTCAATCTTTGCATATTTAATGTTCTGAGTGTGATTAATTTGTACTGTGCTCAAGAATTCAGAATGTGACTAGCGTGACCTGATAAACGGAATAATTTTGACTATATAAATACAGAAAATACAGGAAATCCTCAGTGATCAGGAAACATCTGTGGAGATAGAAACAGCTACAGTTCCAGTCAATAATACTTTATCTGAATTGGGACATGTATAGCAAAGAAATAACTTTGCTTATTGTCCAAAAGTCTTTAACTTGTTGTTATGAAAATAAAAAAAAAACACTTGCCAGTGATAATTATGTTTTTGAAAAACATGCAGAAGATTGCTCAGCGGCTGGGCATGTCAAGGAGCCAAACTAGCATCTCTTCTTTAGTGGGGAACTGGACGAGGGAGCAGAACAGGAGCAAGGAGTTGGATCGTAATGTTTTGCTGTGGGGAACTAATTGAAACCCCTGAATAACCAACTGTCTTACATGTGGCAAATCTTCTGAAAATGAAGACATGCTACAGGTGTGGGGGGGACAGGCAACTTCATTTCTTCAGACTCTTAAAGGTTTGGGTTGGCATCAGAACATCAGCAAATCTGGTTAGTCTAGAACAAGCCAGTGAATAAGTATAGGAGGTAAGTGCATCTACAGTTGCAAAAGACGGTGCATTCAGAAATGAGAATGTCACCCTTGCTCTAAGGTTAAGTTGGAAGGCATGATAACACGTCCAGTTACAAGCCTTGATTACATGGATTTTTGCTTTGGTGAACTGAGTTTAAGTGTCTAGATTTCAAGAAGGACCCTGAAAACCAATTTGAAACCATTAATTCCTATAGGTAAGGTGCTGGCTACTCCCAAAGGGTCCCGACCCGAATCGTCAACTTTCCTGCTCCTCTGATGCTGCCTGGCCTGCTGTGCTCCTCCACCTCCACACTGTTGTCTCTGACTCCAGCATCTGTAGTTCTTGCTATCTCTGGCTACTCCATTATGCTTGCCAAGACTACTGTCCTATTAAAGGCAACTGGACACAAACAATGTCAGATCCAGTTATAGACTTCCAATGGCCCAGAACACCTGCTATTCTCACAAACCAAGTCAAGATGTTGGCCAATTGTCTTACTTTCAATTCTCGGGACAGTAAATCCCATATGATACAGCACCAAAGGAGACAATTCAGTCCATTGTAATCAGTGTTGGCAAAATATAGTCAATTCAGAAATAGGTCTAATTAACTTCTGTGTAAAAATGTCATTTGCTTTCTGTTTTCTGCTATTACATGTTGCATTATGGTGCAAAGATATATGGAGGAGAAATATTTGATTGTTTCCTATGCTGCTATTTCCCATTCTGATTTTCTGTCTTGCCTGCTGTCTGGATGGTAGTGACTTTATGCTGGAATAATGTTCCACATTGGGGAGGTGCTACACCTTACCTGTCTAAGTGTCCATTTGTCACGGGTGTATTCCAGGCAGCAAATGTTCACACACCATTCAGCTCTATCTGCTGCCCTCCTCACCTAACCCCTCAGGTGAACTCAGCACACAGGCCTCATCCTGGGTACGTCTGAGTTTAGTATCCCACAAACTCATTGAGCCCTGCTGGTTAAGTGTACCCTTTAGTTTGTAGAAATCTGTATCAATGCGTTTGTTAAGAAAAATGTCCAGGAATTGGCTTTGATCCGACTGAAGTGTTACAGTGTTGGACTAATTCAGTTAAATGAATTTCAGGAGTTGGCCTGTCCTATGGTTCTCACTAAGGAATGCCATGTCTGTTACCTTTGACTGTTACATCAGGTATGTTGCACTGAATTATCATCAGTTTCACTCTCTCTTCCTGGCATCTTTCCTTGAGTGATCTCACTGTTAGACCAGTGTGGGGCTGATAATGATATCTCACTGAGAGGACTCTTTATGTTGTAAACTGGGAGCCTGTTAATGTACACTTGGAGAACATTACCAATGATCTGCCGCGACAGGATTTAGTATCTTTTTGGGTCTGCTGTATCTATAATATTGTATTCTTGATTTCACAAACCTGAATCTATTGATGCCAAATGAGAGTCGCCCACTATCCTTTAATCGCCTGAGAATACCCTTTCTCACTGTCAGCTCCTATCCCCATTTCCCACACTTTATAATGTTCAGAGGCTGCATCAGTCAGTGACCAAGCTTCTGCACTATAACAAGGACTTAAAAAAATCCCCATCAAACCATAGCATTACCGCCATTCGAAGCAAGCAACATACCTTGTGGTGACTTGTCATTATTCCCAAAGGCTTGATGGTTTCTGAGGGAAAATAAGATTGCAATGAAGTCAAGCCCTTCTTACAGCTGTCCCTTCCTGACCCGAGAGCAATCAACTCTCAAGTGATATTAATGGAATCTCCTGTCATTGGAATATTTAGATAGATGCTATTGCAAGGTCTGGCTGAACTGAAACAGAGAAAGATATTTTCTTTTGTGCTTTTAAAAATGTTTTGATTTGAAGGAAGTTCATTTCTTTTATTTCTGATCACAGTGGTGAGACAGAAGTAGCCATCCATCTTCCTTTACCAGTTCGTTCTCTTGACTCCTCTTTGAATCGAGGCTTCATCTCTTCTGGGGCCCCAGCATGACTTTGGTGATGAAATTCACAATGGCTGATGCAGGCTGTTCTGGGTCGAGCTCAGCAAAAAGATGGCAGACATTATCTGATGTGCTGCCCTGCTTCTTTGCCACAAAACCAAACATTCTGGAAGAGAGAGAAAAGAAATCGAGAGAAGGGCTAGAAACCATGGCCAGTTTGGATGTCAGGATGGACGGGAAAGGTTTCCATTCCAGAAACATTCCTTAAGAAACTCCTTTAGGAGCTTAAGTAGTCATTAATTGGCAGCAAGCAGATTTCCTGTTCCCTCCCTCTACAAGCCCTTTCAAAATTTACAACTGTCCCAGCAGCACTGGGATTCTGAGACGATGTGCATGTGCTGATTTTCTGATGCCACGTGCATCCAACCCTTTGAAAATCCAATCCAACATTTCTTAAAGTTCTTTTTTAACTGATGAGAAGGGATATGTTTCACAATCTACATCCTGCATAAAAGTTCAGGGCTGGAAATCTCATCTTACAGAAGACATTGAGGGCACAACACTGATGAGACTTTAGTCTGCACGGTAACACAAGACAGCTTTGTGAAAATTGTTAGCATCAAAGATAATTTTGCAGTTTACATGGTTTGAACAGATTTCAGCTGAACATCAGTACAGGGACTTCCTATACTGATGCTTCAAAGCTGATTTTTGGTATTGCAGGGAAATGGCTTTGGGTAATTGGCCCTCAGCTGTGTTGCCATGGGAATTTAGTCAGTATATTTCCCTTCCTCCCAGTGCTGAACACATGGACCCAGTCTCTGAGCTCTCCTGTGTACTTTCCGAATCACTTACTTTGATGTTGTACCATCTGCGTTGGTCCACCTGGAAAAGAAGAGAGGCAATGTGGTAGGGTGTGAACGAGAACAAAGGCAGCTACAGCACTGAAGGATTTAGGTTAGAGATGGGGAACATTTTCTAATTTTAGTTTCAAAAAAAGAGATTGTGAGCACGACTGCGTAAATTGTTTTAATATGATAGCACCAGGTACTTAAAAAGTCCAGTATCTAGCAGTATAACATCTTTGTATTCTATGGTTAAATTCAGCATCAAATACATAATTCTGATGCTACAATCCCCTACACAGATGTCAGACTGTTAATATAAATGTTTAACTGGTGATAGAGGCTGCAGTGGAAAAATAGTGTGTTCATTCCTAAATTTTCCATCAGATTAATCCTTATGCAGTGCTTTTTGTTGAGTTTTTTTCTCAAGCAGCTCCATGTCACAGCACTCTTGTGCTCTACAGGCTGTTACCAGGAAGCTACACAAGCCAGAAACCAACTCCCCTCTTTGATCTGTCTGAAGCTTATCTTCCTGTCCAAACAGCTGTTGATGATCGAGTATTGCAAACTTGCACATGCTAATGTGAGTCAATGTTGGGTACTCCCTTTGAGTATAGGGCCTACAGCAAAAAGCTGCTCCTCATTTGGCACAAATTGGCATTCACGCTCAGAGGAGCTAAAGGAGGTCTGGTGTAGGAAGTAGTTGGAAATGTCATGATGTTGCAAGTTTTCTGAGGTCGAGCATGGAGAGCTTCCCTTTGCATTTCATTGGGTTATAGATGACCAGCTGCGAATGCTGGATGGAACAATGGATATCATTCTCCAGTCCTAATACCCCTCACCCTATGAGCACAAAGTTGAAAAGGAATGGATGATTGATAATAATACACCAACATCAGAGAACAAACCCTGCAGAATTTAGCCACACATAGTCTTTAAGGCAGTAATACCCAGATCAGCATGATAACAGCTCACATTGCCCTAACTAGGGTCAACATACCTTCGATCTTGTGGATCTAGATTACAGAATGTAACTGTGTTGACTGGATAGTGGCGTCTGAAAAAAATCCTGTTGAGCACAAAAGAAGCAAATATGCTTAGAAATGGAAAGAATTTTACGATAGTGGAATTTCTTTTAAAACTGTTTTTTGAAGTTCAGTTTTATCGACAAAGAGAACAAATGGATAGGGCCCACAAACCTGGCCCGACAACTGCAGCAATGGCCTGTGTTTAAGTTTCACATTCTCTGTCTCGAGTAACTTGTACTCCTGATCAATTTTTAAAGCTATTTCACCTTGGAGAGTGACAGATTTTTGTCAACTCAGCAACTATCCCCAAAATCTCACTTTTTTGTGATTTACAGAAGATTTGGTCATGTACCTCCATTAGATGACTTGTGGAGGGAGATAATGGGCTGGATATTACATGTCCCCGGCTGGGTATGCTTTTGGTGGGAAGGCAAGTAAAATAGGGCAGGTGCCCAGTCACCATCTTACCTCCCTTAACTCCACTCCATAAAATGGAGGGCAGGCAGGTGACAAAATCGACAGCCCATCTGCTGTAGGTAAATAAATAATTAAGGGTTGATCGAGCTTGTTCTAATCCCACACCAAAAATGGCTGATGCAGACATTTGGATAGGAATGCGCGGGTGGATTTTAACCATCAATTTCGGAAGCTCCTGAGCTCTGGCATTGCCTGGAGAAATGGAGTTTTCAACCAATCAGATGCAGTTGGTTCTGATATAACACGATCGTTCCATTCTTGTGTGATCTTGCGTTATAAGGAAATCGCGCAATAGCCACACCATTTAAACTAATGGGGCCAGAATTGCGTTATAGCCAATACAGGAAGAGAAAGTTCGCATTCTACAAATAGCGGTCTAAATTCTTCAACCATGTTAAAGCCGATTCGTGTTTGAAGAAATGCATTATATCAGAGCTGACTGTACACTAGTAGCTCTCAAGGGCAGGATGTCCTGTGCAGTGTCTGATGTTAGCAATGTAAGAACAAGAGGAGGCATTTAGCCCCTCCTCAAGCCCCCAAGATATCTGAGCTCCTTTAATTTTGGCTTCTTGAACAGCCCCAATTTTAACTGCTCCACCTCTGGTTTTCAGAAGCTAAGATCTCAAGCTCTGGTATTCCCTCCCTGCTTCTCTAACTTTCATTTTCCTCCTTTAAGACAGTCCTTAAAGCCGACCTCTCCACTTCTCCTGATATCTCCTCGTGTGGCTCAAAGTCATCTAATGCTCCTACAAAGCACCTTGAGGATGTTTTATTATACTAAAACATGCTATATAAAAAAAGTTGTTGTTATAATTTGAGTAACATTAATGTGGGCTTACTTTCGTTGGCTGTCTGTTAAGGTGATGCCCTGGACTGAAACTTTGAAGTGTACCACGGTAGCAGTAGGCCGAGGCTTCATGGCAAAAGTCTGCATGGTTGCTTTGGCGACTGCTTGTGGCCCAGTCAAGGATTCTGTCTCCACCGAATTGATATACAGCACATTGCAAGCTGAAAGCCAGAAGAAATATTGGATCAGACAGCACAGTGCACCAGCCCAGCTCAAATCCAGATTGAAACAAACTATTCAATGAAGACCAGCATATTGTAATAATGCTTTTACTAGGTATTAATGGCTGTTTCCTAAATTAATGCAACTGTTTTAATTAAGTAATCTATTTATGAAAGCTCAGTAACTCTATTGAACAAATCTAAGAGATTCCTTATCGACTGATATAAAATTATATAGACCAGAAAAAGGCCAATCAGCCCATTGTGTCTGTGCTGGCTCTTTGGAAGAACTCCAACTCGTCCTGAGTCCCCTGCTGTTTCCCCACAGTCTCTCACATTACCCTGCTCTAGAAATCCAGTTTCGTTCGCAAAACAGAACTTTCTTCATCTCCTCGTCATATTGTTATTGGTGTGAATATTTTGGAGGAAATCCAATGCAGACCATTAATAGGGCCAGTGCAAAATTGGGCCCAATTTTAACTCGGCCTAAGTAAATAGCTTTGAGTGAGATCAAACTAGGTCCATTGTTCCCATTCTTTATTCAGCCAAACAGAACTGCAGGCACGTTTTTGTCCGCCAGAAACTTGCTGGTCTTCCAGTTGTTGAGGACTAGGTACTGCAGACTGGCACATTCCAAGGTTCATGACTACACGCTGAGGGATACACTAAAGCGTGAGGGAGCTACCACAAAGCTTCGGTGAGGCAAGGCCACTGTCTAAGGCCCTCCTCCAATTGCCCACTGAGGGTCAGGATCCCACGTAACAGCCCCTGAGCTATAAGCAGCAGGGCACATTTAGCACGAAATGTATAGTATAAATATACCTTCTAATTGTAAATGTAGTGAAGTACTTTACAGTATTACACACTGTCTTGAAGGAAACTGAACTATAGTGCACTTTATGTCACGTCAAATTTCATAGGTCAGGTATTACACCTTTAGAAATTTTGAGTAAGGGACAGTTTTTAATAAACAGCAGCACAGCAGTGAGCAGGTACTAACATGCAGTGCCACTGAGGCTGGAATCCTCACCTGCTCCCTGTTTAAGCAACTCTGCAGCAGTACTGGTGTTGCCAGGGACAACATTATCCTGGGTTTCATCCATGGGATCTGGAAGGGAAAGACACAGCAAATTATTGTCAGTTAAATCCTCCATCAGCAGCCCCAACAGTTTGTAAAAGTCGACTCACTTAAAAATGGCAGGCACATAGCAATGTTTTTATTGAATTAATCTCGAGTTTTCATGGCTATTGGCCACTCATATTTTTTAAAATACATATTCTTGAGATGTGAGCCAACATTTATTGCCCATCCCTAATTACCCTTGAGGAGGTGACAGTGAGCTGCCTACTTGAACCACCGCAGTCTGTACGGTGTAGACACACACAGTGCATTCTCCTTTTGCAGTTTGGTACAATTGAGTGGCTTGCTAGGCCATTTCAGAGGGAAGTTAAGAATCAACCACATTGCTGTGGGTGTGGAGTCACATATAGGCCAGACCAGGTAAGGATGGCAGATCTCCTTCCCTGAAGGATATTAGTGAATCAGATGGAATTTTATAACAATTGAGTATTTTCACCAACTTTAATCATTCCAGATTTAAAGCCTGTTCAGCTGCCACGGTGGGAATTGAAATTGTGTCTCTGAACCAGGCCTCTGGATCACTGAGCTAGTCATGTTATCGCTATGCTACTGTTCCGGTAACCAGAGAGGGGCTACACCATTCAGACCTGGACGCTCTGCTCTGCAGGACTAACTACTGGTCCCAATAACAGGAAGGCGCAAAGGCAGCAAGATCCAATGTGATGCCTCCAACAGTTGGAT
>JAHRHZ010000089.1:6643627-6654952 GCA_024137785.1 Ginglymostoma cirratum
CTAATAGGACACACAGGGTAGTGGTAAAAGGCTGTTTAAGTGACTGGAGGCCGGTGTCCGGTAGTGTACCACAAGGATCAGTACTGGGACCCTTGTTGTTTGTTATTTACATAAACGATATTGATGAAAATATGGGGGAATGTTAAGCAAATTTGCAGATGACACCAAGATTAATAGAGTGGTTAATGGCGAAGAAGATGGTTGTAGGTTACAGGAAGATATAAATGGGTTGGTCAGATGGACAAACCAGTGGCAGACCAAAGGGTCTGTTTCCACACTGTAGGAATTCTATGAAATCTACGAAAGTGTGAAGTGATGCACTTTGGAAGAAGAAACAAGATGAGGGAGTATCTAATGGCCGGCAGGACACTAGGTAGCTTAGAGTAACAGAGGGATCTTGGGGTAATTATTCACAGATCTTTGAAGTTGGTAGAACATGTGAATAAAATAGTTAAGGCGGCATGTGGAAAACTTGCTTTCATCAAGTGGTGGCATACATTATAACAGCATGGAGGTAATATTGGAGTTATACAGAGTGTTGGTCAGGCCACAGCTGGAGTACTGTGTACAGTTCTGGTCACCTCACTAAAGGAAGGATGTGATAGCTCTAGAGGGGGTACAGAGGAGGTTCACCAGGATGTTGCCTGGGATGGAGAAATTGAGCTATAAGGAGAGACTAGATAGTCTTGGATTATTTTCTCTGGAGCAGAGAAGCCTGAGGGGGGACATGATTGAGGTGTATGATTGTAAGGGGTATGGACAGGGTAGATACAGAGCAGCTGTTCCCCTTGGTGGAGAGGTCAATCATGAGAGGGGATGGTTTTAGGGTAGGGGGCAGGAGGTTCACAGGAGAATTAGGAACAAAATGTTATCACTCAGCGGTTGGTGGAAATCTGGAATGCACTGTCTGTGAAGGTAGTTGAGGGTGGAAACTTTACGACCTTTAAAAAATGTGGATGAGCACTTCAAAACTAACATGCAAGGATATGGGACAAGTGCAGGAGATTGGGATTAGCGCACTTCCAGTGGTAGTTATGTTGGTGCAGACTCGCTGGGCTGAAGGGCCTTTTTTGCACTGTGTGAATCTACTATGAAAACTATCAATGTGTGAAGCTGTTTTTGCCTGTGACTTTACCTGACTACCTTCACCCAGTTACTGAAAATAATAACCAACGCACAACACAGATCTTGCAAGCATATTAACTGTTCATCTCTTGATGTAAGGAAGAGGCATTGGCTACTGCTTTTATACAAGAAAAGTCCAAAAAACCATACCCTGCCCCTGCCTCAGCTCACTTGCTGCTGAAACTCTCATCCACTCTCTGGTGATGCCTGACTTCTGCTCCTAAATTTAATGTTTGTATGTTTGTGTTCCAGTGGACTCCTGGCTGGTCTCTCACATTCTACCCTCTGAAAAACATGAGGTCATCCAAACGTCTGCTGCCTGTGCCTTAACTTGCACCTTAATCCTGATCCTATATCACCCCATACTCACTGACGTAACTTGCTGTGGCAATACCCCAATTTTCAAATCCCTTCTCCATGGTCTCGCCAATCCCCGCTCTCCCGCCCGCACCCCCCCCCCCAACTTCTCTATCATCTCCTTCAGCTGCAAAACCCTTTGGGGAATCTGCACTCCCCTAATACGGGCCTTTTCAGCATCCCAGATTTTAATTGTCCCACCATTTGCCTCCAGCTGCCTGGGCTGCAAGCTCTGGAATTCCCTCCCTAAACCTCTCCACCTCACCTTCCTCTTTTAAGATACTTCTTAAAACTGACCTCTTTGACCAAGTGGCATCTGACCCAATACCTCCTTACGTGGCTCAGTGTCATTGTTTGGTTCATAATGCTCCTCTGAAGCACACTGAAATATTTAATTACATGAAAGGTGCTATGTAACTGTAACTTGTCGCGGTTTGTTCCTGTCAGTTGCAGCTCCAAATCGGGTGGCTCCATTTATTGACTTTGCCACTGCCATTGCCCCTGGACTTGGAAAGCTCTTTGTTCAATCTACTGGTCTGTCCCAGTCATTTTGAGAAGGCCCCCACAGGATCCTATGCTATTTGTGTTGATTAATTCTTGTCTCTGCTCCAGCAGTAACATCGCCACTCTCTGGCTTAACTCCATCACATGTTATTTGACATCGATTCATTTCTCAAGATCAGTACATTCCAGAGCGTCTCTGGAGGCAGTTCTCCAGGAGACATGCTGTCCCCACTCCATGCCCCTCCTCCCCGGACACCTTAAAATGGTGACTCACCCCAGCAGCCTGTGTGAGAGAGTGAGAGAGAGAGAGAGAGACAGAGAGACAGAACGTGTGTGTGTGTGTGTGTGTGTGTGTGTGTGTGTGTGTGTGTGTGTGTGTGTGTGCGCACGCGTACCTGCATGTATTTGTGCATGTGTGCGTATCTGCGTATGTGTTTGTGCATGTGTGTGTGCGTGTGAGTTTGTGTACGAGAATGAGAGAGGGTATGTGTCTGTGTCACTTCCTATCACAAAAGGGGGCAGCCCCTCCCACCTCCATTTTGATGAGGCCTAATTTCAATATCCTTATCTCCATGCTAACTGAGATCAGCTAAACGGACCCAGGTCTGTTACTGAACTCTCAGTTGCCAGCACTGTTCTGAATCCCAGCCTGCAGTGTAAATCTGACACATTGTGAGCAATCCAACCACTTTTTGGAGGATCCAATCAGATATAATATCTCGGGATATATCTTGGGGTCCTATCAGGAAAAGAAACAGTAAAATTTGTGAATGCCACACACTGCTCTGACTTGTCTTGTATACTTCAAAATGGAGCTGAAGTATGTCAAGTAGGTTCATTTCCAAGTATTACCATTTTTTTAAACTGGTTTTTCCTGAGGTGTCACCACTGGTTGGGCCCAGCTATGTCTCCGTGTCAGATGAACCCTCTCTCACCTGGTCTGCGAAGGCTGTATTGCAGGAGCCACTTTGTCCTCACAGAATTTCCTCATAGCAAGTGTGCTGAGAGCCTGGTCAGCCCTGCATTAGGAAAACAAAAAGAAAAGCTATTCATTCATAAACATTGCAGAAGGCCATGGGGTTTGAAACCCACTCCAGAGGTGTGAGCACATAATCCCGAGTTCCACTCCAGCTCAGTGCTAAAGGAGTGCCATACAGCCAGAGAGGTGCTATCATTGGGATGAGGCAATAGGCGGAGACCCAGTGTGCCTGTTTAGATGCAATGAAAGATGGGGTATTCGTAAAAGAACAATTTCTCTGCTTAATGGTTAAAGCTCAAGAAACATCATCAAAAACAAAAGATGAATCAATCATTCACACAAGAGGATAAAAAACAGAGCTACACATTGTCTTCTTCCAACATATTAGACAATGATTGATCTTCTTAGCTCCACCTTCCTGCATTGTCCCCAGATCCTTTAATTCCCTGAGTATCCAACATACTCAATGACAGAAACTCCATAATTCTCTGGGGTATGAATTACAAATATTCAGAAACAGATTTGAGTGAAAAAATTTCTCCTCATCTCAGTAATAAATTATCCTGAAACTGTGACCCTTTGTTCTCCAGCCAGGGGAAATGTTTTCTTAACATTCTAAGCCCCTTTAACAATTTTAGATGTTGAATGAAATCACTTCTCATTCTTCTAAATTTCGGGGAAAAGTGGCCTAATTCATCCCAGGAACCAGTCGAGGGAAGGTTTGTTGCACCAGTGTTTTCCAACCCTTTTCCTGGTCTAACCCCATTTTAATGCTTCACACTGTGTGTGAGCCAAATGAAAATTTGGGGACGGGGGGCGTTGAGACCTGTATGGGAGAGAGAAATGCTTCAGTTTTTCAGCATAACTGGGGCAAGGTGGCCATGAAAAGGCAGAGTTTCTCCAAACAAAAATCCACCTGTTTACAGGCTTTCTCACGGCAGCAACAGAGCAGCCCATTAGGCCATGTCCACCATTAAAGCAATTCCATGTGATTTAGGAAGCCCTGTGGCTGTCAGAAATCTGCTATTTCTGAGTTTGTATTGTGTGCAAATGACATTAGCCTACATAACCACAGTGACAGCCTTCTAATAGGATCTGATTGGTTGTAATGTCATAGGAATGTGACGAGATTCCAAATAAATGCTTTATACCTGTGTTACCTTGAGCCCATTGGTGTCGACAAATGGAAACATTTGAAGTGAGTCATCCTGCACTTTCTCAGGCTAGACTATGCAGCAAAGCACATGACGGGGGTTCATTTTCACTGAGTCTCCACCTGCCTACAATTAGTGGCCTGTAATACGAAGGTATGAAGCATTCGTGGGGGATCACTATCGATTGGAATTCTGAATAAGGTCCAGTTGCACATGCTTTTCATCAGACCAGTGGCAGATTGGGTCTTTTCAAATTTTACCCTGCTGTCCTGTTTGACAGCTGCCTTTGGCAGCTCCTGGCTCCATCATCTCACAGAGCAGTTACAGATCCAGGATTTCCCTACTCGAATCAAATGCTCACCCTGCAGAGATCTTGCTGTAATGCATGTATGCTGCAATGATCACTCCTGTTCGACCTTTGTTGCCCTGTTGAGATACAAGTGTAAAGATGGTTCTTGTAATCAACTCAATACCATTCAGAGCTGTTCAAAACCACGAGGAGTCTGACGGGGATTAACTGTTCCCATTAGCGGAAGGGTTGAGACATGGAGGTGATTGGCAAAAAGAAAACCAAAGGCAACTTGAAGAAAACGGTTTTTAAGCAGTGAGTGATTAGGATGTGGAGTGCACCTCCCGAGAGTGGCAGATTCAATCAAAGCCTACAAAAGAGAAATGGATAATCATCCGAAGAGAAAATAAAATGCCTGGCCGTGGGGAAACAGTGAGCAAGTGGGACTAGACGAGTTGTTCTTGCAGACATCCAGTACAGATATGATGGGCTGAATGGCCCCCTTCATGCTCGAACCATTCTATAATTCTGTAGGCACTTGGCCATGCTGTGGTTGGACCGTGCTGAATGGGGCTGGGATGGCACGCTACTCCACTCTTCAATTCTGTTTAAATCAGCACCCACTCTGGAGAACAAAGCTTTGTTCAGTGTGACAGCCTGGTGTAGTATGGCTTGTTACCACATTGTCCAGCCCTCCAAAGTCACAATGGTTTAATCCTCAGTTAACCTCTAAGGTTGAGGAAAACCAGACTTGACTTTAGCCAGACAGGAGGGGTTTGTGTGGGCAAGGTCAGGCTCAACAGTGAAATACTATGCAACTGAATAATCCTCCCGTGTCTCACTGCTCACGCCAATGTGGCCAAATAACGGAAGCCAAGTGGGGGACCGGGGACAATAAATTGCTACCCACAAATTGGACCTTAATAGTGGATTCTGGACATTGGAACTCAGTTAACTCAAGCAATAAACTGATCGAATCACTACAGCTACCAAGTAGGGCGTGGTTTGCATCAGTGTTATCTGGGAGACTGAGGTGTCTATTTGTCCTTAAATTGAGGGGAGAGAAAAACATCCAGCATTTTAAAATTGTATAACCTGGGCACTTCTGAGATGTGGTTTCACATGGAAGCTAAGTTATACTCCCGATTGTGAGATAGGAAGTCCTGAAGTGAGTTTTCAGTGTTTAGATTCTACGTCCTTGAGGGGCACAACCAGTGCACCCAACGTCCCTTCACATCAATGGCAAAATGTATTGTTGTTGCATCTTTTGCAGCAATTGTTCTCGGACTTTTCAACTGATATGGTTTTCAACCTGTCCAATCAAGTCAGCCAAAGTCATTTTTAAAAAAAAGACTCTGAACCTGATGGCAATAAGTCTTCAATTTGGCAACACTCCAAATTGTGACCTGTGGAGTGGGTACGGCGTACCGTAGTGTATAATGGTGACCTACGTCTGCAGGACTGGACTGCGTTCAACTGGGTATTTCCCATCAGCAAGAAGGAAATAATCTGTGGTAACACTGAGGAGACGTGGAAAGTTTCATGCCCCGATTTTCCTTTCTTGGTCTCATCAGGATCCTCTGCGCACTGACCTTGCAGTGGAGAACCACTACATGATGGGAGTCCGAGTTCAGCCACATCTCCATGGCTTTGCAGATGGCACAGATCTTGTCCAAGGGAGGGGCATGAAAATCAGGCCAGCCAAAGTCATGAACCTGGAAATCGAAAGCACAGCAGCACATCAGAGTCCCAGTCTGGGAGGGAGTGCGGTTCATAAGGTGCGAATGATACGAACATTTAATCTGATGCTGCAAATTCGCCGAGTGGCACCAAACTGCAAACAGTGACTGGCCACAGGCTAAGAATAATAGCCATTTCCTGGACTATACCACATTCCACGGTTCTTGTGTGGGAACAGAAGAAATATGAGCTAGAGTGCATCATTTGGCCTGCCAAAGCCAGTTCCACCACTCACTAAACCTGGGGCTGATCATAGAACACAGAACAATACAGCACAGTATAGGCCCTTCGGCTCACCAAGTTTGTGCCGACCTATTATCCTACCCTAAGATCAAACTAACCTGCAACTACTCATCCACTTCAACTCCACTTTCCCGCACCATCCCTGAGTTCACTTATTACCCCATAAACTTACTGACCTCAGTATTGAATATACTCAATGGCTGGGCTCTCTGGGAGAGAGAATTCCAAAGCTGCACAACTTTCTGAGGCAAGACATTATTCCTCTTGTCAGTCCTAAATGGCCAACCTTTTATCCTGAGACTGTGCCCCCACATTCTAGATTCCTCTGCCAGGGGAAAACAACCTCTCAGTTTCAACCCTGTCAAGCCTCCTACAAAATGTTATGTTTCGGTGAGATAATCTTCAAAACTCTAGGGAAAATAGGCTTACCTTACTTATTCTGTCTTTTCTTCATTCATGGGATCTAAGTGTAGCTGGCTAGGTTAGCATTTGTTGCCTTGGAGAAGGTGGTGGGTGATAAGCTGCCATCTTGGACTGCTACAGTGTGGTGGTGGAGATAGCCCACAGTTCGGAAGGGAGTTCCAGGATTTTGACGCAGCAATAGTGAAGAAACAGCAGTATAGTTCCAAGTCAAGGTGGTGGGTAGCTCAGAGTGGAGCTTGCAGGGGCTGGTGTCCCTATGTATTTGCTGCCCTTGTCTATCTCGGTGGTACAGGTCATGGGTTTAGAAGGTACTGTCAAAGGATGATCCTCCATTGAACCTTCATTCCACTCCTTTTGAAACAGGTACATGGCCACACATGCTGTCAGCTGTAAAATGGTGAGGACTGCATTTTCACGAAACTGACTCTACCAGCCATGGAGCTATCTAAACACATTCATAGTGTGGAGCTGGAGGAACACAGCGGGCCAGGCAGCATCAGAGGAGCAGGAATGTTAACATTTCGGGTCGCGACCCTTCTTTAGAAATGAACCTGTTCTCACTTCAAACCAAGGGCCCTGTGGTGCCGCTGATGGGAAAGCCAGTCTTAATCCTACAGTGGCCTAAATTTGAATTGACTTTAAAACTTCAAATGTCTGAAAACAAAATGAGAATTCAGGCTGACGTACCTTGGGGTTGAGTCTGCTAATGTCTTGTCTCTTTTCGGAGAGATTAAAAAGCTATAAAAGAAATGAGATTATTTTAGATTGATCAACTGGGGAGTGCACTAGTATCACTGAATCCCAGTGCAGATGCTGGCTATTCGGCCCATCGAGTCCACACTGAATAGCATCTGCCCACACCCCCACCTCTACCCCGCAATTCCCATGGCTAATCCAACTGAACTAAACATCTTTGGACTGTGGGAGGAAACCGGAGCACCCGGAGGAAATCTACACAGACACAGGGAGAACGTGCAAACTCCACACAGACAGTCACCTGAGAGTGGAATCAAACCTGCATCCCTGTCACTGTGAGGTAGGCGTGCTAACCACTGAGCCACCATGCCACCCAAGGATGATATGTGGTGGTGATGGTAGAGAGGATACCACCAAGAGTGCCCGTCAGTGACTGAGAATCATCGTGACTGGCTCTATGGATGATGGCATATTCTTGTACCCGCTAGGAGGGAGGCCTCGTGAAGGTATCTGTAATTGCAAATCAATTTTAAACCACAACCCCTCATCATACAACATACAAAACATGTCAGAATAGAAACCAGGTGTTTCTGTTCCTGCTCTTATGACAGCACAAGTTTCCATCCATTCACTTGAAAACCAATGAGAAATCAGGAATGCAGAGGCAGAAAACCTCAACCACCATTTTTAACCCAGCACCTTCGTAAGCCACTTTGCATCCTCTCCACTAAATTCCCCTGCTACTGCTCATACTCAGATTCCATGTGTGTGAATTTCTCAAAATATCAAGTGAGCAAGTTATTCCTTTGTAGAAAGAAGCCATTCAGCCTATCGAATTAAGATTGCCGCTCTATAGAACTATCTGTGGGATTCACAGGAAGGTGCAAAATGACCACAAATTTTGATCGATTAATTCATTGCAAAGGCAGCTAAAAAAGGAAGCTGGTCCCACCTAGGGACCCTTTTGGAAACTATTACAGGCTTTTCTCTGTTTTTATGGATTTTTTTGATGGAATATTTTGCTTTAGTCGTTGCCAGTGACATCAGTAGGATAACTGCAAAGAAGCCAAGTTAAACTCAGCAGTGAACCAATCCTGAGTTAATGACTGGGTCCATATTTCTGCTGATCTCTGTTAATTCAGCTCGATCTCACTTGCAATCTCAGTAATTCCTTCGTGTAAAGATGACGCCACAGGCACTCACTGTTCAGACAAAAACATCACCTCAAAAGTCAAAGGGAATGGACAAGGAGGATATGTTAATCATAATTCAATTGAACCACCAGCAGGACTAAATTTCCAAGACCTTCAAGGAGCAGTGGGGATTACCACGGAAGGTCGAGAAAAATATTTTCCTTGCGTGTTGGTCCTTCTTTTGGCTTTCTCTTCTTGCAGCCTCACTCTAGGATTTGTACAATTGTTCAGGCATCAGCAGTTCTGCAATGCCTTAGCTGAGTCATTGCGTCCTATGAATTACTTGGTCACAGCATTGGGATAATGCTGGGATATCCCATCTTACACTTCTTCGCGCCTCCAATGGCATGTATAACAAAAGTGCCCACTTCTGCCTCCATAACACTGCCTGACCTCGGTTTATTTGTCACTGAAATCTTTCTCTCTGTCTTCACTGCCTCTAGACGTGACCATTCCACCACATTCCCAGTTTGTCTCCCACATTCTATCATTTGCAAATTTGTGGCATCAAAAAAACTCTTAATTTGTACCACGTCCCATTCCCCTAACACCCCTGTAATTGCTAAAGTACAATGGCTTTTGGTCAAGCTACGTCTTAATTCCCATTCTTGTTTTCAAACACCTGCATGGTCTTAGCCCTCCCTAGCTGTGTAATCTCTTCCAGCCCCGTAACCTTCCAAGATATTCATGCTCCTCTAATTCTGGCCTGTTTGTGCATTCCCAGTTAGTATTGCTCCACTAATGGCATTGTGCCTTCAGTTTCCTGGACCCTAAGCTCTCGAATTCCCTCCCTCTACCTCTCCACCTCTCTCTCCTTATTTAAGGCAGTCCTTAAAACTTACGCCATCATCTGAACTAATATCTCCTCATGTGTCTTGGTGTCATACTTTGTTTTATTATGCTTCTGTGATAGGAATAGAAATTGCTGCTGTAATCACCAGAAAACTACTAGCCCCAAGGGCTGACTTCAACCTTCCTGATGCAAAAAGGGTCATTTGAAAGCCCTGAGCTCTCAACCAGGCCAAAACAACACACACTAAAGATGAAGATCATAGAATCCCTACAGTATGGAAACAGGCCTTTCGGCCCAACAAGTCCACACCGACGCTCAGAGCATCCCACCCAGACCCATTGCCCTATACCCCACCTAACCTACACATCCCCGGACACTACGGAGCAAAGTAGCATGGCCAATCCACCTAGCCTGCACATCTTTGGACTGTGGGAGGAACTCCACAGACAGTCGCCCAAGGGTGGAATTGAACCCAGGTGCCTGGCGCTGTGAGGTAGCAGTGCTAGCCACTGAGCCACCGTGCCACCCAATAAGCTGGTGACCTTCTCAGTCTGTGGGACTCAGTGCAACCTGGAACCATCGTGGCATCATATAACAATCTTAAAACGTGCTCCACACTTAGATTACTGCATCCATATTATGAAAAGGACACAGAGGCGCTGGAGAGGGTGCAGGGAAGATTGACAAAGATGATCTCGGAAATGGGTGTGAGCATACATTATCAGGAAAGGATTGAAAGGCTGGGTCTCTTCTCTCCTGGAGCTGACGTATGGGGGTCTTTAAAATTATGGAAGATTTTGATAGAGTGGTTACAGGGAGAATGTTTCCTCTTCTGGGAAGGAGCAGAACTGAAGGCCATCAACATAAGAAATCCCCAAGAAATTCAACACCGAATTTAGAAGAAACTTCTTCAGTCAAAGAGGGTTGACCACAGGGTTAAAATGAATACATTAGTTGCATTTAAGGGGAAACCAGAAAAGTATCTGAAGGACAATAAAACAGAAACTGCTGGTGAAATCTGGTAGGTCTGGCAGCATCTGGGGAAGAAAGCAGAGTTGATGATTTGAGTCTGGTGATCCTTCATCAGACTCATCAGTCACTGCACATGCAGTGTTAACTCTGCTTTCTCCCGACAGATGCTGCCAGACCTGCTGAGTTTTGCCAGCAATTCAGTTTTGTTTCAGATCTCCAGCATCCACAGTTCTTTTGTTTGATTTAAGTATCTGAAGGAGAAAGGAATACAGAGTTACAATTACAAATTTTAGATGAGGAAAGACAGGAGGACAGCCAAGCAGAGCATGAACGTCAACATGGGACTAGTTGGACTAAATGCCCTGCTCCTGTGCCCTACGTAATTATTCAGTTTTATAACTGGATGTATAAAACTACGGTAACAGTCCAAAGTGTAAATCTTTGCAGGAACCTACTACAAACCAGTTCCACTGACTGCCCTGAGGTGTGCTAGGGTTGTGTGAGCTGCTCAGTTTTGAAAAACAAGAACTTACCAAGTAACTGTCTCCGTGTTTGGATTTCAGCATCTGGGCCACCTCTTTCAGATTGCTGCGGTATCGTTGCTCCTCAAGCACCGGTGGGAAGAAGACTGAAATAATCCGCTCCGTGATGTATGTCAGGTCAAAGTCGTAGTTTCGCTCCATGACGTGGTCCACACTGAAGCTCCTGCTCCGAAACAGAATGGCAAGTCTCGATTACAGTCTGACATCAAGGTCAACAGCGGCCATGTGTTCATCGAGTAGAGTCAATGTTATAACACCAGACTAGTAACTCAAATGTCACAAGATCAAATCCATCCTTGATTTAATCCACTAATC
>JAHRHZ010000089.1:6655352-6683227 GCA_024137785.1 Ginglymostoma cirratum
GTGTGTGGGTGGGGATGGGTGAGCAGGGTTGGGGGGTGAGGGTGGTGGTGTGGGGGTGGTGGTGTGCTGACGTGGGGGTGAGGGGGTGGCGGTGGTTGCGTGGGGTTGGCGGTGGGGGTGGTGGTGTGGAGGTGGGGGTGGTGTGGGGGTGAGGGGGGTGGTGGTGTGGGGTTGAGGAGGGGTGGTGGTATGAGGGTGGTGGCGTGGGGGTGGGTGAGCGGGGTTGGAGGGGGTGAAGGTGGGGGTGGGGTTGGGGGGTGAGGGTGGTGGTATGGGGGTGGGGGTGTGCTGGCGTGGGGGTGAGGGGGTGGGGATGGTTGCGTGGGGGTGGGGGTGGTTGCGGTGGTGGTGGTGTGGGGGTGAGGGGAGCAGGTGTGGGGGAGGTGTGGGGTTGGCGGTGGGGTTGAGGGTGGTGTGTGGGTGGGGGTGGTGGTATGGGGGTGGGATGGTGTGGGGGTGGTGGTGAGGGGGCTGGGGGGGTGGTGGTGGTGAGGGGGGTGGTGGTGTGGGGGTGGGGGTGTGGTTGGGGGTTGGTGTGAGGGTGGAGGTGTGGGGGTAGGAGTGTGGGGGTATGGTGAGGGGTGCTGGTGTGGGGGTGAGAGGGTGGTGGTCTGGGGGGTGGGGGTGATGGCAGGTGGTGTTAGGGTCATGGTGTGGGGGTGGTGTGAGGGTGTGGGGGTGGTGACGGGGTGAGGGGTGGGGTTGGGGGTGGTGGTGGTGTGGGATTGGTGTGTGGGGGTGAGGGGGGTTGGTGGTGTGGGGTTGGAGGTGGGGGTGTGGGATTGTTGTGATGGGGGGTGGGGTGGGGGTGGTGGCGTGGGGGTGAGGGTATGGGGTTGGGGGTGGGGGTGGGGGTGAGATATTTGGAGCCCCTCCATAGGGCAGCTTGACCTGAGCCACCACCACAGGATGATGGGAAGAGCCTGTCGTACTTCCCATGGGAGTTCCAGCAGTGTCTGTTACTGGGACTACAGGAACTACCAGCCAATCAAACAGACCGACAGCTCTCAAGCCTTTCTGGGAGGTGGGTTTAAGTAGCACACCCTGACACACACACACACACACAAAATTAATTTATCTCCCTTTCTTATTATCTGAGCACAAAAATTTAGAGACGCTCCCTTAACAAGAGTGAAATGTCAACCAAACTCTGGGAGTCACTAAGTTGAAGGCGACTGCTAATGGCAGCTGGAGCAGTTTAACTTTGCCTTTCGAATCTGTTTAAATCTATAACAAATTCAATTACTTGTCCCTTTCTTATTCAGTGTTGGAATATTAAACTGGAAAAGAAAAACAACAGAACTATAAATGAGATCAGTTCACCATTTACCACAATCCTAACCAGACACAATCTATTAGATCTGCCCAATGTTAGTACAAAACCTTTCAGTGTGTTTCCCACAGAGGAGCGTTCATTCTTTGTAATCCTGTGGCTGAGAAGTTTTTAAAAATGTCCCTACAGTACCCTAGATAACGTTGTACCCAGCACTTTCCCAAAACCATTCAATTGTCTCAATTATCTACTTTTAAAATGAGTTGAGTGTTTTTACCTTGGCAGGGTGCTTCTTTGATGGGTGCTTTTCAAAGACTTTGTTGACCCCTAGATGCAGTGAAACAAAAATGGACAATATTGAGACCCAATGAATATGGAAAACCTCCTCCTACTTTCTAGGCAGTCGGGTCTTTGAAAGAGCTTCTTTGATTCTTTCATGTTTAATAATGTTTATCACGACTGTGTGGGTTGGAAACTGGTAAAGACACCCTTATCGGGGAAGCATCATACTGCAGACTCGGATTCGCTTCCAGGGAAAGTTCATAACAACGAAAATACTTGTACAAGTTCATTGTCAGAAGCTCCAGAGCGACAGAAAGAAAGACTTGCATTTCTATAGTGCCTTTCACAGATGGCCTCATGACAACCAGAAATGCAATATAGACAATAAAGTGCCTTTAGAACTGTAGCTGCATTGTAACAATGCAGAGATGGTAGGGACTGCCGATGCTGGAGTCAGAGATAACACAGTGTGGAGCTGGAGGAACGCAGCAGGCCAGGCAGCATCAGCGCAGTAGGAAAGCTGACATTTTGGGTCGGGACCCTTCTTCAGAAATGCATGCAGTTTGTGAACAACAAGGTCCCTCAAAGAGTCAGTCAGGTCACAATAGTCTTACCAGACCAGTGGGCTGCTCTCTCATTACAGACAGACCACTGGTGGTGATTTAACTTGAGGGTCGCCAATGCCTTGGGCAAGGGGAGGGGTTGAGAAGGAGAGTCCTTCATAGTAATCTTAGCCAGTTATGGGAATTGAACTCACGCTGTCGGCATCACACTGCTTCGCAAACCAACCCCAACGAAGAGTAATGACGTAATGATCAGATCATTCATTTGAGGCATTGGTTGAGGAATGAACATTGCCCAGTTCACTAAGTGGGTGGGGCCACAGCAGCTAAGGGATCTTTGTAACCCACCTGAGAGTGTAGACGTGGGCCACTGGTTAACATCTCATCCAACTGACAAAAGAGATAGATTTACAGAGAAGGTTACCTGTACTTAAAGAGAGGCAGTAACAGGTATACTGTATCCACATGTGAGCAGGGAATGGGCAAACAAACTAACAGGCATTTATTTAACTTTCTCCACTGCAGAAATGCCAAGCACTCACTGGCACAGGTTCTAAAATGCCTGCTTGACCAACACCTCAAAAGTTGTGAGGGTTTCGGATTGATCCATGCTATTTTTTCTGAGCAGCATTGCTTTCAGACACTATCAGTAGCAGCTCCCAGGGACCGGTGACTCTTGAAAGAGCTGCCAATTGATGTTTGTCATCAAGGAAACATCACTCAACACCCCCTGATTTGTGGGAATGAGAGAGGAGAAAACAGAAAGGGAGGGGATAAAACGGCAGGAAAGAGTCAAGACCAGAAAGATGAAAAATGTTTCAAAAATGATGAATAGGAAAAAGAACGAGAGGTAAGGGGGGAGTCCAATTTCAGAATGTACTAGAAAATAACAATTCCTTGCCTGCCAACAATTTCAGTTGCACCATCCCAATTGTGTAAATACATTTACAGACAAATTTAAGTACAGCGAGAACACTCACATTGTGGAGGAATCTTATTTACCTGGAAAGATATAGCCTCCAGCCCTTGATATTTTAACCTAGGCATGTGGGCACATGCCAACATCACAATATTTAATATATATGCATACACATCTACACATGTACATACATAGCAATCCCAGCAGATCATGTCTTTTACTCACCAAGTGCTCAATATTCTTTACGGTTCCAGTACCCTTTCTTGGCTGTGGGAAATCGGAAACAGGAAAGTTATTAACTGACGCATTAACAAAACTAGCCCTTTTCCTGCAGGAATGTACAACGAGCTAATTCTGGGCACTCGTCCAGCCTGACATGACACAAATGTCACGTGCTTATACCTCACTACCCCACTCCCCTCCCACTTCTATCCTCCTTCACTTCCCAATTGGAAGAGGAGTCAAGAATGTCCTGATTCAGAATTTTCAAAGGACACAAATAACCACAGATTTGGAAGAATAAGCACCAAGGATTTTGTTCCAATGAAGAAATGTCTTCATGAAATCATTGACTAGTTTTAGCACAGGAGGAGGTAATTCGGTTTGCCATGTCCACGCCGTCTCTCTGCAAGATCAACTCAGATAGCTCCACTTCCCCACCCATTCTCTGTAGCCTTCCAAACTTGTATTTTTTCTTCTTCAGATAATTATCCAAATCCTTTTTAAACACCACAATTGAACCTGCTTCTAACACATGCTGAGACAGTGCATTCCAGATCTACACTTACATGATGTAAAAAGGTCTATCTTGGTGCCGCCATTGTTTTTTCTGACATTCACCTTAAACCTGCATCCTCTAATTTTTGATCCTTCTGCCAACAGGAACTGTTTCTGTCTATCTACTCAATCCAGAACTCTCATGATTTTGAACGTCTCTTATTAAGTCTCCTCTCATCTTTCTTCTAAGGAGAAAAGCTCCAGTTACTCCAAATCTATCCAAGGAACTTTTTGGACCCATTCTCATTCAGTGGTTTTTGCAGCAATTTCATGCTTCTGCTCTGAAAACTGCACTCTGGATCACAGAGAGCATTAAACTCTTACATGAAAAAAATTCTCTGTAAAGTTCTCGTCCTGAACATCATAGAGTGAAATTAGAAAAGACAAAAAGGAGTGAATAATGAGTGGTCTCTATAACAGAACTGCAAAAATGAAGCTCCCGCTGAGCAGCGCTGTCAACAATGCAGCCCTACCACTAGCCTGGCAACCCAGAGGGGTGTACAGATTCCTGATAATGCAGGATCACAGCATCACAGCTTAAAATATCCCATACTCCATAGTTTCTTCTTCCCTTGTTTGTTAATTGTTTTACTGGAACAGAACGTGAAGCAGAGAATAACACTTCATAATGCTTCTTTTTTGGCCAAGACATAATTTTATATGCAATACTACATATACATAGAAGATCGATACACTAATAAGTAGAACATCAGTAGATAACAGATTTTTAAAGAAAAATAGATAATTAAGTGGTGTACAAATTGGTTTCCATTCTAATGCATGAAAACGGCACACTGTCTTTACTTTCAATTATTTATAATTGCCACACACAGTCACTGGTCTCTTTCTTAAGTCATGCCTTGTAATATAAATTATTGAAAATCCATTTAAACAATAGCCTGGGAAAGCTTCAGTCAATACTTAAACACTGCTAAAAAAGATAGACAAAAGTTAAGCTTTATGTCTTGCACTCGTCAGGACTGGGATGAAAGAAACCAAACTTAGTAATGGAACACCAATTTTTCGATTCAATTAATTCAAGTATAAGCCTGTTCTCCTCTTTCATAGTCTGATCAATCTGTTGGTGCATTCCACTATTTCCATTTGTATCCATTTTTTAAAAAAAATCCAAACAAATTGGAAGATGTACACAGAACCAGAATCAATGCCCAACATTAACATTCACAGGTTTGCATTTATTTAATAGATATGTTTTCATGTGGATAATTTTCTTTAGTAAGGATTAAATGAAAAGCAAAAAAAGCCACAAGTATGGCATGTGTCCCTTCCAAATATAAAAGACCAAAGACCACTCAATTCTAAGTTTGGTTTCTTGTGTCCCAGTCCTATTGAGTGCAAGACAAAAAGCTTCGACTTTCTGTTTCTTTTTAGCAATGTTCAAGTCCTGTTCTGCCAAGCAATACTTAAATGCCATGGACGTCTGTTATAACCTGGTTCAATATCCTGCAAATTCACTCATAGAGTGGAGGCCCCAGAGAGGTGAATCTTTATTTATCTCGTCATTTTGCTAGTTAACCTTTCCCATGAATCATATTAGCATAGAAATAGCCTAAAAATGTTAAGGCTTGTAAAGGAAGAGCCATCATTCAGTTGTGGGGAGAAAAGGCTGATCAACATGCTGCACTTTATGGTTTCAAGCGATTATTTTACCAAAAAAACCATCATACTCAAAGTGGCATACTAAACCTTGATTATGAATGAGATAACAAAGTGTCGACTTTCCTGCTCCTCTGATGCTGCCTGGCCTGTGGTGTTCCTCCAGCTCCACACTGTGCTATCTCTAACTCCAGCATCTACGGTTCTTGCTATCCTTGATTATGAATGATGTGTTTTGGTTTGAGCAACAGGTTTTCTGATTGCAACGATGACTGTTTTGAACATAATTGAGACAATAAGTTATTCTGAATGCCCTATTAGAACAATTTTTTATTATGAGAAACAGCAGCTGGAGAAAGCCTTAATCTGACACAGCTTAAGTCAAGGTTTACTTTAAAAATAACTTCACTGGCAAAATTATAATCAAAAGTTTAAAAAAAAAATGATTATTCAGAGTTTGTTCCCTTTTAATTTCAATATTTGTTCTGTACATGCATATATTTTATTTATTAGATATGCAAATTATACAATCTACCAAAGACACTTAGCAACTGGTCACATATTTGGTTTAGAAATGCCAAACTTGTGTCTTGTGGCTCCCACTAGTTTTTATTTTAGGCAAATTATTTTAAGAAAAGGTTCTTCCGATAAAAAAGCTTGTTGACCCCTGAATTAGTAGATTTTAAAAGAGCAACTAACTAACCTGCAGAAAGCAAACACTTTAAAAGCCAATCTACATCAACAGTACGGAAGGAGTGGGCCTGAACCTTTGTGGACAGCAAATTAATCACGATGTTGTTTATTTCCATGGCAAATATGGCAGAGTGACCACTTGCAGAGAATCTGTGCAAGAGGAAGGCTCATAGAGGCACATCCAGCTGACCCGCGTACACACACACACACACACACACACACACACACACAAAAATGGGCCCAATGAGAGGCTTTCTTTCTGATCAATCCGATCACCTTTCTGAGGCTGACACCTTCCTCAGCAGTCACTGTCTAAAGCAAACCTCCGATTCTTCCCGCTCTTCCTTTCTCCTTTCCATTTCCCAGCTCTCAGGTGTGCTTGGTGTTTGCTGATTAAATGAAAAGCAGGAATGCACAATGCTTCACCTCTTTTCAGGTGGGAGGCAAGAGGAGCCCACCCACAGCCACAGGATTATCAGCTCCATCTGGGAGCAGAGTCATTTTTGTCGAGGCCCCAGTGAGTGTGATTGTTCAATGCAGGACACTGATAGATGAGACAGCTGACATTTTGGACTGAACTGAGATTCGTTGCAGGAGATTGCTTTTAACCCTCTGAGTGCCAGGAGTGGGTTCCTTCTCCTCCTCCCCCTCCAAACATACCATCCAAACCCATGACCTCTATGACCTAGGAGAACAAGGACGGCAAATGCACAATGCCTGGATCAAAATCCTGGAACACATTCCACATTCTCAGCGTACCTACACTGCACACGCTTCAGCGGTTAAAAGAAGACAGCTCGTCTCTACCTTTTCGATGGCAATTAGGAATGGGCAATAAATGCACCTGGATCAGTGCGGTCTTCATAGTTCAGCGATATGGCCAACAGCACTGTGAGAAGGTCAATGACCTTCTCTACTAGGTCAGGGTAAGAGTCATACTCTTCTCTTTGCTACTTCACACTCACTCTATCTCTGCTACTGCACCTACTTCCCACCCAGGCTCAAGCTCTGCCACTCTGCCTTTAACATCTCCCCTCAGTCACTCTCTTCCCCTCAACCTCCCATAGCACTAACCCTGTAAGGCTTCTGCAGTGTCTATTCAAACACTTTAGACACCTCACTATCTTTACACCACCTGCACCAGTACTAACAGCTGTACAGCCCACTTCCATCTCACTCAATCCCTCCTTTTCTCTCATTCTGGAGAAGATAGCCCAAAGTAGAGCAGGAAGGAAGCAGAAGGCTGCCTGACATCAGGCTTCTCATGTTATTAGACAATCTTGTGCCTCTGAGGAAAAGATAGCCAAAGCTCTAGAGGGAATATCAGTGAAGCTGCCTCCTGCACCTACCTCCAGCGCAGATGCTGATACTTCAGTGGGAAGTCACACTTACAAAGTTTTGGACCACAAACTAGTGAGCACCTCACTGTGACAGACTTATTTTGCATTAAATTGTTTGAGTCTCTGTACTTCCCAATGTAACTGTGCCAGCATGATGCCTAACTTCATGTCCATACAGGATGTACGTTGGATCAATATCTGTGATGAGAGCCTGCAGCAGCATGTGTAAGCAAACTCAACACCGCATATATAGGGCTGGGGTAAAAGATCCACATTCCTTCTGCGGTCTCCATGATCAAAACTGATGCCATGAATGAAGTGGTCAGCAATGTCTGTGGTGGGGAGGTATATAGAACAAAGCAAGCCAATGCCTTAGAATGGGTTAGAGGCTATTGCTGGTCTGTGTCCTAGACAGCACATAGCTCTGTGGGGTAATGTTGTTGCCATCATATTTGCCTTCATATTGGCAGCTACCAGGTTGAGACACTTATTGTGCCCTGTGTGGTTGTAGTTATTTTCTTCCCCATTGTGTAGTTTCAATTTCCAGCACGATGGAAGGCAACAGTGAACTAGCTTCAGCTAAAGGCTTCCAGCCTCTGTCTCTACGTGATGGGGAGGCTTCAAACATCCATATCCCCTTGTTGGCAATCCTTCCAGTGAGCCCAGGTCCCCAGCCAAACCATCTACATGAGCCTGCACTTACCCACCTTCCCCCCTGCCCCTGCAATTCCCTGGCATACCACACCACGTACCCCCTTGAAGCCAAGCTGTTTCTGACCATGGAGGAGCACCTTCATGTATGATCCCCTTCATATTCGTGCTTTATCCCTCACCCCCTTACAAACTGTCATCACCCCTTCCATCCAACTTACAGTTCCCATCCCTACAGATAGATCCCAGTGTCTTTCTTATAGCAGCAACCTCCCCACCTTGTCCCCACACACACACACACACACAAGCCTTTTCCCCTATAGAATGACCATGATCCAGGTGACCTAACTGGACTGTACCAGACGAGAAATGCCCAAACGCCTGGCTGATGGCTGTACATCTCCCCACCTGCGGTGGCCCTAGCAGCCAGACTGGCCACTGTGGAGCTACAGAACCTACTGTTACCAAGTTTCTGGACTACAGATGCATGGACCACCCCTGTATAAAAACAGCCCAGCTGGCTGCCTGACTGAGGCCAATCTCCTGGATTGGTATCAGAGGCTGCCTTTGGCTTACCAGGACCCCGCTGACTGACAAGTGCCTCTATGGACTCCGGTGACATAAATTTCCCTGGGACGTTGACGCATGGCTGCCTGCTTGCTGCACATGTGGCATGTTTGCTGCATAAGCTGCTAGCACATGATGCATTTGTGTGATTGACGTGACACATTGATGTACAGCAAGTTATTGGCCTCGTTGACTGACCAGCAAGGCAAGCTACCTTGTAGTCTGACAGTGCTTATTGGCGAGGCAAGGCAAAGCAGCGATGGCGCAAGCATGCAGGCAAGGGTTAAGTAAGCAAGCACTTAAGTAAGCAAGCAAGCAACCCTGAGATGCAGCCTCATACAATCTGTGAGCTGGGTGCCATCCCTGCATGCAACGTATTGCTGGAGCAGTCTTTCGATGCTAGTTGCTGGTGCGCCCTGCAATGAGCTCTGTGCTCCCTAAGCTTCTTGCAAGTGGATCACAGAGGTGCCGTGACAATCCGGACAAGTTGGCAAATCTTGGATGCCAATGTGCATGGATGAGGAGTGCATGTGCCTGATGCCCTTGGATTGTGCCCTGAGATGCTGTTTTATGCTGAGCAACATGCAGGCTCTGCGCAGCCAGCAGTGAGGTTAGTTCATCAGGTATCCACTCTGACTTTCATGTCGAGCATTTTCAACATTTAGTTTGGCCAGTGTGTTTGGTAAAATAGGAAACTATGCCTTAATGAGAGAGACAGTGCTGTCAATAGGGTGGATAACAAGCAAGAAAGCCCCACTGCTTTGCAAGAAACTTGCCCCAACGGCAGACAAACACATAAAAAATGCAGTGCACTGCTCCCGGTGCTAAGACAGGCCTTGCTGGACTGCTCGTGTAATTCAGCCAGAAATCTCATCACAGCCCATGCTGTTTAGGCCTTCTATATCTGAAGCAAATCTGCTGCAATCGATAGGTCAGGACTGTAGGCTTACTAATCTTCCAGATCCTGGCTTTTATTTTGGCTGCGAAATCAGCTGTTCAAATTGGCTTCAAGACAATGGTCCCCCTCCTCCAAACACCCACCAAAAGTAGTCACATGGAACAGAGAAGCCCAAGAATGGAATTTCAAATATCTGACATTGAAAATTGTTGGGGGGAATGAGGGGTCAGAAGGGGTCAGGATTTCCTCTGGGCCCACAGGAAAGCAAATAACAAAACAAAAGATTACTTGCCTCCCATGAAGAACATTAGAGAGGTCTTATCACGCAAAAACATTCCTGGCTCTGAACCAGAAGCTCTGGGTTCAAGTCCCACTTTAGGAATTAATGACCACAGAAGGTATGTTCACAATGTAGCCAAACAGGTTATCAACCTGAAAGACATTCCAATGCATTCATGGCAAGCAGTAAGTGGGGAGAGCCTTCTGTTAGCCATGTTGGGAGTGTGCTTTTAGCTCATCGCCACTGAAATAACTCCACAGAGGCCAGTATCCCATCGCCAAATCACCCTTTATTTATACATGGAGAGACCTTGACACTGATCCAGCTTTCAGAGTGAACACCCTGGCACTTCCGTTTATATCTGTCAGCCAGTGCTCCCTGATCGGACCAGATTAACAGCCCCAGTCAGGGAACTCATATTCTATGAGGTCCACCTGGGTGACCTTGTTACAATCACTACAGAAGGTCATTTCTTACGAAATAGAGTCACAGAGCTGTACAGCACGGACACCGACCCTTCGGTCCAACTCGTCCATGCCGACCAGATACCCTAAATTAATCTAGTCCCATTTGCCAGCATTTGGCCCATACTCCTCTAAACCCATCCAGATGCTTTTTAAATGTTGTAATTGTACCAGCCTCCACCACTTCCTCGGGCAGCTCATTCCACACACACACACCACCCTCTGTGTGAAAAAGTTGCCCCGTAGGTCCCTTTTAAGTCTTTCACCTTAAACCTATGCCCTCTAGCTTTGGACTCCCCTACCCCAGGGAAAAGATCTTGTCTTTTTACCCTATCCATGCCCCTCTTGATTTTATAAAACTCTATAAGGTCACCCCTCAGCCTCTGACGCTCCAGGGAAAATAGCCCCAGTCTATTCAGTCTCTCCCCATAGTTCAAACCCTCCAACCCTGGCAACATCCAACAGCTATAGCCTTTAACGACAGGCTAGTGATGTATAGAAACAGACACAAGTGCTCTGCCTCGCTGTCTCAAAAGACACAGTTAGGATCTCAGACCTTTCCTGCGTCTTAGTCACAGGCTCTGGGTCTGGCCTGGCGGAGAATTCAAAATGATACCCCCTCCTTACCCTCAGGTCGATATTGCAGTCGAGTCGCGATAATGCAATCATAGCCCCAAATCACACATTGAGCGAGGCCACCTGATCAAAAGGAGCCGGTAAAAATTCGACCCAGTAGGCGTGGATGGATGGGGGGAAAGGTGCTGCAGCAATTCTAACTCTGCAATGCGACAGAGTGAAAATTGGCGTTACAGCATTCAAAGTCGAAGCAGAAATTGGTCAATCATCAAAAGTTGATGGAGGTGAAAGAATGGCTCGTTTATTGTCTTTATGAACAAAATACCCAGATGCAGCTGAAGCCAGCTTCTGGTTCTATTTAATCTTGAGGGAAAGCAGCTTTTAATTACAGGTAATGATGATGTACACAGAACTGGCTGCTTCTGTAAATAAGGGAAAGGATGCTGTACCTGTCATTTAAATTGCTTTATGAATAACCTGTTTTACTCTGTTGATGTTTCTCCACGTCATGTGCACAGTAAACAGACCTCGCTGATCAAATACATTTATGTACACAGTCTGCTTCTTTTCCTGAAATTCTCACCTGCGCACTATGTATTCTGACAAACTTCAGCCCCCGTGTTCACATTTTAATTACAATTCCGCACCAAATTGACAGGGCAGAATGCAGCGTTCATGAGGTAAAAATCAAAGATGATGCAACAGTTAAGCCAGTAGAGGCTGTTCCAGTTAAATTGGCCACTTTACCTTGTACTGAACATAACAGGTGAAATTGATTTATTTCTCGACAATGTTCAAGGGCAGAATTACAAAAAAAATCATATTCTAAAAAAGTAACCAAAAGGAAATGAAATAAAAACAAAAATAAACTGGAACAGAAACAAATTATTTATTTGCTGAGCAAATGCAAATCATCAAGCCAAGCAATCACCTCCTCACTTCGAGTCATAGAGATATACAGCACAGAAACAGATGCTTCGGCCCAACTCGTCCATGCTGACCCAATATCTGAGATAAATCGAGTCTTATTTGCCAGCATTTGGCCCACATCCCTCTAAACTCTTCCTATTCACATACCCATCCAGATGCCTTTTAATTGTTGCAATTGTACCAGCCTCCACCACTTCCTCTGGCAGCTCGTTCCATACGTGTACCACCCTCAGCGTGAAAACATTGCCCCTCAAGTCCCTTTAAAATCTTTCTCCTCTCACCTTAAACCTATGCCCTCTAGTTTTGGTCTCCCCGACCCTGGGAAAAAACCTTGTCTATTCACCTTGTCTATGCTCCTCAGCATTTTATAACCCTCTATAAGGTCGCCCCTCAGCCTCCAATGCTCCCGGGAAAATAGCCCCAGTCTATTCCGTGTCTCCCTAGCTCAAACCCTCCAACCCTGGCAACATCTTTGTAAATCTTTTCTGAACCCTTTCAAGTTTCACAACATCCTTCCTATAGCAGGGAGACCAGAATTGTGCACAATATTCCAAATGTGGCCTAACCAATGTCCTGAGCCGCAAGATGACCTTCCAGCTCCTATACTCAATGCGCTAACCAATAAAGGCAAGCGTACTAAACGCCTTCATTGCTATCCTATCTACCTGTGACTCGACTTTCAAGGCACTCCAAGGTCTCTTTGTTCAGCAACACTCCCCCGGTCCATACCATTAAGTGTATAAGTCTTGCCCTGATTTGCCTTTCCAAAATGCAGCACCTCACATTTATCTAAATTAAACGCCATCTGCCACTCCTCAGCCCACTGCCCCACCTGATCAAGATCCTGTTGTACTCTGAGGTAACCTTCTTTGCTATCCACTATACCTCCTATTTTGGTGTCATCTGAAAACATACTCACCATACCTCCTACGTTCACATCCAAATCATTTATATAAGTGACCAAAAGCAGTGAACCCAGCACCGATCCTTGTTGCATATCGCTGGTCACAGGCCTCCAGTCCGAAAAGCAACTCTCCACCACCACCCTCTGTCTTCTACCTTTGAGCCAGTTCTGTATTCAAATTTCTTGTTCTCCCTGTGTTCCATATGATCTAACCTTGCTAACCAGTCTACCGTGAGGAACCTTGTTGAATGCCTCACTGAAAGTCCATATAGGTCACATCCAATGCTCTGCCCTCATCAATCCTCTTGGTTACTTCTTCAAAAACCTCAATTAAGTTAGTGAGACACAATTTCCCATGCACAAAGCCATGTTCACTATGCCTAATCAGTCCTTGCCTTTCCAAATACATGTAAATCCTGTCCCTCAGGATTCCATCCAATGACTTTCCCACCACTGATGTCAGGCTCAGTGGTCTATAGTTTCCTGGTTTTTCCTTACCACCTTCCTTAAATAGTCGCACCATGTTAGCCAACCTCCAGTCTTCTGGCACCTCACCTGTGGCTACCGCTGATACAAATATCTCAGCAAGGAGCCCAGCAATTACTTCCCTAGGTTTCCACAGAGTTCTAGGGTACACCTGATCAGGTCTCGGGGATTTATCCACCTTTATGTGTTTTAAGCTATCCAGCACCACCTCCTCTGTAATTTGGACATTTTTCAAGAAGTCGTTATTTATTTCCCCACATTCTATATCTTCCATATCCTACTCCACAGTAAGCACTGATGCAAAATACTCGTTTAATATCTCTCACTTCTCCTGCAATTCCACACATAAGTGGTCTTGCTGCTCTTTAAGAGGCCCTATTCTCTCCCTAGTTACTCTTTTGTCCTTAATGTATTTGTAGAATCCCTTTGAATTCTCTTTAACCCTATTTGTCAAAGCTATCACATGTCCCCTTATTCCTCTCCTGATTTCCCTCTGAAGTATACTCCTACTGCCTTTATAATCTTCTTGGGATTCACTCGTTCCCTGCTGTCTATACCTGACATATGCTTCCTTCTTTTTCTTGACCAGAACCTCAATTTCTCTAGTTATCCAGCATTCCCTTCACTTACCAGCCTTGCCCTTCACCCTAACAGGAACATAATGTCTCTGCACTCTCATTATCTCATTTTTGAAGGCTTTGCATTTTCCAGCCATCCCTTTACCTGCGAACATCCCCACCCCCAATCAACTTTTGAAAGCTCTTGCCTAATACCATCAAAATTGGCCTATCTCCAATTTAGAACTGTAACTTTTAGATCCAGTCTGTCCTTTTCCATCACTATTTTAAAACTAACATAATTATGGTCACTGGTCCCAAAGTGTTCCCCCACTGACACCTCAGTCACCTGCCCTGCCTTATTTCCTAGGAGAAGGTCAAGTTTTGCACTTTCTCTGGTCGGTACATCCACAGACTGAAACAGAAAATTTTCTTATACACACTTAACAAATTTCTCTCCGTCTAAGCCCTTAACATTACGGCAGTCCCAGTCCATATTTGGAAAGTTAAAATCCCCTACAAATAACGGAGACGTCCTTACAAATTTGTTTCTCAATTTCCCACTGACTATTGTCCCAATAAGGTGATCGTCCCTTTTTTATTTCTCAGTTCACCCAAATAACTTTCCTGGACATATTCCTAGTTTAAGACGATGAGTTCCAGGGGACACTCCTCCATAATCACGGCAGATGGGTTTGTCATGAGAAACTTGTTAATGACTTCTCGTGTTTTCTATCCTTAATGCAAAGGATGTCTGCTGGTGGTTATTGTTCAGCAATGCTGTTCCATATTTCCAAGATGGAAGGCAGGCAGCAGGTAGGTTCAACGGGTTATCATGGTGTGGGGAAGTGAGGGGCAGCACGAATAATTTCAACCAGCCTGTGAGTTTCCATCAGTTGGCAGATGTGTGGGCGAGTGACGTCTATGAGTGAAGGAAGGTGAGGAGTGGTGTTGTTCAGAGTGTTCAGTTATATAATTTAGATAAGTGTAAGGTGTTGCATTTTGGTAGGTCAAACCCGGGCAGGACGTACACAGTCAATGGTAGGGCCCTGGGGAGTGTTATAGAACAAAGAGATCTAGGGGGAATGGGTTCATAGCTCCTTGAAAGTGGAGTCACAGGTAGACAAAGTGGCGAAGGTGGCTTTTGGAATGTTTGCTGGACCTTACAAGACTGAAGGGTAGTCTTATAGGGGTCTATCAACTCATGAGAGGTATAGATAGCTGACAGCTTTTCCCCACAGTAGGGGAGTCTAAAACTAGATGGCATGGGTTTGAGGTGAGAGGGGAGAGATACAAAAGGATCCAGAGGAGCAATTTTTCACACAGAGGGTAGTGAAGATTTGGAACTAGCTGCCAGAGGTAGTGGTTTGTTATTTAAGAAACATTTAGACAGGTACATGGATGGGATAGGTATGGAGGGATATGGACCAATCGCATGCAAATGGGACTAGAATAACTGTGAAAAGTGAGCAGCATGGACAGGTTGGACCGAAGGGCCTGTTTCTGTGCTGCAAACCTCTATGACTCTATAATGTACATTTTTGCATTCAGTTGGGTGTTGACAAGATTTGTGAGTGACGACCTTTGCCAGGTAGATCGACAAGTGAAACAAAACAACTTCGAGTTCTGAGGCCAAATTTTGCCACTTCCCTCATGCTACGTGGAGGCTAAAGCATAAATGGTGTATCTTCCACAAGCCAGGTAACACAAGATGAAGGGAATTGGACCACGTTTTAGTTCCACTTCTTCAACTGGGGCCTTGAACCAGCAACGTCTGAGTTCTGAGGCACAAATGCTCCAAATGGAGGCAACAAATGCCTCACTCGCTTCACACTGTAACCAAGAGGATTAAGGATGAGATATAGTTGGCATGCTTCCTTCTCTCTCACCCATGCCCCAAAGGAGATGAATTTGAGGGTGCTTTTTTATTTTCTCCTTTGCTTTTCAGTTCTGGGCATAAAAGCTGTTGACAGTTGAACTTTAAGAAAGGTCACCTCCGGCTTTCAGTATCTGGCTGTCAATACAGATGGCATGGAGAATGGAAACATTATGCTCATTAAGTAGGCAGCTGCCGTTTGGAGGCTTTTGTTAAGCCTTTGCTGATCTCTGAAGTGTGCTCTAGTTAAAAATGGGACGGTTACTGCAGGATCCGATGGGATGGCAGCTTACTATATAAGTTAAAAATGACACTGTAGCTTCCTGATTCTAAAAGGTTTAAGCTCTGGAAAAAAACTGTTAAAGAAAAAAATGCCTTTGCTTTCCGAACACACTTGGATCGATGCAGTAAACATTGTTTGGTAGCTTAAAATTCAAAGTCGGATTCAAAGCTCTGTCTCTGTTGTTAACTGGGTCAGAGGAACATGGGCTAAAGTAAGGGTAACTGGATTGGAAAATCACCAACTCAATTCAACTGTCCCTCCGTTGTGTTCTACCCACAGGGCAGGTCTGAACTCAAGTCTCACACGAGTTTCTTGAGTCACTTGCAAGAGAAGATGTCCTGATTATTTAACTGTGGGACAAAATAACAAATGATAACTTTCATTTATATAAAACATTTCATGCAGTCAGACATCCCAAGATACTTCACAGCAGCGTAAACAAAAGCTGATCACTGAGCCACATAATATTGAGAGGTAAAGGATGGAGAAATTACGAAGTAACTTAAAGGTGGAGACAGAGAGAAACATAGAGGATAAGGTGGGTGGGGGGGGGATAATTTCAGAGCTGAAGGCCTCAGCAGCTGAAGGCATGGCCGCCAACATGGAGCGATGGAAACTGGGAATGCACAAGAGTCTAGATTTCAAACATTGTAGCGATCTCAGAGGGTTTTGGGGCTGGAGGAGGTTACAGAGATAAGAAGGGGCCAAAGGGTGACACTATGGAGGGATTTGAAAATAAGGTTGGAAATTTTGAAATCAAGGCACTGTCAGCTCATGAGCCCATGTGGTGAACTGAGGGCTATAGAGAAAGAGCGAGAAAGTGGAAATCATCCATGATCTGACTGAATGGAAGAGCAGGCTTGAGGCATCAATTGGCCTACAAATGCTCCTATTGTTAATGCAGGTACAGTGAGGAGGGCTCACTCAACAAAGCAAATAGAACACTGAACTATAAAACTAAAACAGGTCAAGGAAGCCACCTAACTGGTCAGATCCCAATTTGAACACTGTGCCATGTTTTTCTCAAATTTATACATTTACAGGATGTGAGCATCACTTACAAGGTCAGAATTTATTACCTATCTTTCGAGGCCTTTGAGAAGATAGTGATGAACCACTTTCTTTAACTGTTGCGGTGCTTCAGTGAACGTAGAATCTGGCTTCAGCTGCCAATAAATTGTAGCCCACACAGAAATGTGTTCTTTCACAGGAGACTGCTGCTGATTACTCGAGGCAATTCCTCTCACCCAAGAACTGCCAAAGTAAAACAGCCCCCGTTTCTTTAAATGGCCAAAGTAATCAGATTCACCAGTGAACAAGTTACAGTAAGGATCAAATTAATTGGTTCAGTGGTAATGTTGCTAGCTGAGTAATCCTGAGGCCCAGCCTAATGCTCTGGGGTCACGGATTCAAATACCATCACAGCAGCGGGTGAAATTTAAGTTTAGTTGATAAATCTGAAATTGAAAGTCAGTCATAATAACCGAGAAATTACTACTGATTGCCATAAAAATCCAGTTGGTTCATTGACGTCTATTAGGAAATGGAAATCTGCTGTCCTGACCCAGTCTGCTTACATGCGACAAAAACTCTTAAGTGCCCCTCTACCAAGCACTCAGTTCAAGGGCAGTTAGGGATACACAACAAATGCCGGCTTTGCCTATATCCCATCAGAGAATAAATGATGGACTTTCAGGTTACCATACTGTACTCGCAGGGTAGTGTGAGAGAGTGAGCTTTCACTGCTTCCCTTCCCTATTGCTATAAAACTGCTGACAGCCTGAATCTTAGGCAACTCTTCAGGGAAAATTCAGTCTGTTGTCACAGGTATCAACTGTGTCCCACTGCCAATAATGCAAAAAAAAAGCAAAGTGGGTGCGATTGATCGGATTGCTCTTTGAAAGAGCCAGGCGAGACTCGATAGGTTGAATGGCCCCAGTCTCTGCTGAGCTGTTCTATGATTTCTGACCAGGAGCTTGCCACACTGGGTTCCTGCTGCTTGAGTTTGCAAGCCTGATATATAGTGAGTATGAAGTGACAATGGCTGGATTCGCCCCAAAACTGAGTTCATTCTTTTCCCTCAGAAAAACAAAGCAGCTTTTTAAAAAGTGTCCCTCCCGGTTTGAATACATTACATGGAGATTCTGATTTCCCATATAAAGTCACACTGACATCTCCACTGGGGCATCCTTGGGGAGAATCAGTTTCTGAAAGAGTGTTGACGTGCCTGCTTTGAAACTAAAATTTAGGCATTTTTTAAAGAAAAATTGAGAGGCCTTAAATTAGGAGACAAGACTAATCGTATAGCACACTGCTGCATTCCACCCTTACAGGTTGCAGCTGTGGCTCAGTGGATTCTGGCTGTAGCCTAGTGGGGGTGGCACAGTGGTTAGCATTGCTGCCTCACAGCATCAGGGACCTGGGTTCAATCCCACCCTTGGGTGACTGTCTGTGTGGAGTTTGCGCATTCTCCCCGTGTCTGTGTGGGTTTCCTCCCACAAATCCAAAGATGTGTAGGTTAGGTGGATTGGCTGCACTGTAGTGTGCAGGCTCAGTGGGTTAGCCAAGGGAAATGCAGGGTTATAGGGAGGGTCAGGGTAGGATGCTCTTCAGTGGCTCAATGTGGACTTGATGGGCTGAATAGCCTGCTTCCACATTGTAAGGGTTCTACTCTTGCCTTTGAATCAGAACATTGTAGATTCATGTCCTTTTTCATCTAAACCTATCAGTATATCTTTCTATTCTTTCTCCCTCCTGCATTAAACCAGTTTCTCTTTAACAGGCTTCTTTGCCTATTTAGATCATTTGTGTAGCACCTTCAAAATGTGGATGTGATTAAATTGTTTTTTATTTCCCCTGTGCTCCTTCTGACAGGTTATTTCTAAGGAAATCTTTAAAGGAACCAATTAGAAAGCAGCTAAACTGGGTGGACTGGTCACCTTGTTGGCTGTGCACTTAACCTGCTTAACTGGTAGAGCAACGAGATTTCCCGAACCCTTCGATAGTTCAAATTTAAGATTCTCATTCCAGACGCTGAAATCACTTTCCAAGTGAAGCAAAAAAGCAAAGAGAACACAAAAACACAGCAAACTAAAATGTAACTGAGTCCAAAGACAGAGATTGTTGTAACATCACTTGCTTGTCACTGCCAGGCTTGTGGATTTTAACTGTATTGATGTATCTGTCATGAGCAGCACCTTATATAACTCAGCTGCTGGTACCACAATTGTCCAATATGAATCTGTTTGAGGATCATTGATTAGATGGCAAGCAAATGATTGCTAATGCAGCACATGTTTCCTTGAACACAGCAAGGGTCCTATCTTGAGCACTCATGTAACATGTGCAGGAATAATAACATAGGGATTCATTGATTCAATGAAATACTCTGATAAGCACCTAGTTACATAATGTAGGTGTTTTTTATTTTTTGTCCTTTTTTTGCCATCAAACGCAGCCAAAGTACTTACCAGTTCCAGGCTCCGTGGAGCTGGAGGCACACAGATGCTCGTTACCTGAAAAACACACAAAAAAAACGAAGGTCTGATCATTTGGAAATCAATTAACAATGAGAATTAGCTGGTAAGCTCATCCTGCTTATTCCAACAATTCCATGTATCATTTCGTCTCAGATCCCGAACATGAACAGAGCCATGGGAAATATTACCCCCCCAAGTTAGCATTATGTATAATTGACTCTGTCCTTGCAGTTAGTCCCTTATTAGGTCAGTACATGGGGAATTCTTGGGAACAAATAAACAGCCTAGTTTTGAGACACAAACTTAAAACATCACTTGCTGCTCATTTCCTTTACTCTTCGCTGGAATATAGTCCCATGGGTGACGGGCAGCCTCCAGGAGCTAACGCAACTCTGAGTCCGGGCCATACACATTGACAGACTGCACTGCCAAGGCCACGCCAGCCAAGCTTCATCCCGTCGTCACCCAATGTGAGCAGGAACAGGAACAGGAATTCTGGCTCACCACTCCTCTTTAATCCATGACACCAACTGTAGTCACAAGTCCGGTGACAACAAAGTCCTGAGTGGATTTGAAATAAGGATCGGAATTTTAAAATGGCAGCATCAATTAACCAGGAATCAGTACATGTCAATGAGCACAAGGGTAAACTGGGGAATGGAATTTGTGGCAAAGTTATGCATGACATCAAGTTCATGGAGGATAGAATGTGGGAGACCTGGCAGAAGTGCATTGAAATAGTCAGGTCTAAACATGAGAGAGGCCTAAATGAGGGTTACAGTAGCAGATGGGCTGAGACAGAGGCGATGTTGGGGAATTTCAGGTGGTAAAAGACAGTCTTCGTAATGTCACAAGTGTGAGATTGGAGCTCATTTCAGGGTCAAATGTGGTATCATTCAATCACAATTGCTACTGTGTGTGGCGGGCACACGTGTGCCAATGCAATTTGCCTGCCATACATGATGGGTGGTACAACTGGAACCAATTGTGTTGTGGCAATAGAACGACTCCTGAAATTGTCAGAGATAGTAAGAACTGCTGATGCTGGAGTCAGAGATAACACAGTTTGAAGCTGAAGGAACACAGCAGGCCAGGCAGCATCAGAGGAGCAGGAAAGCTGAAGTTTCGGGTCGGGACCCTTCTTTTCTGAAAAAAAAAAGACTGAACCTGCCCTATGACCTGATGCTGCCTAAAATAAGGGGAGTTTTTAAACTTGAGATATACAGGGCTTGACACATTAGGTGAATCAGGCTTCCTGGTTCTGCTGAGTCTCCATTCACGTGGACCCAGCCATTGCCACCAATGGGTGCAGCTCACACACCAAGTACTGCCATTCCTTGGGAAAGCTTGACACGTACAAGCCTCGGGTCTTTCTCCTTTCACCCGCACCTCCCCACCCTGCCGTCCTTCTACCAACGATCACCAGTGTGGCGTGGAACGTGAGGCCATGCTCCCTGGGAACAAGGTTGAGAGATGCACCCAGCAGACCCACCTAGGAGCAAGCTGTTAGTCATGGAACAACACCTTGGTGCAACCAAGCTTTTGGAAAGAACGAACAGTCAATCATCTCCCACAGCACGTTACGTGTGAAGGGAGCTGTCATTGCCATCTTAAAATTACGAACAGCAGAGCAGGCCTGGGGGGATAAAAGGCCTACTTCTGCTCCTAGTAAATAAGTCCATATGTAAAACAAAGTATTATACCAGCTACATAAGGAGAGATTAGGTCAGATGACCAAATTTTCAGTCAAAGACGTCGGTTCTAAGGAATGCCATAAAGGAGGAAAGTGAGGTAGAAAGGATGAGAGATTGAGGGAGGGAATTCCACAGCTTGGGTCTAGGCAACTGAAGGCATGGCCACCAAAGTAGGAGCAATTAAAATTAGAATGCTGAAGAGGCAAGAATCAGTGGAGTGCAGATATCTCCAAGGGTTATGGCTGGAGGAGATTCTAGAAGTAAGGAGGAGCAAGCCATGGAAGAATTGGAAAACAAGGATGAAAATTTTAAAATGAAGACACTGCATGACTGGAACCCAATATGGATCAGTCAGCACAGGGGAAATGAGGGAATGGGACTTGGTGTGTCGATTTGAGTTGACACTGCAACAGATGTTTGGCTAGCCTCATGTGTACAGAGGGCAAAATGTGGAAGACCAGCCAAGAGTGTATTGAAGTCGTTGGAGTCTGGAAGCGGAAAAAAAAACGCATGAATGAGGGTATCAGCAATAAGCTGGATGAGGTAATATTACAGAGGTGGTGCAAGTATGTCAATAACTGACCTGGTATGGTCTGAGAATAAAACGCCTGCCTGGAAATGACTGGGAGTGACGTTATCGTGGGAATGTTGAATGCAACTAGATCAAATTCCTCTCTGCTCAAAAGAGAATAATCATTTAACATGGGTTGCTGCCACTTGGCATCACCACCAGCTAATAACCAAGTCTGCCCTTGTACCACAGTTGAAAGCGGTACCACCACGGGAAAATCCATCGTCAACTTATCTGACCGCAACCTTCAACTGGACGAGATCGAAGTTCTCAGCCGAGGACCCAATGTCTGCCCCACCACCAAAATGGACCCCATTGGTCTCGGGGCAGACACAGAGGAATTCATCGGGTGAATGAGACACTGGGAATTCTTCCAAGCTGTCAGCAGCAAGCCCAATGAAACAACCAACGAACTGGATCAGTCGACAGACAGATCCATGGGAGAGAGGGGAAAGAAGGAGTCGAATTGGACCCCTCCGGAGGTCCGTTGCCCAGGGCTTGACAGGTATGATCAAACCATCAGAGAATGTGTGAACGCCAGATTTATCAGCCACACTCACAAGGCAGTGCAAAACGTCACTTAGGCACAACGCAACGCCATCCATGCTCTCAAGACCAATCACAACATTGTCATCAAACCAGCAGACAAAGGAAGAGCCATTGTCATACAGAATTGAATAGATTACTGCAAGGAAGTGTACCGACGGCTGAACAATCAGGAACACTACAGACAACTACCTACCGATCCGACCAAAGAACACACCTGTCAACCGAACAGACTGATCAAGACTTTTGATCCAGTCCTTCAGAGTACCCTATGCACTCTCATCTGTGTACTTCTTGCGTAGGGGACTTCTACTGCCTTCCAAAGATACACAAAGTCAACACACCTGGATGTCCCATCGTATCAGGCAATGGGACCCTGTGTGAGAACCTCTCTGGCTATGTCGAGGGCGTCTTGAAACCCATTGTACAGGGAACCCACAGCTTCTGTCATGACATTACAGATTTCTTACAGAAACTCAGCACCCACAGACTAGTCGTACCAGGAACATTCACAATGGACATTTCAGCACTCTACACCAGCATCCCCCATGACGACAGCATCGCCACAACAGCCTCAGTACTCAATACCACGAACTGCCAATTTCCAGATGCCATCCTACAACTCATCCGCTTCATCCTCAACCACAATGTCTTCACCTTCAACAACCAGTTCTTCATCCAGACACATGGAACAGCCATGCTCCCCATTATGCCAACATTTTCATGCACAGGTTTGAACAAGACTTTCTTTGCTGCACAGAACCTCCAACCAATGTTATACACCAGATGCGTTGACAACATTTTCTTTCTTTGGACTCATGGTGAGGAATCACTGAAACAGCTACACAGCAATATCAATAAGTTTCATCCCACCATCAGACTTACCATGGACTGCTCTTCAGAATCAGTTTCATTCTTGGACACACACGTCTCTATCAGGGACAGACACCTCAGTACCTCACTCTACCACAAACCCACAGATAACCTCACAATGCTGCACTTCTCTAGCTTCCACCCTAAACATATTAAAACAGCCATCCCCTACAGATAAGCCCTTACACATACACAGGATCTGTTGAGATGAGGAGGAACACGACAGACACCTGAAGTATTGAAGAATTCCCTCATAGGAACAGGATACGATGCTCAAATCATCGACTGCCAGTTCCACAGTGCCACAGTGAAAAACCATAATAACCTCCTCAGAAGACAGACATGGGATACGTCCGATAGGGTACCTTTCGTCGGCCAGTACTTCCTGGGAGCGGAGAAACTACGCCATGTTCTTCACAGCCTTCAACACATTATCAATGACGATGAGCACCTCGCCAAGATCTTCCCCCACGCCTCCACTTCTCGCCTTCAAACAACCACCAAACCTTAAACAGACCATTGTTCGCAGCAAACTACCCAGTCATCAGGACAACATCGACCGTAACATTATAGTCTATCATGGTAACCTCTATAAGACATGTCAGATCATCAACATGGACACTACCATCACACGTGGGAACACCACCCACCATGTACACAGCAGATACTCATGTGACTCAGCTAACGTTGTCTATCTCATACGCTGCAGGTAAGGATGCCCTAAGGCATATTGGTTAAACGATGCAGATGCTATGACAATGGATGAATGGACGCCACGCAACAATTGCCAGACAGGGATATTCCCTCCCAGTGGGGGAGTGCTTCAGCGGTCAAGAACAATCAGCCTCAGATCTTCAGGTAAACGTCCTCCAAGGACTTCGGGATACACAACAACGCAGACTTGCTGAGCAGAGGCTGATAGCCAAGTTTGGTACCCATGAGGATGGCCTCAACCAGGATCTTGGGTTCATGTCGGACTACAGGTGACCCCACCACACTGTACACTCTCTCTCGTGGACGCGCACACACACGCGCACACACACACACGCACGTAAATCTATGGGGTGAGTTTGTATTTGCAGATACATTCTATTTCGTTCAAAAAGCACACAATTTATAGACGGTCAGTCATTGTGGTGTTTTATAAATTCCTACTTTCGAAATAAAACCTGTCTGACTCCGAACCAAAACACAAACATATTCTAAACAAGGCCTCACACCTAACATGCATTTTCTAACCTAAAATGTCACCTCTTCTTTACACTGCTAAAACCTTTAAGGTATTTGGGGATTTATATCTACATATTCATCAATTAAAACCTTCTAACTAATTAAAGATTTAACAGTATCTTAAGGCTTGTTTATGACATCCTCTGAAGTGGTGTGACCCTTTGATCTTTTACTTATAAATTCTGTGTCTAATACTCCTTCTTCTGCTGTTGGTGACCTGCTGTGTTCCTCCAGCTCTACACTGTATTGACTTAATCTGAATGTTGCTTCTCACTGTAATTGCAAATTGTTAAGAGTGGTGCTCGTTAGTCAATCTTTGCATTAAGGAAGTTAGACATTTTGTTAACACAGAATGTATAGAAACAGACCATTCAGCCCAACTATCCTGCACTAGTGCTCATACTCTACATGAGCTTCCACCCACATCACGTGAGTGAAACCCATCAGCAGGTTCTTCTATTCCTTGCTTCACAGATAATCACAGCCATGGATTTAGCAAAACTAATGAAACAGTCAAAGGTTTCTGGATAGTCATTTAAGTGACATGTGGGATTAAATATTGGAATGAAATCTCTCTGAAAATGCACATTTATAACACTAAGTGGAATTAACTTGGGAAGCAGACAGCAGAGTGGCAAGGGTGGTCACCGGGGAGGTACAGAGTTTCTGGGTGTGAAACAAAAGCACTGACCTCTGCCCTGTTTAAAGATGCCAGATGCAGAATTAAGCACCACATCTGAATCACCATCCTGGCTTCAAACTATATTGCTGTTCCTTTGCTGTTGCTGGGTCAAAATCCTGGAACTGCCTGCCTAATAGCATTGTGGGTCAACCTGTATCACAGGGACTGCAGCGGTCCAAGAAGGCAGCTCACCACCAACTTCTCAAGGGCAACTAGGGACGGCAATAAAAGCTAACTCAGCCAGCAACATCCACATCCGATGAATTAATTTTTAAAAATTAGGAGTAGGCCAACATTCAACTCAATTTGGCATGTTTACTCTAAAATCAATGACTCAGGCATGATGTATCTCAAATATGTTTCTTCTTTTGGGCTGTCAGTACTTTGATTTAATTCAATAGCTGCTGAGAAGTTTGACAGAATAAACCTCCCAGTTGCCATCCACTTTAACTCCCCCTCCCACTCCCCTGGTGACATGTCCATCCTTGGCCTCCTCCATTGTCAGAATTAGGCCAAACGTAAACTTGAGGAACTACACCTGATATTTCGCTTTGAGAGCTTACAGTCCAATGAGTTGAATATTGACTTCACCAGCTTCAAAAGCTCTCCACCCCAACCTGTCCATCTTCCAACTCACCTATCCACTCCACCCTTCCCACTGACCAACAATACTAACCCCCTACCTGCATCCACCTATCTCCATCCCACCTACCCTCCCCCCAGCCCAACCCCACACCCCAGTTATTTGCTTCTGGATCCCTCACCCCCTCCTCAGTCCTGAAGAGGGGTTTCGGCCCGAAAAGTTGACCTTCCTGCTGCTCAGATGCTGTGTGATCGGCTATGCTTTTTTAGCTCCATATTTATTGATTCTAGTTTCCAGCATCTGCAGTCCTTCCTGTCTCCAAGTGACAGAATAAACTCTTTTCTTCTGTTTATAGAACTTTGTGCATCCATGTACAGGGCTTTAATAAAACAGGAAGTAAACCCAGACAGAGAGCTCTTTTAGCTTCATTATGTTATGTCTGACTCTCTCCACCTGACTTGGCCTTCATATCATCATTGGAAAGAAGCCCCTAAAAAACTCCTGTCCAGGTCGCCTTTGTTACCTCCAGACTTGAATAATGTAATGTATCATTATGCATCTTCCACTTTCCAAAAACTTCAATTCACTCAAAACTCTGCTGCTGTATCCCAACTGATGCAGACTCTTGTTCACCCAGGACTGTGTCTACTGACCTAAAATTCCTACCCTTGTTTTCAAATCAATCCATAGCCTCACTTCTCCCTATCTCTATAATCTCCTCCAGATGCATAAGCCTTCAGGATATCTATGCTCCTCTAATTCTGGCCTCTTTAGCATCCCCAGTTTGAATTGTTCCACCATTGGTGGATAACAATGACAGAAGTGGATAACAAGGCCTGATGTGTAGGGACTGGGGTAAGGACACAGGAGAACGTGCCTCAAGTCCTAAAATTATTGAACTCGATATTGAGTCCAGAAGGCTCCAGGGTCCCAAGAGGAAAGTGAGGTGTTGTCTTCCCAGCTTGCGCTGAGCTTCATTGCAGCACTACAGCAAGCCTGAGACAGAAACGCTGGCCAGGGAACAGGGTGGTGTGTTGAAGTTATCTTACCCCCAGCCCTCACACACCAGGCCTTGTTATCACATGGTTTGCTATCACACACAACCCATTGTTAGTCACCATTAGTAGCTATTCAGTCTCCTGGGCTGACCATTATCCACTCCTTTGTCTGTCCAACTGTTCCTCTTTCTCCTTGGGCTCTATCTCCACCTATCGTTTACTCCTTACCCCCTCCCCCCACCCTATTTTCTGCATATAAACCAACTTTTTCCTAGCTACCATCAGTTCTGAGGAAGGGTTAGTGGACCTGAAACATTAACTCTGATTTCTCTCCACGTATGCTGCTAGACCTGCTGAGCCTTTCCAGGTTTTTCTGTTTTTGTTGCTGATTTCCAGCATCCATTATTCTTTCAGTTTTCCCACGGTTATTGGGAGTAGGTAACAATGGGTAACGAAAATGAGACCACTGTCAGATCAACCCTAATCATATGGTAGAGCGGGCGGCGGAGATGGGGAGGGGGGGCAATGGCCTACTCCTGCTCCTATGTTTGTTTGTGTGTTTGCCCCTTCACTCTTGTGCCCCCACAAACATCGTGTTTTGTTTAATTCCGTCCTTTGAGTTGTACCGAACATGTTTCCTCGGAACGTAAACTCCTCCAAAAACTAACAGTGAAATTAATTACAATACATTTGTAAATTAAAAGGAACTTCCTGTCCAGGCCCTGAAACTTTTAACTTCTTATGTAAAGTAAGATCTTAGTCAGGGGAAGGAATGAAAATCAATATTCCAGATCTGAACAATTAATTGCTGTTTGCGATTGTTAACAGGCACAGAGGTGCACGTCTGTGATTTATAAAGCAGCAAGTTCACTTGAGCTATGTCATGACAGCAGAACTCAACAGATATTAGAGATTAATCAGTGCCTAAACTAATTCCAACTCATTCTAATCCATAATCATTTATAAAGGAAACGGTTCAAGACTTTCTCCCCCCAAGCAAAAAAAAAAAGCCCATTAACCTTTTTTAACTCACTCGCCAGTGGATGGCTTGGTAATAGGGTTATAAATATGCCAGTGACAAAACAGCTGAAAGGTTTATTTTCAAGGATGTTTTGTTCCCTTTTACATCTATTCCTGGTACTGTTGCTGCTAATCTTAACTGTCACTCACACTGACTTTCGCCATGCAGGGTGGCTTCAAGTTTATTGAAAAATCACTATGCAGTCATTAACTGCAAATTTCCACCTCCGCTGCATGTTACTTTTTTTATTCATTCATGGGAT